>VZSE01003938.1:2644150-2783767 GCA_013398275.1 Promerops cafer | reverse complement strand
GCACACTCACGCACACACGCACACTCACGCACACACGCACAGACACACACACGCACACACACACGCACACACACGCACACACATGCAGGGCACGCTCACGCTCACACGCGCACACACACACACACTCACACGCACACACGCACACACGCACACACGCTCACGCACACACACACGCACACACGCACACACACTCACGCACACGCACACACACGGACACACACGCGCACCCACACGCACACACGCAGGGCACACACACGCAGGGCACACTCACGCACACCCGTGTCAGTCACAGCTGTGCGACAGGAGCGAAGTTCACGCCGCGCTGTCCCCGAGGGGTCACACACGGCACAGCGAACGCTCTGCAGGCTGCGGAGTTCTCCGTCCGGGCAACGGCACAAAAGGTGAAGCCCCTCGGCGGCGGTGCCAGGGCGACCCGCCGGAGGTGACACTGAACCGCAGGGTGGCCACCGATGCCGAGGCGGCAGTGGCCGCTCCCCGGTAGCCCGTGGCGGCCCCGGCCGCTCAGTGGTGCCGCGGGGCAGCGAGTGGCAGCAGCGGCAGCGGCACAGCGATGCTCGTGTAAGATGGAGCAAGAGGGAAAGGGCATGTGAGGCGAAAATCCATCAGTGTGTAGAAACCATCGCAAAGGCTACTTTCTTTCAGTAAAATTAAATGGACTGGAGGGGGGGTCCTGTGGAGCTGATCTTTTTATTGCTTGCACATCTCTCTTTATACCTCTCCCTTCTGCTATTACTGATTATTTAACTCTGTAGCTGCACTTTAACTTTAGAAAGAGCTCCAGGATACAGTCGGTTTGAAGGAAGCCATACAAAATAAAATTTTATATTTTATTGCATTGTATTGTTCAGCATTTTAAAGAGGTAAATTAATCACTAAACTGCTGTTCTGTGCTTTAAACTACCAGCTGTTCAGTGCTCTGAATTACAAGATTTATCCTTCAGGATTTTTTTAAAATCATTTTTTTTTCACCTTTCATATAAAGACTTTATAGGGAAATAAGAACATGCTGGGGAGCGGAGGAGGGGATTAAGAGACAAAGAATCACACTGTGCTTTGGTCTTCATCCCACATCAGATGACTTGGTGACAGCCCTTCCTCTGTGGGCTTTACAGCTTAATTACCTGGATTGTGGGCTTTCCCATTTCCACTCCTTCCAATCACCCTCAGACTTTATTAGTATTTAGAGCATCTTGCTTAGTCTGTTGGGTTTTCTCTTCACCTTGGCAGCTGCAGTGTTAAATACACACAAAGGCCTTCGCTAAGCCCTCATCACTGTGATCTGTGCTTAAATCAAACAACACAAAGTCTGACCACAGCAGGGACCTTTTTTCATTACAGGTAGAAGTGAGGCAATAAAAAGACACGTGGGGGAGGGGAGCATGTGTGTGTGGTTGAAAATGCCCTCCAAGGTGTCCACAGCCCCCCTCCCTTTAAGAGAGTGTGCAGGGCTGATGAATGGGGAAAAGGAAGGATGGTGAAGTGGTTATTCTGTGCCTTCGAATTCCCATCTTTTCCTTTAGCTTTTCTGAATCAATTCTCTGCAATTTCCATTGAAGCACAGTTTTGAGCCCTGGGTTAAGCAGCACGAGCCATCTGACCCCTTCCTTTTCTTTACACCTGGCTGGTGGCAGCTCACCTGCAGCTTCTGCTCAAAGCATCCTCACCCTGCCCAGGAGCAGAGGAGCTCAGGGTTTCTGCTGGGAAACATCACTGATGCCAGCCCATCAAATGGGGTGTCAAGGCCTGAGCTACAGCACAAACTGTGGCTGGGCTCTCCATACTCCACACAGAGGACAGGATAAACAAGCCCAGGATCCTCTTTGCAACCCCAACATTGCTTCTTCAGCCAGACTGCCTCCACCAGCTTCTCCCTTATTTCTTTCTGTGTTATCCTGGAGAGAACAACTTCTGCAGAGAGTGGGGCATGAGAAGTGCAAGGTCAGGATGGAAAGTGTTTGCACAAATTCTAGAACAAGGCTGAACATTTGGCTACATAACAGAGATAGCCACACGTACAGTCACAGCCTGTATCCTACATGACAGGTGAGAATGGAATGCCTGCAACATGTTTGGTAGCCAGAGCAAATACAGGAGATTAAAGTCTCTTGGTAGCACCATGAAACAGTTTTTCTGAGCATGCTTGGCAGTCAGTCCAGGTTTATCTTTCAGACATTGCTTTCAGACACTGGTGAAAAGCCCCAACTCTCAGCCACTGTCTTTTGAACCTCACCTTACCCAGAGCTACTGTTTTCTTCCTTCCATCCAGCCAGAGGTGGTGACTGCTTGAATCCAGAGCCTGAGTGACCCTTGCTGAGCATCCTGAGGACAACACCACCTCCTACCACCATTCCTCAAAGCATCTTGGGGCCAAAACTAGGGATGCTCTCTGCTTTTGTGGCATCTGCCCAAAGATCCTTCTCCATACACATAGGGAAGGCCAGGTTGGGTGGGGACCTGAGCAACTTGATGTGTGTGTGGCATCCCTGCCCATGGAGGGTGGGAATGGGGCTGGAACTAGATAATCTTTAAGGTCTCTTCCAACCCAAGCCATTCTAGGATTCTATGATTCCATGCTTCTATCATTCCTTGATACATATCCCCAGAAAAATTCACACACTATTTTCTTCATGCCTGAATAGCATGGTTCTAGTCATCTTCTCAACTTTTTGTGTAGTTGGACCCAAACCTGCCATTTCCCCACTTTCTCTTGGACTAAAAGGGCTCACAGGCTTCACTTTTGAGTGGCACTTGAGCATACAGCTATGTCAGTGCTATTAATCTCATTAAAACACTCTAATTGAGAATGGGAGCACAGTGTGTCACAAGCAGTGTGATGGGTGAGCAGACAGGCACAGATGATGGATCCAACAAAATGACCATGGACCCAGCCAAAGGAATGCTGAAGGAAATACACCTTTCTCCAGGAAAATTGTTCTCTCTGTTCTCACCATTACATGCCCAGACATTTTCAGGTTAAAAAGAGGAGAATTTGTGTGCAGTGCCAATCATTATTTCACATCTACCTAAAACCAAGGCAGAGGAGAAAGAAAAGGCATAATTAAACCTAATCTATTCGGGAAGAATTTTATTTCCTTTAGACTGGATGATCACACACTGTTTTTTTTTTTCTTGGGAGAACCCAGACCATCTCAAAGAAAATCCTTGTCATGTTCATTTGCCTTGGACTTTAATCAAGGCAAAAAAAGCCACTCCCTTTCCGAGGGCATTACAGACAGGGGTTGTGGCCCCTTGCCCCCAGGTTAGCTAATTTATTACAGCCTGAGCTAAAATGGGTGTTGAGAAAAAGGAGGAAGAATTGCAATGGCCCCTGCTTCTCCAGTCCACTGTTTTGAGGGAATTGAGCACAGCACCTGTGCCTACTACATTCCCTAAAATACCCCCAAACACCTTGGCACTCTCTATCACAACCACCATGAAGGGCACAGACCCAACCTGGCAGACTCCAGGCAAACACACAGTAAGAACTTGACTTCCTCCCTTGAAATCTTAGAGCTCAAGAAGAAGTGCACAAAACACTAAGAAAGACAGGAAAAGGGAGAAAGAGGTGTTGGCATGACAAGTGATGAGCCCAGCATATTCTTATCCCATTGACAAAAGGCTCTCTTGGGATTCCTACTGTCTTAAAGCACGAGTGTGAGCTTAGATAGGTGAAGCCACCACTCCCAAAATGCTGGAAAAGCATTCATTGGATGGTGTGAATCAGGGAGACAGAAGCAGCTCCTGGTGAGAGGCATAGAAATGAGTGAGGGTAGGCCAGAGCAGAGCTTTGAGCATGGCTGGAAAGAGCAATTTCAGAGATTCATGAGGACAAGTCTGTCATGAACTGTGTCTGCAAGTCAGTGGGTCACTTGGTCACTTCAAAGCCATTGCAAAAAAGCTTGCCTTCATCATGGCATGCTCTGAATTTTAAGTGAGCCCCCTGAAAGTTATTTGAAGCCTCTCTAAAATGCTCAGATACAGAAAGCTTGGTGAACTGAAGTGTGGAGATAATGCAGAAAGTTTTAAGATAACTTATTAATCTTGAAAATGTCTATGCAATGAGCTTGTTATCACTATGCTTTTTAAACCTTTGATAAGGTAAATCAAAATACATCTGTTCCAACAAAATTTGCCACATTGATAAAAAAAGAAAAAATCTCCTGACATTTCAGTTTCTAAATCTTTTCCAGTCACTCTGTTACTAGCAAATTTGGATCAGTTTCACAGCCCTTTGGAAATACTATCGAAATTGTTAACTTAAATCGAAGGAATGAAGACAATCATACTTTAAAGAAAATTAATTAACTTCCCCAACATTTGGAAATAACACCCAAATATGTGCCCCAACATTCTATTGTCCCTACAGAAATTTTACCTTGGAAAAGGCTGATTTAAAAGAGTAGTGAACAGTTTTGCTAACACCACACATGAAGTATAAAGCCGATTGTGGTACTTTGTCTGGACTCAACAGGGCATTACATGAAATATCAAGACCCCAGTTCTCAATTCTTCATTATTTGCTTCTTGTACAGAAGGTTACAAAGCTGCGAATCTCACTGCATCATGCTCTGCACCTTTTGTAGCTGCTCTGCACAGGAATAAATCAGCCTTTCTTAGCTTTCTGTGTGTGAGTGCTGTGCGTGGTGCAGCAGCAGAGCCCGGCTTGTCGGGCAGATGGAGCAGGCTGGTGGGCTCAGAAGGGCTGAGCTGCTCTGCACTCAGGGCAGTCACTTCTTCATGGAGCCCCTCACAGCACCTGGCCTGGGGCAGAGCACATAGTTCAGCTTCCCTAACCATTGTGGGCAGAATTTGAAGGCCACCAATAACCAGATTTTCCAAGGGATGAAGCAGTGGAGATTTTCCACATGACAGCCTGGCAATGAAAGAGTGAATGCAGCTTGGACATGAAGATAAGCTCAGTTTGGAGCATTTTCTGGCTGTTGTGTAGCTCATCTGAAGAAATGATGTGTAGCCAAAACCTGGCACCATCTTTCCACTGGATATTTGTATGTATATTTATAAAAATTGTGAAGAAGCAAAAAAGAAAATATAGGAAGTCTCCCAAAAGAACCTTACCCATGGTGATAGGGACACAGAAATGTGAGAAGCTCTGCAGAGAAGCAAGCAGATCACGAGAATGAGTCAAAGCAAACCCGGGGAAGAAATCCTCAAGTGAGCTACACACGCAGTGAACAAGAAAAGACTGGGGCTCAGCAGCAGCAAGGACAGTATTCAGAGCCACTCAAAAGTGGCTTTTTCTCTGCTTTGCTAAGGAAATAAAGCACTGGATGTCCATGACAGGGCCGGGTGCTGTGCTCCCTGTGGGGAGGGCTGGGATATTTCGGACTGAAGAAGCAGAACTGACTACCTCAGCTTGGGATATGGAGAACATATTGCACACACACATATAAGAGATTTACCATATCCATTCACAGACGGTTCTTCCCCACACAGATGGTGTTTATCACCTGAATTTGCTTCAGAATTTTTTCCAGGGGAATTATTGAGTAATCAACTTATCTCTCACATAATCCCTTCCTTATTATCTAAGGCAAAAGCTGCTGGATCTAATAGAAGACCTGCACACAAAGGGCAAATAATGTTCATTACAACTGAACAGAAGTAATTCTTTCTTTAAATCTCAGATGCTGCACTCCACAATGGCATTTCTTTTTAATCTAACACCACACCAAAATCTGATCAGATAAAGAGAAGTGAAATTGGCCCGGTGTTGAATTTCAGAGAATTAAGAAACCACAACTCCCCTAATCAAACAGATTTCACAAGAAAGAAACCTCACTAGCTTTGCCCATCCCAGATCCCAAAATGAAAACCTGAATATAATGAATATTCATGGTAGAGGAAGGAATAATATGGTCTTATTGAGTGCACTCTGGGAACAGGTATAGAGGAAGAAAATAATAAAACAATATGAAATCTGGATTATATTTAGTTGAAGTTTTACATGCAATTTAAATCAGATTGGATAGCTCTGGATGAGATGTGCTAACATGTGATAACATCATAATATGCTGCATGGGATATTTTTCTGAAGAGTTTTCTCAAGCCATGAGCAGGGAGGGAGCAAAGGGAAGCTCAGCATAGCTTATCCAGATCAACATCACTCTTCAACACTGACAATGAGATTTTTAACAAAACCATTAGTCATTTGATTGAAGGCAATTTGACCAAAATTGATTCCCCCTGATCCAAAGGAATTAATTTCAAACACTGCAGGGTGTTTTCATGTAACATGAAAGGGCTCCTTTTGTGCTGCATGAGATTCAGACCCCACAGATCTGTTGTTCTGCAGCTCCCATCTGTGCATGGAAAATCCTTTACAGTTAGTTGTCCAGATATTTAATGTTTCAGAGAAATAATTTATTACAGGGCTCTGGCACCTTTTTTTTCCTATTTGGTAAAAAAGATTACTAGCATACAAAATATGTTCCTTAACCTTTCATTTTAGGATATAAGTGAACAACTAACTACTTTTCACTAGGAAGAAATCTCTACTAACAGCTTTAGAATGGAGGACACCTCTTGTCACTCCTTTGGAGGAATATATGTTTACTAGATCTATAGCTGAGCTGAATAAGCAGAAAGGAAAGATGCATCACTGCACCACTGTTGCAAAAAAATTTAGTGGTTTGTAAGTAAAGTTGCACATTTGGGGTTTTCAGCAATTTTGCCATCAGGTATGGAAGTTATGGGATTTTACATTATAAGCAGAAGGCTTATAATGTAACGTCCCAAGGCTACTCAGCAACAGCAGAGCAAAAATAGGATTTTCAGCTGAGAACGTCTCCCTGGATTTTGCATCTTCTGTTTCCCTATCAATAATTTGCAAAGCAAAAACGACAACCTTTGGTCAACAATGTTGTTGCCAGGCTTCTAAGAGCTCACCCTCACCCTCACAACCAAGGGAATCCTTTTCTTTTAAGCAGTGGGCAAAAGGGGCAAGGCACTTTGGGATTTCTAGAGGGGAATTAATTCAGGTTGTACAAACCCAGTCGAAGGGAACCCTTTGCAAGCTTTGAGGCCCACGTAGCTTCATTAGCAATTCACAAACACATGAAAGTGATGCAGACAGACAGACTCGGTGGGTAGTGTGAGCTTGTACAACCCTGGGAAAAAAAAACAGACTTTGATAAAAAGAAATGTGAAGTATTTTATAGAATATGAAATCCCTTTTGAAGTTTGTTAGAATGACTGGGCCCTCATTGAATGCAAAAGAGAAATTTGATGCGCAGCATCAACTCGTACCCAAAAAAGATTTCTGAAAAGTGGCATAAAAGATGAGAAGAAGCTGAAATGTTAACCTAAGAAAATATTCTTCTTTGTTATAAATTATGATTGGGGAGGACTTGGGAGCTAAGTGGTTCAGCTTGCCCACAGTATCTTCTCAGTTTAGGATGCAAGATCTTGAAGGGATTGCGCCCACCTCAGGATGATTCACCTCTTTTTTTTTTTTTTCACAGAAAATAGTCCAGTGTAACCCTGCATTCTAAATTACATAAAACTGGTAACAGATCAGATAGATTTTTTCCTGCTACTTGTCAGAATGAAGTGTGTATCTAAGTTCAAAAGAGAAGGAATGGGAAGAAGAAGGATGTGGTGAGCAAGGTCTATAAAGGTACTTTAATCCCTTGAGGAAAAGCCCTAGGGACCATCACAGAAAATAAAAGCCAACAAAGAGAAATCCAGCATCATTCCACAGAGTTTCAGGAAACCATATCCCTGCCCTTTAGAACTCACTGAACAGGACAACCTGGAGAAAATCACATCAGCCTTGAAAGAGCAACAATTCTTCATCTGAGGTGTTTTTACTGGTGTAATATTTCAGTGTCTCACATTGTAATTATCTAAACTTCATGTCTTTGAGGTACAGCAATCCTCTCACCTCCTTTCACAGATGAAAAAGTGAGAGATGGTGCAGGGTTCTGGCTTAGGAACAGGATGGGTCAGCAGTAGCACAGCACCTTCACTTTCTACAGCTGCTCTCAGGGCTGCAACTTCTCCCCTGCAAGAAAGGTTTGTCTGTTCATGGAGCAGCCACCAAATCTCTGCTGGACAACACAGGCCATGAAGCTCTGCAGCTGCTACAAACAACTGAGGCTTCTCTGAACCTCTCTTCAGAGAGGAGAGAAATCAACAAGGTGGGGAAGAATGGCTTGGCATGCTCTCAGTCACTCCCTGAAGGACCCAGGGCAGGAAGAAAGCTGTGTCTGGATTTTACACAGCTATTTTCCTCACTGCCATGGCACCCTGTATCTCTCCAGATCACATTTCTATTTGAATCAAGCAGTGTTCATCTTTTCCACCTGTACCATCACCCTTCATAATGACAGCTTCAATCAGGGTCTTGATCATCCTAGGAAAAATAGTCCTTACCTTTGTAGAGAAGAATGGTGCAAAACTGCTCATATTGCTGGTGAAAACAATAAAATAACAAACAATAGAAGAATTAAATGATGATGTCTGTCCATATATTCCAGATACAAAAACAGTGGCCTTCCTAGTTTTGCATTTCTTGTTTTTTTGATGAAAGTTTGCAAGACTTTGTAAGAGATTAGAACAAGCCCTTGATACTTTTCAGATCGACTTCCTATTGACAACTAGCCCTTAGCCAAGAAGGACAAGCTTCACTAGGAAAACAGGACCACAGGGGAAAAAAACCAAAAACAAAGCAAAACCATCCTCTGGTCTGCAGTCTTATGCTTCCTACAGTGTCCATGAGCTACAAACGAGCACAGCAAAAGGGGTTTGCTATGCAAACTTCTGCTACCTAGCACAATGTAGGGAAAGTCAAATTATTCGCAGCAGAGTAACACCTGGAGCAAAACAATGCAGTTCTGCTGGTCAGGCTTATGACTTAAGAGGAGCCAAATCCCTCTTCCCCCAGTACTATTCCAAGCACTGCTCACAACATGAGGCTGTCTCCCTGTGGTTTTGGTTCAGCCCCAGATAGAACTCCGACGCTCAGTTACACATCCAACCGCATTTCATGAGGCCAAAAATCACACCACCAGCCAGCAAAACTCCAAACCCTATTGCACATACCTATGATGTAACCAAAAGATTCTTAGTCAGGATGCCAGAGGCACATAAACATTGGCAGTGCTGCTGTTTTTGCAATCCACGGTGGCAAAAGGATTGCTGCTCTGATTGTTTACAAACCACAGCCACCGACACGCTCCTCTTGGCTCCCTGCCAGCGTGCTGTCCTGAGATTCCCTCTCACAGTCAGGCTTTTTCTGACTTTGCCACAATCAAACCTTGGTACAGATCTGTCCCCTGACGGTCTCAGGTCCCCTGTTCCAGCTAATCAGTGGTGGAAGGTGTGAGGCTGAGGGTGGGATGTGAAGGAAGTCACACGAACCCTGAATCATGAAAGATGATGACAGAGGCAGGAGACAGGTAGGAAAGATGCTTGTTGGGTACCACAGGAAAAAAGTTTGTATTTCACCCTGTGATTAAAAGTGATTGTACTTTAAATTTGGAGGCCAAATCGTTCCCTTGAATGTATATCTCTGAGTAATTCTGAGCAGCTCAGAAAGGGAAGAGTTATCTTGATTTCAAGGTAATTAAAAACCCAACTTTTACAGCATCTGACTAATAGGATTTCAACCTTCCAGCAAGCCTGAAGGAGATGTAGGCTTATCAGGAATGCCAGCTCTTATGTCATCATTAACTAATGACACACTATTCATACCCACCTGGAGATGAAAGCAAAAATTTGCACATGTAGTATCTGCTTCTTCTTGTGCTTCCCTAATAGACTTAGAAAATAGAAACTTGTAACAGGGCCCGACCCTGCATTCACTGAAAATTCCTATGAATGCCAGTGTGATTGAGGGCATACAAAGAACACAAGCCTGGGAAATGTCTGTGTGAGAATTTCACACTTTGAGTTCTAAAATAAAAAAGCTGCATTAAAGTATTACTGTGCTATAAGTGCAGGTGGCCCTGAAGGCTTTTAGAAATACCAAAACACTTGGTCTTCAATCTCATGGTGATCACATTGTTGATTGTGTCCATGGATGTGTTTAACCCTTAATACTGAGTTTTCCATGTAATATTTACCTGCTTCCTTTACCTTCCCTGTTTGTAACACCTGAAAACCTATGAATAGATGAACATTTTGAGAAAATGTTTGTTGCAAATAGTGTGTGAATAGCCATGCAGACAAGTTGGCAAAAGCATGCAGCCAAAAATGCACATCACCTCCAGGACCTCGTGACAGGCAGGTGTAAATCCCTGCTGTTTCACTTCTGTGCAGGGAACAGACAAGGTTTATACAAGAAGTTTTCACAAATTTGGACACCAGCCTGAAAACTTTGCAGAGCAATAATTGATAACTAAAAGAATCAGAGCCTTGAATTAAACATGAGTGTGTTTGAATTCTGCAATGGTATAGGCACCTTGTTTGCCTGTGCAGGTGCATAAAGCTATGCAGCCAAAATAAGGGTGCTGCTGCTTTCTTTATCCTTGCAGCTAATATTTTCTGTATAGCTAAGCCATGGCTAGAAATACAGACTTCATGTAGCCAGAAAGCCAAGGCAAGGTTTGGTCAATTGTCCCTGAATTCTGGAGAAGTCTACTTAACTTTTTCAGTAGCCCTTTGCTGTCAGATAAATCAGACAAATGATTTTCTGATTAAATTAGAAAATGTGGTTCAGCTACGCCAGTTTTGTTACACAGGTAATGAATTAGTCAGTTTGCAGTACATGTACACTAAGTGGGATTATTTGGAGAACTTCTGATTTATTTCAGAGGGAATTTTAAGGTAATTTTCTCCTGCGGGGAGACTTTGCCCTGAATGGTTTGTCTTCCTCTCCATGGCCAAACACTGCTCTCTAGCTACTTCCCCATTCAAATTCTCCTGAATTCACTGTTCACTGGATGGCTTTTTTGTTTTTCCCCCACAAGATCAACAGGGGAAAAAACCTCTCTCAGGCTTACTCATTTCTGAATCTGTCCTGCTCTTCATCACTGGTAAAAGTGATAAACATGAAACCATGTTCGCCTATTTATTCCCTGGCAGGCACCGTCTGCAGTATATCTGTCTCTTGAGTTGTCAGCCCTTCAGGGTGGGGATGGCTTTCATTTGTATTATCCAGCACTGAACTCCTTGGCAGGACACCGAGCAAAAGAATTAAACAGCAGGGGCAAACATTCATTACCTCTAAAGAGAGGACATTAATTTCCTGTGCTATTTTTGAGTGCTGCTTCCATGCAAAGAACGTGGGGCCAGGCTCTTGGCTGAAATTCAGTCCAAAAACATCCTGGTTATCTGCACCATCTGAGAATCTATCTGGGATCTCCCTTTTTCCCTTTAAATTTTCCTTTAAGAAAGAAAGTAAAGAAGAGTCTCCTGGGGTGACGCCCTGCACAACAGCCCAGGTACATGAGATCTGTCCCACCTTTGCTGGATCCTTGTGCAGATCAGCTCTGCTGCCCACAGAGCTGTCCAGGGACCACACTGAATCCAGGCTGGAGCTGCCTAGGGCAGGGCTGGATGGAGTCTGTCATGCCCGGGGCAGGTGGTGGCAGCCCCAGGCCAGGGAGGAATGGTAGCAAGAACTGGCCCAACCTGCTTGGAGTGAGGGGTTCCAGCTTCACCACTGGTTCCCAGCCAGGAAGAGTGAGAAAAGCAGAGGCTTTCTTCACAGGATTTTTGGTAACTTTTCGTGTAGAAATACTGGCATGCTCTTTAATCCTTTAATGAGAGATAAGATGTGGGATGGGCTACAACAGTCAGAATTCTGGGAGATTTTTGCCAGTCACACAGACTGGCCAGTGGGATTTAGAAGATATGCTGAGAAAGAAAAACATTCTCATTCATCACATTCCCTTGTGCAATTCCACACACTCAGAGACAGGAGCAGACTGTTTTCACACTGTGAAACCTGACTAGGCAAAGTCTGAATGTAGCTGAATACTCTCCAGTTCTGGCAAAATCAGTGTGAGGGCTGGGGCTGCCATATTGTTTTGATGTAGAAACAGAAGGAAACAGTCTGAGAGAAAATGAAAAAAAGAAAAGGTTTGTTTTCAGGGGTACAGTTCAGAGCAAAGAAAATGGAGGCCTGTGTTGGTCAGCCAGTTCCCCTTAACAGCTGACTGTCTGCAGCACCTGCAGCTCGTATAAGGTGCGTGTGAGCAGTGGGAGGGGAGAGGAGGAAGCTGGGGTCTGACCAGGGTGCAGTTAGGATTGGTATTCCACAGCAATGCCCATAACAAATAACTCAGAAATGTTTGTTTTATATTGCACGAGGGGTGGGAGCAGTCAGATAAGGAGAATGCATGAAAAACCAGGCTTGTTTGAACTTTGACCTGGTTCCTCTCAGTGTTTGCTTGGTTTATACCAGGGTAAAACCACTACAGAAATCTCCTGATAAACACATCAGTGAAAGGGGGCTCAGTCTCATCCTTCACATACTCTTCCAGCCTGTGGTCACACTGGCCATTCAGTCTGTGATGGACAGGGACTCTGCAAGCATTTGGGTGCAGTTAGATGCCTTCACTTACCTTCTGACTAAGCCAAGAGGTATCCCCACATCACAGATTTGTTTTCATCAAAAAAAACACAAGGAAATGAGCAGCCATAACTCAATTATGCTCCAGAGTGAACTCAAGGCACTGCAGTGAACTCAGAGGAGGTAATTCAAAGGGAAATGGGGAAACTGCCAGAGATCTGGCTGGATAAACGTAAACAAAAGAATATCTGGCTTCTTTTAAACTTAACTGAAATAAATTTGCTTCTCAAGGCTAAGTTCCTAGGCTCAGCTCCTGTTCCCCATCAGCCTATGAAAAGGCAGCACTGAGGGATGAGCTTCAGCAGCTGCAGTTCAAGGTGTGTTTATTTGGTGGCAGTACTGGATTAGCAGATTTAGTCTCTTCTCCCTCCACCACTGATTCCTCCCTCACACCACCCGTCTGCCGTGCTGGGACAGATGTTTGCACCTCTGTATAGAAAGTGGATCAGGGAACTGATGTGGCTGAAAAACAGCAGAAGGTCCCCCCACGCTCCCAAGGTTTCTCTTCAGGGGATCTCTTCCCCAGGCTGCCAAAAGGGTGCAAAGGGCTGGACAGGGAACTCCAGGGGTCTCCAGGTGCACCCACACACAGCTTAACACACACATGAAACCTGATACAGACACCCCTGTTCACAGCTTTGCACTGGCCAAATGAATGTGCAAACTTCCATCAGACACTGGTGGGGCTTCAGGGGCCCCTCTGGAACCTCTTTTAAATCCAAACTGCCACTGAAAGTGCTGGGGTAATACCATACACATTTACCCCTAGCATTTTATCATTCCAGGATGGAAATGACCTCTGCTGCCTGGCCTCAGAAGTAGAGCAGCAGTGCACCAGGTTTGTCACCAGAAAGGGTCAATCAAACAACACAGATTAAAGCAGAACAAAGCAGTTCCTTTCAAGTGAAGGTTTCCTCCCACAAGATCTTTCCCCTTTTCTTTAAATTATGCATGCAGATCACCCTGCAGAAAAGCACCTAACAGCTTTTCTCCATGCTGAAAATGCAACTTTTGAGCAGCTGAAAATCCATAGGTAACCTGGAAAAAAAAGTATTTCTTTTTTCCAAGGCAAGACAAGGGACAACCCATGATTGATGTTTATACAAGCACCTGTTGGGCTACAGAAACCCAGTGCTGCTGCAGCCAGAGGACTGGAAAAGCTTCCTTTGCTTTCTCAGGGCACGTGCTGGCTGTGAGTACAATATGAGAATGAGAATGGTGGTGTGTTTCTGACGGGATTTATTTTGGCCCATGTGACATCCTGCCCAGCTTTTCCTTGCCGTCAGCAGGAAGTCAGGATTACAGCTGATCCCCACTGCTGGCTGGGCTGAGGTGGATGAGAGAGCCCCGAGGCTATGAGGGGAGAAGGCTGCTCTACATCTCCTGCGTATTACCCTCATCCCTAGTAAAGGGCATGGACAAATTAGCCAACTTTAAGGGTTATTCTAATTTATAGCAGCGAGAAATGCGCCTCTGGGAGCCATCATACCAGGCAAGGGTAATTGGAGAGCTAACACCCTTTAGCTAGATGTCCTTCTCTGAACACTCTGTGCTTGGAAACTGCTAAGAAGGAGCCAAATGGCACCAGTTTGGATAAAATCCCTGCTGGGCATGGCAGTATTACATTCCTTAGCTAAAGGGGGCTGGCATTGCCCCATGGATGCACAGTGTGGGTCTGTTCTAAGGCTGTGGATCACCCGAGCCTCTCCCCTGGTACACAGAGTCCCTTCCTGTGAAGAACCAGGCTCCAGTCCACTCCATGCCCCATCAGCCTGGTTCCTGCACTTCCCTCAGCCACTCCTGCTCCCTGTGCTTGCAGCTGCTGACTTAGGCTCTCGTGTTTAATCTCAAGCACCTCTTCTGCTGCTTTGCAGTGGTCTCAGCTCCACAGAGGATAAATTGACCAGGGCACATCACCCCATCTACCCACTCTGTTCCCAGGATAAATCTGCAGTATCACTGTGCAGAAGGGATTACACAGCACATGAAGAGCTTTTCCAAGACATTGTGGTGGAAGCTGATCACTGTTGGAAGGGTAGATGCTTGCTAACTCAGCCACACCTTTGCTTCAGGCACTATTGCAACAACTGGCAATTTTGACTCTCCCTGTAAACCTCATGCCTGACTAAATATGTGCCAATATCTATTTTTTAACCACAGTCAGCTCAATGGCCAGCCAGTTGGGTAGCTGATGCTCAAAGGCGTGCAGCAGAACACAGTCCATCACACAGAAGTAAAAGCTATGGCATGAGATCAGCTGACTCAGATCATTTTTTACAACTATAGGCATTTCCATGCATCCGTTTTAAGAACCACGAAGACCAGGTTATGCTATGAATATGGTAGATTAAATCTAAAGTAAATTTCACTGGAATTGATTTCCAGATACCAGAGAGAAGAAGGTAAGAATTAGGCTCTTTTTCCAGATTTATAACAGAAGAACTATCAGCAGAATGTACAATTTTCTTCCAGTAATAGCTAATGATTAAATAAAGCAAAAATGAATTTTGACAAGCAGCTGGTTTAATAAAATTTATAGGCACAGTATCAGATTCTCTGCTTCTTGCAATTTGCATAGTCATTCAGACCAGAGCTAAGTGACTTTAACTCTCTATTACTCCAAGCCAAGGGTCTCTCCCACCCAACATGATGAAGGTAAAAATAATTGTATATGCATGAGAAGTATAGAACCAGGTTCAGTAGAATTACATTGCATCTTTCCTTGTGAAAATTTATGTCCATGAAAAGTTCTTATGTTTCAGTCGTGACAGTGTGTAAAAATGAAAGCTCTCAGAGCTATTCTGGAAAAATGGAATGTTAAAAAGGGGTATTTTGGAAAAATAATTTAACCACAATTATTTTTTTGCGGTATAAAGCCATATCTCCAGCTTCTGTTAACTGACCTTAACCCAAAGAGGAGTTGAGAATGCTAAAGAGTGGCAGAAAACAGGACTGGTAAGTCACTGCTTTTTCTACCTTAGGCTATTTGTTATGCCACTAAAATAAAGGATAATTTGGCTTCTAATATTCCTGATGAGAACCTTGAACAGAGATTCTGAGAAAGCACGAGCTTATGCCACTGGCAAAACTCTGACACAGGAAAAAGAGGCGAACATGATTCCTGGGAAAAGCAGAGCTTTGTGTTCTCCTTTCTAGAAGGTGTGCCAGGAGAAGCAGAAGAAATGAAGAGTGGACTGCTCACTTCAGACCAGGCAGTGTTAGCAACAAGAAGGATCAAGAAGCTGGCTCAGACTCCACAGCCAGGTATACACCTGACAGGTGTGCTTCAGTAGTTCTAAGTGCTGGAGAATTTTGTAATCAGTGTTTATCCTGACTAGACAGGACAGGTAACTTGTCAGGAATAGGGAAGGATAAGCACCGAGAAGGTTTGCAACAGGCACACAACATAAAGCAGCACAATGGTGCTTTTTCCACTACACCACCTATTTCTTAACACTACAGCTCCCCTAATTTAACCAACAGCTGGATTATAAAGAAAAATATTAGCTGAAAAGTATGCATAGGTTGCTGCAAGACAAGATGGAGCAGAACATAGAGAATATTAGCTATTTTGTGACTCATCTTGCACATCTTCACTAACTCAAAGGCAGTTTACTCCCCTTTTATTGTGGAGAAATACTTTGCACTTACCATAGAATTGAAATCCAAACACAGGACTTACCATAAGCCAGATGAAACACTGCAGATTTACATACAGCTTTCCCATGGAGATAAGCCTTCAAGAGTCCACTGAAATACAAATTTAGCTTTTATCCCCTTATTAATTTCTAGGAGCCTTTTTTGCTTGTAATTGATGAAGATAACACTCTTCCATAATGTGATAAATATATTGCAGTAAATTGCATTAGACATGTATATGACGTATACCTAAAACACAAAAAGGACATAAATTAGAAGGTAGAAATTAAGCAAGTAATTAGTTATAACTAGGAAACTGCAATAACCTTATGATGTTTAATTGATGGCTCTGAAGTCTCAGCCTAGAGTCCCCAGTCCCCTGGCACGCCTCTCCTAAATTTCTCTGAATGTGTAAATTACCTGCTTGTTACAACAGCACTCATGCTTTAGGTCACTGCAAGGGGAAATGGCCAGAATGACAGAGTGGGCACGCTGCAGGGAATGGCTGAAGCCTGGTATCCATGCACAGAGCTGTGCTGTGACAGGACATTGAATTATACTGCCACGAAAGTTTAATTTTCTTCAGCTTGTACCAAAGACCACCCAGAGGCACAGAGCACAATGGCTTCTTGAGGGCCACTCTGATATTAAGGAAAAGAAGGGGAATGCAGGGAAGTTAGTGCTGACTGTGCTGTTCAAAGAGATGACAGGAAAAAAAAAAAAAAAGCACATCCTTCTGTATGTTATGCTTTTCTTGATTCAGAATGCAATAGTCTGTCCTTCCCCTGCATCACCTGTGCCAAGGTGTTCTTCATCCAGCCATGGAATATGCACATGATGGTGAATTTTCAGCTGGACAGGCAGAGGCAGCATCAGGCTCCTTTTCCCACTTGGAATGGACTGGAATATGGCAGCTCATTCTCCTAATACAGGCACCACTTATTCTGCTAAAAGCAATAAGAAAAATTCAGTTTAAAAACCCAGTTCCCTTAGGAGACAGATTGAGACCATTTAATCAGATATATTCTGGAAAGCTGTTACTCCAGACTATGAAGAACTGCAACCTGAGCAAAAAACCCCCTCTCAAATAGCGGGCCAGCTGTCCGCAGCACAACCATTTTACAGACCCGTGACATTAAAAGCACAATTTGAACCAGTCATTGCTGAATTAGTTTATAACACAAACAAACAGGCTTCACCTTAGAGTTAAGCAGGTGTTGATTAAAGCAGTGCTTGATTAAAACTCACTCCTATCTCTGCTAAGGGAAAGAAACTGATCTGTCTGGAACCTGCGCCTCCCAGCCACATTGCAGACACAGCCTTCACCTGCTGTCCTGCGTCCAGAGGCATTATGGAGACAAAGTCTCTCATGAAAACAAAACCACAACTCTCCTGACAGGTAGATGAAACACCAAACAGAACGGAAAACAAAACAAAGCCACCACTCTGCCAGCTTTTTGCAGAAGTTTTCTCTTGCTTCTGCAATAGAGAGCTCCCACACTGGGGCAGGCGCTAATGCGTGCGGCCGCCTGCTGCTGAGCCTGGACTCAAGCCATAAATTGTAGCTTAAATGCTCTGAATAGTCCTGTGACCAGTGGAGTCTGAGCTTTCTGTTGCAGAAGTCTTCTGAGTAGCTGATCTGACTGTGCAGTACAGCCTGGATCCAGGACCTAGGCAGCCAGGTGAAGGCAATTGTTCTTCGTAGGTGTTGATTGTATGGAGGGAAAAGGCACCGAGCAGGGCGGGTGCCTCTTCTGCAGCAGAGCAGACAGCATGCTGGAGCTCCAAAGTGTGCCAGATCTGGAAGCTGTGGCTAAAACTATTCCCAGGTCTTCTGGACTCTTTAAAACGAGCTCTTAACAAGCTTTTCTAGGGGAAAGAGACATTGCCACTACTTGAACTGGCAATCCTGCTGGTAAGCTGCCCATCAGCTCACACAACCCACAGTCATTTCACAGAGTGTGTGAGCCTACACTCACACGTCAGGAGCCTTGTGACACCCCACAAGGGCCCAGACAGCACCAAGGCTGATACCCCTGGCCGTGTCCTTCAGTCCTGCCCTGCATGTTCTGACAAGGCCCTGGATAGCCCAGTCAGACATCCTCTGGTGTAAATTTCGGCAGCAACAGAATCATGAGTATGACACAAAGATCAGCAATGGAAAAAACATCAGACAAAAGCTGGGGAAGGTTTTGTGGCAGTTTATTTAATAAAAGGAGAAGCTGGTTATCACAAGGAATAAAATACCATGTGAATAAAAAGAACTTGTTTCATCTGTCTGTTTAAACTCTTCTGTGCACCTTTTCCTCTGCAAAAATCTTGAAATACACCTGCCTCCATTTACAGTGTGCCGATGTTGCAGTTTACATCCTGTCCTCTGAGGCACTTGGATGTTACTGGGTATTGCCAGGCAACTACAGCTCTCAGTGACATGAAAGAAATTGGGGATCTTCAGCAGAAGATAATTAGTATCTCCATGGATGCTCTGGGAACCTGATTCAAAGAGAGATGTGTGACTTTTCTCTACTTACACACCTGTATCCCTTGGAAGAGTGACGTGTAAGTGCCTGCTAACTTTCCTGGTAAAAGCATTAACATTTTTTTTTTGTGATCAGGCCCTTTCTGACACAAGCTGCAAGTCAAACAGAGAATTTCAAGAGTGAAAGCAAAGAATCCATACAAAGCTCTGTCTTTAGCCTGAAACAGCAATGAGCTCATGTCCTGATAAAAGGCTAAACACTGAGCAGAGCTAGCAAGATCAGAGGATTTCCTCACAACACAGTCTCAGCCAGCTTCTATATTTTGCTTCGTTTCACACTGCAATAAAAACATCCACTAAGCAGGAACAGAACAACCTGCCTCAGTGTCAGGCACCAGCCCACCTTCCTGCCAGCTGGCAGGGAAGCTTGTGAGGTGGCCAGGGACCTGTCCTGCTTGCCTGTTAGATGGGTCCCAGCTGCCTGGGAGAGTAGAAGTCAAGCCACAGGGCCACTCTAGCCAGCAGCAAGTGCCAGGCACTCTTTTTGCTCATACACGCAGAGATAATTTGAGTCACCACCCTCCAGACAAGCCAGCCATTAAAACAACCACCAAACCCAGGTTTTCTGACAAGGCAGGGATGTTACACACGGTTTCAACATCAGAGGGGCATTTGCCAGAGGAAAAGGGTTTCCCTGGCAATGAGGTGGGGAGGGAGCACAGCGGCACTAGGTTAAAAGGAGGACAGAAGGGTGTGCTTGTGCCTCAGGGGGCACCCTCTTTCCTGTTTGTAGCTATGTCAGGAGATCCTTCCCACAAAGGGTGTTTGAGCTCTTCTCCTCATGCAAGCAAGCCAGGACAGGTCTGGCATGAGTGGGATGGATGTTTTCAGGGCCACACCTATCTCACAGAAACTTGTGTCGAAGCCAGCTCTGGCAAGTGCCAATAAAACCTGCAATCAGTGGCAGCTTTCATACTAAATGTGTCCAGCTGACTTTCCTTTCAAAATAATACAGCATGAGGCTGCAAGGTGTGTAAGCAAGTCCATTTTTTACAGGACAGTTTAGAGCACAGGCCTGTCTGCTGTTGCAGTGGCTGAAATGTGAGGCAGCCCAGCACAGGGAGAAACTCCCTGATGGACACGTACAGCCCTGGGGACTAAGGAGGGGGATTGCCAAACATCCCCTCCCCGCAAAAGAGCAGCATTTGGGAGAAGCAGTGAAGGGGAGGGTGCACACCCTGCACATCCACCTCTTTTCCTTGCTAGTGACTGAAACTAGTGGCAGACTCCTATCCCTGATACCATCTCAGGGCTTTAGATTGGAAATGGCTGTTGCAAAACACTGTGGTTCCACTGTTTACTCTGTAGAAGCTACAAGTTTCAGGATGGCCACCAAAATGAGATCTACTATTTACCCAGGTCTTTAGGGAAATTAAACATCCATCACAGCACCATAACCAGATAGTTTAAAACAAAATCCAAACCTGAAAGTCCTCCTAAGCCTGGATTATGAAAATACGCAAAAGCAACATAAACATCCCCAGGGAGGTACAGCTGTGTAGTCAAAAGAAGAATTTGGCCACATTCTGGGCTTTCACAGATCCGTCAATATTTATTTGTTGTGACCTGCATGCTCATGACTCTAAGCGCAGCTGAAACCATTCACTGACCATGTCCAAAATCAATTGACCTTGACTCCAGTCCTGGGTGAGAATTACACAAACTACATATTTTGAACTTGTAGGTTTCGTCGGGATTAAATCCTGTGCAAAACAATCTGAATGTAATGAGATAATAAAAAGTTGGTTTTCTACATTTTTTAGAAAATTGATCAATAGGTTCCTCTCCAAACCAACAAACTTTGCTACTGAGCAAAGGCCAGGGGTTAAAAATTAAATGCAGAGGAGTAATTTTTTTCAGGAAATTGTAAGCAATGGGAAACAAACTATTGTAAGTCAAGTGCAAGTACAGCCTTAAATAGGACTTTCACTATCAACTAAGGCTTTAATAAATGCATTTTAAGACTGATGACTTTGATTCTTATTCTAGAGACTTTTTAAGGTGAATTGCCATTCTACTGTAAAATAATCCCATGTAAACCAAACTAAAAGTAGACTTGCATGGAGAACAAAATGACCTGTTTGAAATTCTTCTCTGTATTTCCCATTTGCTATTTACTCACTTTCTTCTAATTTTGCGTCAGGCAGAGAGCAAGATCCCTTCAGTGCACAAGGGAAAACCTCAATGGCTGAGATTTGATTTGATGCTACTTTGCCTGCATCCTTTGCTGTGCCAAGGAACCTGGCACTGAGGGCTTTCAGAAGTGCTGGATGCATTCTGCAAAAGCATTTCCTGAACACTGGCCAGCTTGTGAAAACCCCTGCAGGTTTCCTTGGTCACAGTGCCACCACTGCTACATTTCTACTCTGTACCACTTTACTGGGCAGTGGTACTTTTCAAACACAGCCTAACAGGGAGCAAAACCACATGCTCAGAGCTCAGGGAGAGCTGAGCCCTGCTCCTCTGTGGGCTCTGGGAGGAGCTGGCAGCTGTGGCTGACCCAGCCTGCCTGGATGCTGAACTGCTGTGCCACAGAGAGAATCCTGATTTGTTCTAACAGGATGGGCGTACGCCAGGCCGTGTCCCCAGCCGGTGTAAATCACAGGAGCCCTCCTGAAATCAATGCAATTATGCCAATTTTCATAGATTCATAGATTTTCAAGTCAGGAGGGAGCATTGTGATTTACATGTTGGCTATAGCTGTGATCTACGTTGTAAATGAGGATTTATACCAGCTGGGAGGATCTAGCCCTTCGATGCATTTCAGGAAGTCTCATCTTTTAGTCAGATAAATTCTACAGAGCAGCTGCTTTGCTGCAGAAGATTTTTAGCTCTGCAGGAGAATAGCAGAGCCCTGCAGATTCACATGTTGTGGGAAGGGCTACTTACACCTTGATGAGAGACCAAGAGGAGCAAAAAAGAACCAGCACAAAGTACTGCCTGGAGCAGAGGACTGGGTCAGGGAACAGCAAAGGTGGGTGAGCAAGGAGGGAATGACAACTTGATGGAAAGCATCTGGATGTGCTGTTCCAGATACCTCTGGCAGCTAAATGAGGGCAGGCACAGAAAGCAAGGAAGAAGCTTTTGAGGGTCAATACCATGCTTATCCTTCCCCTTGCACCAGCTCAACAGGGAACCTGTAGGCTGGGTGGGATTTTGAGATCTCTCCCTGCTCCTTTCAATTCCTGGCTGTTTCCCTGGGCACCTTGCTGCCTGCCTGGCCTCCCTCAGCCCCTGAGCCAGCTGCAGACAGCCTTGCCTGCAAGGGAGAAAGATATTCCTGTATCCTTGCTTGCAAGAGACCATGAATCAGTGGACCCGTCAGTACCCTGACTGTCTCACAGGAGGATCTGCACTGACCCTTCAGGAAGGTTACAGGTAGTAGTTAGTAGGTTCCTGTAATTTCCCCCATTTTTCCCTATTTACCCCTTCCTATCAGACAAGGTAGATATTTGAAGGTTAAGATATCAGTCACTGAGGGAGAGCTGCACTGAGATTTGAACCTGTGTTTTGCAGTGCATTTCCCTTCACCATGACAGCTATAAATCCCTTTCTTTTGTATTGCCAAAGCATCCCCACCTGCTGCTTTGTGAGACACACAAATCTGGGGAGAAGGACAGTGAGCTCTGCCCAGCAGCCTGACAATACCCAGGGACTGGCAGTGATATCCTGAAGCCCAGGATTAGTATGGGAGGGCAAATGAGGTGGCCTTAAGGAACCTTTCAGAAACACCATCATTCTTTAAAGAAAGAAGAGAATTGAAAGCAATGGGTCCAGTCCAGTGCTCTGGGTGACTGGCATTGGTTAGGTTTGGTGTTACTGAGAAAACATGTCAAAGCAATGAATCTAGAGCTAGTCAAATAAGCTGTGGTCATTTTATTTCATCTCACAGAACAAAAGAGGACTGGCTTGAATGGAGCACTCCATCTGCACTGCCCAGAATATGGTTATGTCATAAAGCCTTCATAGGGAGAAAGGGAATCTCTTTGCAGTCAACTGAAAGGTGTCTAAGAGCTGGTCAACTCTTACTATAGCAATCCCTTTGCTTAATCTTAACTCATCCCACTCAAACTAATGTGAGACAAAAATTCTGGAGGCTTAGGTAGGGCTGGGGAATTTGTGAGGTCTTGCTGAGAGAAAGGGTTCATGTGTTTAATTCATGGACCAGACTGTGGGCTGAGGTAAGTAAGCCTGGCTTTGGGTAAAGGCTGATGCTTGTTGAGAACTGGAAATTTCTAGGGACTTCTCAGATACATTAAGGCTGCATTTTTGGGGTGTTGTAACTGGATCTGGGATTTCCTGTGCTTTATTTCAATAGCTGTGGTTACTCAAGTAGGCACAGACTAACTTAAGCATTCCTACAAGCTGAGATAAAACAGCTCTTTTCATTTCTACACAGTAAATACAGAAAGCTGTCTAAAATTTCTCAAGTCATGCAAAATACATGGAACTGCCATTAAATATTGCCCACAAATGCAGCAGCTGGAGAACAAGGCCTGGTCTCACCCTTATTTCCTAACCCAGCCCTAAATCCAGTCCAGAACATACAAACCATCTCTGGAATGCCACCAAGAATATGAACACGGAGTGCTTCTCTTTCCATAATTAATTCAATTCGCAATGCTTGAGGAAGAGTCTACAAACACACGCATGCACACACAGCAGCAGTCTAACAAATTATGCAAAGCGTTTGCTTCATTTTTAGTTTTGCAATCAACCCTCAATTTGATTAGCAGCTCGCTGACACTCACCTGGGAAATTTTTCAAAGCTGACTTTTGCTGCTGTGAATGCACATTTCAGTCATTCTCCACCAATGCAGCAGCAACCTCCCAAGGCCCCAGTGGGGGAGGGAAAACATCAGGCTGGGAAAGGCACTGCTCATCTTGCCTTTCTGGCTTACATGTCCACTGAATCCCACTCGATTTCTCTGCCAGGCTGGCTTGGACACAAGGGGAAGAGAGGGGACAATTAGCACTCACCCCCTGTGCACACACGTACTGTCTTGGGAAAAAATCTCTGTCTCTGGAATCTCCTTTGTTCTTTCCTTAACTGCAGACTGATGTGGCAGGATTTTGAAGCAAGACACAAGAACTGCTATTCACAGCTAGCTATTTCCTAAAAAGTGCTGGTTTCTGATCGCTGTTTAATTCCTCCCCACGTCACTGTTCAGAATTACATTTAAAATGCCAACCCAAAACACAAGACAGTGGGGCAGAGAATCCAAAGATAAGCATTGCAAGCTTGAAAGAAAGCATGTGCACAACACACTGGCCTAATTTGGAAGAAGGAAACAGTGCTGAAAGAGTGAGAAAGGTAATTGGGGACTTTCTGGACAGCTCCTCCTTCTGTGGGATACATTTCCACAGGGATTGTGACTTGACTGCATGGTGGAACTGAGATTGACACCATCAGGATATGAGACAAAGGACTCCTAAAGACAGTATGGAAAGTAGCTGAAAGTAACTTGAATTACTTTAAGGTGTATTTGGAAGACAGGTATTATTCAGGGATTGGTTACTACTTCTTGATCACTGTAAGTCCTCTGAATCAAAACCTGAGCTCAGAACAGGGACTGATGCAAAATAAAACCACTTTAGCCTCAGAAGGTTTTGCTGTGCACTCAAAATGGAGGGGAAAATTAATTCCCATTAGAAGCAAAGATGACACAAAAATCTGCATGTCTGTTTTTGGGGGTAGGGTGGCTGGGAAACATCACTCTTTTTAAAGCAAACTCACTTCCAAACAGAACAAAAAATAAAATAGAATTGTTTCTGCAGAACCAGAAATTCTGTACTTCTGTAACACTGAAGCAATATAAACATGGAATATATAGACAGAAATATGTAAATACACTAGCAAATGTTGCAATAGAAGAATCCAGATCTAAATGAGGAAATCAGCATGAAATGTTTTGACTTGCAATAAATGAAACAATTTGACATTACCACAGTGAAATGAGAAAGTCAAAAGACAATTGTTTCTCATTTTCCTATTTTAAATTTTGATACATTTCCAAAAAATAATTGCTTTTTGACAAAAAGACTTTTACAAAGAGAAGAACACTCCACTGACTCTTTTTGTTCAATATACTCTACTAAAAGCTTCCCACAACAATGCTCTATGAGGCAAATCTTTGCATTCTTCTGCACCTGAGCACTTCTCTGGAAGCTGCTCCTTGCTTGAGTTCTTAATCAGCTCTGTAGCTCCAACTCTTCCCTGCTCATCTGTTTAAGTCAGAGAAGAACCCCACACAACTGAAGTCATCAGCCTACCAAGGATTACAATAGATCTCATATATTCTAATCTAAAAATTCAGCTCTGGCAGTTAAAACTAAAGCAGGTGCTTATTTTTTATTCCTGGAATCATGGTGGGTCTCGTGGTGAAACCCTGGTTCCACTCCCAGCTGCCCTGAATGGCTCCATGTTCTCTCTCCTGTTGTTAAAAGAGGTGTGCTGATCTGTCCCTCCAGTAAGCAGCTATAAGGACTCCTCTGACATGTTTTTCACCACTGGGCTACCCACAGCAATAAAGATGAAAAATCAAAGGAGATAATCTGGAAATAAACATGGGAAGTTGCATCGGGCCACAAGCAGAGCTGGTACAGCTCAGTGTGAACCCAGAACCCCCCAAGGACCACCTGGGAAGTCCTGGGCTTTGTGCAGGCTCGATTGGAGACCAATCCTAAATGATCAGGAACTGCAAGAAGTATTTGGTGGACAGTGTTTTGCCTTGGAGGAGGAAAGCAGAGCTGTTCTCCTTACTGTCTGAAGGAGACACTGCAGCTGCAGTGGGCTGCAGCTGCTTCTGAGGGAAGATACCAACGCATTTTTCACAAAGTGGGCACGTGCCCCAGCCAACTCCCCACTGAGAAAATCCTTCAAGTCTAGCCAAATCCTCCTTGCAGCTTCCACAGAACACGTCATTTTTCACTGCCTCTCCACAGCTGTGTGTAGCATCATTCTGTGCCTCCGAACGCCTGACGCGTCATCTCTGTGATGGATGAAGGGATTCATACCAATTATTATGGGGCCTCTTGGAGGCTCCAGAACTAAAGGCTGTGTAACTCTGAAATTGTAAAGTACAGTCTAATTTCCTGGAAATTCGTGTAAAAATTAATGAGTTCTGAAGCTGAATTCTGAAAGCAAGTGGAGCTTGACTTCTCAGGGTGACTCAAACTCACATTTCTGGCTCTTCCACTGAACATTGCAAAGCTCCCCTGGATTGAAACATTCAGTCTCTGCTGGCCTGCAGTGGCCTTTTACTCCTCTGGCACCTGTCAGTTGACAATATAAAGTGCCATGGGGCAGTTTTATGTAACCTGAAGAAGAAATGTTTTCCTGTCTTCTCCATCCAACTGCCTGGGTGTGCTGCGAAGCACAAGACAGCAGGAGCACAAAATGGGCACCACAGCTGTGCAGCTTCAGTGTTTGCTGACACTGATGAGGCTTCTGCCCTTAAAAGGCAGCCACTCCTTTTTGCAATTCTCCTTTTAGGATCACGCTGGCCCTTACTCAAAGGCTCCTGAGAAGGGGAAGGGCTAAAGGAAAAAGAAAGAAAAGGAGAAAAAGAACTGATTATGGGGTACAGAAGTGAACTAAAGGGAATGAATGTGAGGACCACAGGATTAGACATGCCTTGAGAGAGAGCTGGATGGAAGGGACATCAAGCAGAGCACCCTCAGTAGCACCCATCATACCATGATGGCATTTGAGGTGCTTGTGGGTGTTCTTCCCAGCAATGGGAGAGGATGCTAACACAGGCAGAGCTCCTACAGCTTCTGGGATTTACCACCAAACTTCCTGCACTGGAGAGGTGACATGGAATTTCCCTCAACATTTTCAGCTCATTACAGTCCCTGAAGCTACATATTAAAGCTTTACCCTGAAAACTGAAGGAAGCACATGAATGCAGAAGCTGGAGCTGTAAAAAGCAGAGCAATTATTGCAGAACTTGTAATAAAAAATGCACCTGGCAACACTAGCAACCTTCCGAGTGCTGGTTAATCTTTGGGCTGCTTGGCATGTAGGGTGAGAAGGACCTAAAGGGCAGAGAAGGTTTGCAAGCTGAAATTGGGCTGGAAATCAGAGTTGCTTTAATAGATGTTTCTCTGCTTTCTCGTGATGGTTGCAGAAAGAAATGCATGTACCACACAATCTCAAAATCTAAATTGAAAGAGCTTTGTGACCTTCTTTTCATTTTCCTTTTCCTTTCTTCTCAGGTGTACAATACGTGCAGCACTGAATTTTGCATTAATGTATATAGTGTGAAATTGGTTACTTGAATATAGAGTGTAAACAAGAGCAGGATTTGACCAGCAGATAGATTTGCAAAATCTATCATTTTTATGTAAATTGTTGTAAAGTTACCTTTGTGCAGGGCACTGCATTTTGACACAGTATCCTTTGTCTAGTGCAGAAAACCCAACAAACAATGCAATGCACAGCATATACTTTTTCAAACTATTGCTGACAAGCTTTCATTTGGCATAGCTTAAAGCTTTAGGCTGTAATACATGTTATATACTAATAATCAGTAACATTACTTTTTAAAAAATTGAATCCATCTTGTATCATGCAAACCCATTAACATTGTTTTGTGTGTGTGCATGTGTGTGCCTGTGAATTTCCCTCAAAAAACCACTCCAAACTGATCAAATAAAGTATGACAACAGTAAGGTTTTTGATTAAGACTCAAGCTTTTGTCAAGTTCAGGAGTACTTTTTTCCCTCTAAAAACTGTAAGATTGACTTTCCTTTGCTCATTCCATGTTTATATTATTGCAGGTTTGTTACTTCACTGAAGACACTGGACACCAGAAAACATGAGACTGAAATCAAGTCCAAAGGCTGTGCCATTAAAATACTGACATCAGCCACGTGGCAGAAGTGAAAACATGCATAAGAAGGTGGCCAAAACTGGGGATTTGTAAAGTCAGACCAGCTGACCATTAGATTTCCACCAAGCAACAGAGAAACCAGCTGCTGTAGTAGTAACAATGTCTGCAGAGTTAACTCTGAATAAATGGCAAACAGGAGGGCACCAGGAGTGGTCTAATGCAACTGCCCAGCTGTGCCCAGGCATATACAAACAGCAGATTACCTTCCAGATTAATAAATAAAATGAATCAATAAATGTTGTCCAAATTTTTCCAAGACCCCAAATATATGATGTTCCCCATTTTGCTGAAGGAGATCCCACATTTCTTCGGGGCTGCCACCACTGCCATTCAGACAATAACACAGCACCTGGTGGGTTTAACAGATCTGGAACTGCAGAGGAGCAAGAGCACAGGTGCCTGCTGAACTGACCTGCATAAAATTATCCCATAAGCCTGGCAAAAGCCAGTGCACCTCCATCACA
The DNA here is from genome assembly GCA_013398275.1 of Promerops cafer. NCBI lineage: Eukaryota > Metazoa > Chordata > Aves > Passeriformes > Nectariniidae > Promerops > Promerops cafer. The sequence goes on along the minus strand of VZSE01003938.1, from coordinate 2,755,669 downwards.
TTTTTCACCAGACCTTAGCAAAAGGTTTCGAGGTCCTAATCTCTGGGCTGGCCTCCAGTTTTATGAGGACACTACACATCACATTTTTTCTGCTTATGGAGGATCCTTTTATAAGCATTTTTCTTTTTTCCTCTTTCAAATGAATCATGTCCTTCATTAAACACTACAAAAGAAATAAAAGAAAACGCAGGGAAACACACAAGGTTCTGCATAATGTGTATAAGAAATGAGTGTTTATCACTGCATGAATACCTAATTAGACCAGACGTAGCTCAACATTAAAATAGCAAAACCATGGGTTAAAGCATGCAGCATTCTATGGTTAGTACTGCAAAGATACAGACAAGAATGTGGAACGAAAAGTCTGTGAAGTGAGAACCATTAGGCAGGCAAGTAAAAAATCCTGCAGAGATGAAGGCACATTTTAGCTGGGCAGACCCTCTAATCTCTTCACTGCAGTCCTTCTTGTTCCCCACCCATGGCCAGCCCTGCACTGATTCCTGCCCTGAAAGGGATGTAGGCCTCCAAGCTGAACAGGCATCTGCCTGCCTTCGAACTGAATTGAGTGTGTGGGCATAAGGGGTACTCGAGGCAGACCTTGTGGGATAAATGCTGATCTGGTTTGTTAGCTCAGACCTGGCATCACACTGATGAGGCTGCTCTGCCTCCAGCCCCAGCTGGCCTGTGCTGGTTAGTGTGGAGCTTGGGAAAAGGAACCCCATGATGGCCAGCACTCATCCATGGGCCTGCAAGGACAGGTTGCTCTGCACAGACTCTCTGTGTACATTTGGTTTTGGGTAGAGCTTAGAGCAGCACATGGCAAAACACTCACAAAACCTGTTTTTCTCACTGACCTTGGGTTTGTACTTTAAGTGTCCTGTAATTTATTCTTCCAAGCAATTAGAACAAGAGCCTCTGTCCAAGTCCAAATATCAGATTAACCTTAAAAGCATTACCTGAGAGAGCATGAGGGCAACAGAGATCTACATGGTGTAGTAAAGAGTGTCACTGTGTGAGAAGATGACTACCACACATAATTGGGGCATCATGCTACTTTTAGGAAGCCTTCACCTGGAAAAAACATCCACAGTTTTCTGTCTCCTTGTCTTAGGTTACAAGATATGGCTGGGGGTGTGTATTCCATTGCCATCTGTTAGAGGTGGAGCAGTTTTCTTTATCTCTTCGCACCACCAATCCTCCCTCAGGGAGATATCTTCTGTTAATGGGTCATTGAGTCTCACTGCATGGCTGATAAAATTCCATCATCCTATTGGGAGATGCTCCCCCCAGGGGGAGGAGCCAAGCATTCCTACCTGGATATAATCTGACATCTGGAACACCACAGCAGCCTTTTCCCACCAGATTCCCAGAGGAGCAGCTTTCTTCTCCATTGGATTCCCAGAGGGAGACCAGGCCCATCTACAGCACCACTGGACCTTCAGAGGAAAACTCCACCCTTGTACAGGATCACTGCTTCAGCAGAACCACATCAGCCACTCCAGGAGGACTGCAGCCACCATTTAATGGGACTGTTACCAACACCCTGACCAACAGGGTGTCAGGTGGGATTCTGACTATCAGTGATTTCTTTTTTGTACTATTGCATTTGTATTTTTAATTTTCCTAGTAAAGAACAGTTATTCCTATTCCCATATCTTTGCCTGAGAGCCCCTTAATTTCAAAATTCAAATGGAGGGGGGTTACATTTTCCATTTCAAGGGAGGCTCCTGCCTTTCTTAGCAGACACCTGTCTTTTCCAACCAAGACACTCCTGAAGTCTTACTCCTAATGGGCACTATTCAGGCTCCATTGCTTTTTTAGCACTCCACCACCAGATACAAGCTACTGAGGAAGATTTCAGAAGAGGTCCAACCATCCCTGCCATGTCCTTAATTTCTTCTCCAGAACCTTCCCTTCTTACCTGCCTTGAATTTCAGGTGTCCATTTCTTCTCTCCTGTCTAGGAAAAAAAGCAAACAATTCACCAGTATCTTCTTGCATATAGCTCCCTTCTTTGTGCAAAAACTTTCTCTTCCACATCCTATTTCTACCATTCACTTCAAACTCAGTTGATCCCTTTGAAACTCAGCTGATCTCTTCCTCAGCTTCTGGAGTATCTCTCATCCCAGATGCCACTGCAGTTCATTTCTCTCTCATGATGCCTGGGGATCTGACTCATCATTTTTTCAATTGCTTCTTTGCATCAAAGCCTCATCTAATGCTTGGTGTGTCTTCATGAAAAAGTGTGGTTAGGAGAGATATGGCTGTCTAGCAAGCCCTAGAGATAATAAAAAGTGGAGACAGGTTAAGGCCATCCTTCCACTGCTTTTACCTTTTTTTTTTTTTTTTTTTTTTTTTTTTTTTTTTTTTGAGTGAGCTGGGATGGTTAATCCTGGGCAAGAAGAGCAGCTCGGAACAGAACCTGCCTGGCATTATGAGGAGCTGCAGCCTGCTGCTGCGGGCTTCTCAGCTGGTGAGGTGCATGCCATGCATTCTTCAGCACCTCCTCCTTGGTGGTGACAGGGACACACACCTTTTCTCTGCCTTCTGCCATTCTGCAGCTGGCCTGAAACAAGTACCCACCTGAGCTGTCCCATCCTCGAGGTGGCTCAAAGAACAAAACCTGATGTGAGCAAAGCTGGCAGGAGCGGAGCACGCCAGCCCAGCTCCTCAGCTCTCAATTCACTGGTGGCTGTGCTGCGTGCATGTCGGTAGGAGATTAGCTGCCTCAGTCCACAATCCGTTTTTGTGCCGTATTCTAACATTCCTCTCTTTTAAAGACCAATCTGGGCACATGCTGGATGTGGGTGCCCCCCTCCCCATGTTTAATTCTGCTTTCTGAACTGTGCATTTTGAATGCTTCTGCAGAGCGCCGCGTGCAATTAGAGACAGTCCCACAGGGCAGAGGTGCAGGCTGCATCCTGAGATATTCCTCTGCTGTGGAAAATAAACAACAGCCTCTGAGACTATTCCTCTGCCAAAATAATTTTAGCATTTCACTGTCACACAGCAGGTGGGCTGGGTGGGGAGGGAACACCACCAGAGGTGCCGCTGCACCAACCTCAGGAGGCTGGTTATTTTAAAAAGCACCAGACAATTAATTAATTTTCCTTTAAAAATATTGCAAAAATGTATTTGGATGTATTACACCTTCATAACAAAGTCTCTATTATAAATGAGCCTCTCCTTTTCAGACAGGCCTGTAATTAGATTGCCTGTGGTGATGATGAATGGCCAAGGTGAATTCATTTCGGGGGAAGCGCTCGGCAGCAACCCACATCCAAAAGGCAGGGAAGGGCTACCTGCAGCCACCCCTCAGGCTCCCACAGCTGTCCCCCCTTGCTCGGGGAGTCACACAGTCCCCACTGTGGAAAAGTCATGGCCACTCCCTTCCCCTCCTGACTCTCAACAGCAGCGTGGGGCTGGATGTGGCCTCTGGGGCACGATCCATTGCCAGGTGGGCATGGAATAAGGAGTGGAACTGGGGGCTGAGGTGCAGCCACTGCAGCCCTGACAGGACCCCCTGCTCGTCCCCCAACAGCCCTTGGCTCCTCCGGCCCCAGATCCACTTTGGTGGGGCCAGGACCCCTGGGAGACTCCAGCAGGGGTGCGAGGGCCACGCTGCAGAGTCACACAGCCCTCCCTGCCTTCACAGTGAACCCCAGCCCGAGCATCTCTGGGCAGCTTTATTACTGTGATTAATGCTGGGAGGGCAGTCTCCTCCTCCTAGCCCTCCTTTGCCTGCTCCACAGGAAATGCTGTTTCAGAGGCACGGCTGTGGGAGAGCACTGCGCCCCAGTGACCAGGGAATGCTCTCCTTAAGGTCTGGCTTTAAACACTTCTGCGATCAAGGAGAAGCTCACTGGTGTGTCCTAGTGCTCGTGGCTGTGTTTCAAAGGCAGTATTTTGCAGGATGCAGCAGATATCTGGAGAGATGTAGGACAGACTGGGCTCAGTCCCAGCCAGGAATCACCCCTGCTTATGGATGTTTGCAGTTCATAAAGGCTATCATCATTTGGCTCACCAAGACAAACAGCTTGAGCTTTGCACCGTTTCAGAAGTTTCTGCTTTCTCTAAATCATGTCTTATTTTTTTCCTTTACCTCAACTTTACTGTGTGTCATTATGCAACAGCCCACGCCTGGAAATGAAGAGCTCCATCCAGAAGTAAAAGCTGCTATAAAAAGAAGAAACTGTCCCCAGGACGGATCCATTTCAGTAAATGGTGAGGGTGATGTGAAATGAAAGTTGTGCTGAAATCATTAGCTCCAAGAACATTGAAAGGACTGAAGAGGTGTAAGCTGAAACGTAAGAATTAGAAGCTATGTTGTCATTTACACTTACAAAAACTCTTGCCTGGACAAAATCATTGGCAGAATGAGGCAGGTGATGGCTGTAACAGCAGCACATTTCTGCTCTGTGGGTTTTTTCCTTGGCATTAATAAAAATAGTCTACTTGGAGGCTGAAACAGCTGCCTGCCAGAAGGCCTCTGGCTCCTCACACAGCACTGTTCGGTGAGCTGTGGATGCTAAACCTTAGGAAGGAACACTTGATTGGGAAATTGCAGGCCTCACTAACACACAGTCTGATCCACTTTAACCACATGTTTTCATGGGCCTCCCATTCCTTCTCTGGCCCTGAACACTTTCTGAACAACCCTAAAACTCTCAGCATCAATTAATGCAAATGTGACAGGCTTCTCTGATATGTAGGGTAAGGAGTCTTTCAGCCTCATTAGAGAAGGGAAGGGCTTTCCATCCATCTCCTGATTTTGATGGAAATGGTATACAACATGTTTTATCTCTGTGAAACAATAAGAGCGAAGGGGCTGTGAGCCAGGGCCGCCAGCTAAGAGTTGAAGATGAAATTTAATTGGTTAGTAACAAAATTTTACTGCTGAGACAGCTTGTTTACATCTATTTAATGTCATTGCTTCCTGAATTTGTCTATCAGGGAGTGCTGCCTGACTGCTTCAGCCAGATAACAAACTGGTTCTTGCTGCTTACAGATTTATCTTCTCCTCTGGCCACCAACAGCCGCTTTTCAGCGTTTCAGCCTCTGTCTGGTAGTGTCCTTTCCCACTGAGGTGAACTGGGGTGCCTTCTGTACCTGCTTACACCATGGCCTTTCCCCTGCTGGTACTGCTGTTTCAATCCCATCCCTTATCTCAGTCCTGGCTCTGTGCCTTTTGTTTGCTGTCCCATAACCCTTTGCACATCTGTGTTTCCTAAACCCGATCCTTACAACCCCTGAAAAAGGCATTTTATTTAAGCAAGACATTTCAGGTCTAACGTTAAATTGTGCAAGGACTTGGGAACTGGATCTCCGGAACATGGAATTACTGAGTGAGCTCCTACTTTGAAGGACTGAGCCTATAATGCACTCCAATTTTCCTACATTTGCTGTAGTTTGAGCTGTGGCTGCCAGCTCCCCAGCGTGCCTTTAAAAGGCAAGAGGATGGGGAAGTGCATTTGTGCAGCTTGCTGTGTCTGTGGCACGGTGCTGCACGCTGCAGGCAGAGCCAGAGCCCACACACAGCAGATTCTGACCCAGCACTCTTCAGGGTCTGGGTTTGCAAACCTCAGAATTCAAGCACGAGAGGGAAAAGGAATGCAAGTTTAGGGTATCTGAGAGCATAATGCACCTATCTGTGTGCAGAAGCCCCCGAGACAAGCCCTGTAATTGGGCCCGTTGACATTCAGGTGATGTGCCCAGCAAAGAGCAGCCTGCACGCCCAGGAGGGCACACTGAGATTGGCTCTGCAGTTCAAGGGGGAAAAACATGAGACAGTACCACTGAAGTGCTGTTGTGGGAATGCTGAAGGCAATGGTCTTCTACTCCACCTCCACAGCTTTAGGACCATGTCAATATTTACAAATGGCTCTTGTTTCTGTTGCACTATAAAAGCAGGGAGGCAGCAGTAAGGTGTTTCCTTTAAAGTGGGAGGCAATTGTTTATGAAAAGATGCTAGAGGAACAGTAAGACATACATGAAAAAAACTGGCATAGCATGACTTTCATTCTAAAGCTCAACAAAAAGCAATGGAATGATTCTTTAGCTAGCTTTGTACCTGGGTGAATCCCAACTTTCACTATTTGGATCTTGTGGGGAGGATTATTTAGTCAATGGAAATAATCCTGAGCAGTTCCAAATTCTTCAGCTAAGTGCTGAGGAAGTTGAGTCAGGATAAAAGGTCTTGTTACAAAAATAGGTGCTGGCACATACATTTCTCATGTTCAGGGGATCTGTTTCACTCAGATCGAGACAGAGTTATTTCACAGGTTTTAACTATTGCTTACATGAACTTCTGAGGGTAATCTACTGCAGAGTTGCAAAATAACCAGTGTTGCAGAAACCCCGAGGCTCAGCTCCATCTCTGTGAAGCCCTCAGAACCAAGCCACAAGAGGAGCAGAGTTTTGCACTGCAATGTATAACACGAGTGATAACAAAAGATGCTGTCAGGAGGTGTTAATAGGCTAAAGGAAATTAAGAACATTGTTCCTGGAAACAGAAAGAGGAGCTCATTAAAACGGATCCTGTTGAAAGGAGGCTTTGGGAAAAAGAGCACACCTTTCCAGAAGTCATAAGAATACTTATGAGAGCCACTTACCTTCCGTATCTCTCATTAACTGGCACTTGGGATTTTGAAACAGTATGGATGCAAACCCTCAGAGCCTCTCACAGTGACAGAGCTTTGGAATATAACACTGGAGAGGAACTCCTCAGGCTAACAGCAATGGTCACATCAGATCATCACTTCTGTGGGTGGGGAATAGCAGGTGTACAGCTCTACCACAGGAGATATTTGATACCATTCCTCTGGAACCACATTTTGTAGGTGGGACCTTAGACCAAAACTGGCGTGTGTCAGGCCCCATGCTGCCACGGGACTCAGGAGAGACACTGAAATTACCTATCTGACAGAACTTTTAAAGATGGCCAGTTGGTTTTGGTTTTAAGTGGATTGCAGGATCCCATCCTCTGGGGCTCTCACAACCATGTGCTACCTCTGCAGAACAAGGCCTTTTTCCCCAGGGGAGTAGAAAAGAGAATACCCTTCACACAATTTTGCTTCGCCCATAAGGGCATCAGCCAGGCATGACGTATTCATGGCAACTAACAAGGTTTGTAAATATACCATGTCTAGGAAGTCACTGGTGGCAGATGTTTTTTCTCCCTCACTGCACACAAGCCTTGTAAGCATGAGCACCCTTTCAGCATAGTAGCAAAGGAAAAATACGGTGATGTCTTGCCTTGGAGAGAAAAAAGGCATTGTCTAGAGATGAGCAACTCATGCTAGTGGGGGGAGCTCATTTGGAAAATTAAACATGACCTTTTAAGCAGAAAATGAATGGATGCAGAGCAGACAGCCCATCAGCTGTGTGAGACAAAAATGTTGCAATCTGGCTAAAAGCACCCTGTGCTTTTTTTGAACTCTAGATACTATAAAAAGCCACGGGCACGTGATTTTGCCCGGTTCCTCTGAGTATTGATATATGCAACCGTTCGCAACAAAAGAAGCAGTGGTGTCTAATAATAAACACGATGCCTTCTCAGCAGCTGATGGAGAAAATTGGCCCCTGGTGCAATCAATACAGTTGCATGAGCCTGACTTTCTGCTGTCCCCACCCGGCAGGTCCCTACATACCCTTGTTCCAGTGGCTACAGCTCAGTCAGCTCTGAAATACCTCCGTGGAACCCTGGCGGGCTCCCCTGCCAGACAAAGAGCTGTGGCTTCCATAGCAGACCAAGCTTCATCCCTGACTCCTGGCATGCCTGGGCTCAACCTGGTGTGTCACAGGAGCATAGTCAGGATGTGTGTGAGGAGCTCCCTGGCTCCTGGGGCCAAGGCAGCTGTGGAAGATGAGCGAGTGCTCTGTGTCTCTTAAGAAGAGATTCTTGTAGGAGAACAAGACCCAGGGCTAAAGGAGACCTCAGCATCTGCAGAGCACAAGAGGTGCACAGTCATTGCTGATTCCACTGAAGCACTTGAGGTGAAGAATGAACTGCAGAAGTCTCCTGCTGCATTGCAGAAGTCATGTCTGTCTTCTCCAAGGTTCCCATCCACATCACAGCCTCTCCTGACCACTCCTCGGATGTGCTACGACCTTCCCCCCAGAGGTGAGGGGCTGCTAGTGAGCCAACGCTGTCACACACTCTCAGCTTGGAGTTTTCCACTGCCCTTTAGGTCTGCTGCTGCCTCCATCTATCAGAGCCATTCAGCTGCTGCATTTTGTCACACTCTCAGCTTCTTGGCTGTCTGAGTAAGCAGTTGCCTGGAAATGTCAAAAACCCCCAAACCAGAGGCTTCCCATTCTGCCTCTGCTTCTCATCCCAGACAATCTGTGAAAGAACACAACCTTGTGGCTATGTCTCCAGCAACTGAGACCAGGGGCAGCACGCTGCTGTGCCTTCAGTCACAGCAACCTGCAGCAAGCTTTTGATTTCAGGCTGCCCACCTTTTTTAATAGTGTGTTTCATTCATCCAAAGCTGCATGGCTGGAGGAGCCCCCACCCACACTGGCACCAGTTTGGAGACTCCATTTGCACATTGGGTTTTGGTTTACTGTCACTCACCACCCCTTCAAAGTGAAGCCAAACCATTCAAGGAATGCACAGGCTTGGTGCCCTCCTCTGTACAGCCTGTGTAACTCTGGTTTACAGGTTTCCAGAAAGAAGAGTTCGTTGGGGAGGAAGGGCAGGAATGTGTCAAAGCCTTTCACTTCTGTGTTTACATAAATAGAAAAAAAAATTAAAATAATGTTTAAAATTCTCTTAAAAATACCAGGCATGCTCTTTCTGCTGACCTTGCATGAAAATGATAATCAAAGAGCCTTTGTAGTTTACAGCCTTTTTTAGTTACAGTTCTCTCGTATGGAGATAAAATACTTGTTGGTACAGTGAGTGAGAGGGAGAGAAGTGATACTAACAGGTTTCCAATGATGTCATGCCAGGACAAAAAAGGGAGAAAACCAGCTGAAAACTAAATACAGTAATAGAAAGATGTCTTTTCATATTAAAATGTTGAAAATATGGACATGTAGAGCCATATCACTGCTGGGTATGTGTCAGCATAACCCTCTTGACATCAGGGATGCTGTATTCCAGTTCACACTATCCAAAGAGCTTTTCCTTTAACCATGTTCTGCTTCCAGCCAATGAATTCCCAAGTATAATTTCCAGCCTGCAACATGACCATGTGCGCAGGTTTACAGCAGTGATAAACCAAGGGGGGATGGCTTCCTGTTTGAGAAGATTCTGCTCAGCCATGCCTGCCTACAGCGTGTCTCAAGAAAACAGTAAAAATGTTTGTCATTTCAAGCAGTAATCCATTAGCTGTGAGGTGGGTGCATAAATATCATCCTTATCTGGCAGACAGGGAAACTGCATTCCTGCAGGATGCAGCAGGTCTGTGGCAAGCACAGCCAGACCTCTGGTCTTCCCTCTACCTACCCCAGTCCTGTGACTTCAGCTCACAGAGCTGTCAGAAAGAGACTCAGAGAAGGAGCACTTTACCTTCAACAGCAGATTGCACCAGGCACAAGACATTAAAAGAAACACAAACCAAAAGGCAGAATGCACTCAGTGCCCCTGCAACGTCTCTGCTTATTCACAGACCATTTCAAATCAGCCAAGTTAAACACTGCCCTGCACTATCCCCACACTCAGTACATTTCCCAAGGACACAGTTTAAAGGCTTTCATCAAGGCAAGCTTAATTTATTTGTTTGCTTCTCCCCTTGCTCAGGAGAAAGCATTTTTGTTTAAATGGGGAGAATAAATAGTCTCCTGACCCTTCTCTCTGCAGCACGTGCTCCTGCACTGCCCTGTGTTTATGAGGCTAATGGGGGAGAATGCTGTGGGAGGCCCTTGTTAAAACACTGGCAGCGCCTTCCCTTTGGTAACAGGATGATTTGGGGATGCATTGTGTTTGCAGAAGCAGGAAAAGGAAGAGGAGACTAATAAAAAAATATCCATTATCAGAGCTTTCTGTGCATAAGGACAGACGGGCAAAATGCAGGGAAGACAACAAATACCTTGGAATAAAGAGCCCATGATGGAGATAAATAATCATGGGGCTCATTCAACAAGAGCCTGCTGTTTAGAAATCCACTGGAACAGCTGCAGCTCACACGTCATTATACTTCTGATCAGTGAGCATTAGGAGCCTTTTTGTGAGTCCCTTGTTTGTTATATCAATCATTGCAAAACAGACTCTACAGACATAAAACCACACGGGAAATATGGGGACTTCTCCTCACCCCAACTTGGCCAGTCAGTCTCCATTTTAATCTTTTTAAGTCCACTCCTTTATTTTTCTTTTCTCTAGAGTTATGGGGTTAAATGTACATCTTCTTCATCAGACCTGTATGGCTTTCTTTTTCTTTTTAAATCATCTGTTAGAGTTTGATATCATATCACACCTTCTGGCTTGGGAGATGCTCATGGAAATCTGGAACTATAAAGGCAGGGTCTCTGGTCTTACATATCAAGCTTATTTCTGCACTTATTTATGGCCCTAGCAGTATCTTGGCAGTGTGTCAACATGCCGTGCAGGAAAAGATGTTTTCCCCTCCTCTAATTCTTTTGGGAATGTGATAAAGGAAAATGGCATATTGCTGAGAATGGAGGGGAAGAAGGCCCCTGGATTTTACTGTGAGAAGACAGATGCATCACCCCTTCACAAACAAGTAGAAAAAAGGAATAAAGAAAGAGCTGGGACCCCAACAGCTGCCTTCTTATCACAGACATCTTCTTCAGGCTTTCGATGTAGGGCTGGGTGAAAATCCTAAATGGAGTGACCCACAGGCATATCCCTGAGCTGGGCTTGCTCCTGCTTTCCTCATGGTGGTGGCCCCTAAGCCACACCTGGTGGCTGCACACATCAGCCACACAAGTGACCTGCATCTCCTGGGTGGAGGTTGCAGTAACTGGGCCTCCCCCAGCAGATGCTGTGCGGGACAGGAGAGGGCAATGAAACTGTTCCCACTGCCTTCTTCCTGCTACTCACAGAAGTTTATTTGTGAGTTGCTGTGGCTCCTCTGCGGCCACAGACCTTCTATTACAGAATCACAGACCCACAGAATCTGCTGAGTTGGAAGGGACCCACAAGGACCATCGAGTCCCACTCCCTGCCCTGCACAGCATCATGCCAACACTTCTCTGAGATGTGTGAGGTCCCCTGTAGGCACAGCCAGTTCTCATGGAATGAGGTGTGTCCAATCATTTCTGTAAGGCTTTCTGTGGATCCTTACTGGCTCGATTGTTCAAATACTGACACAATTCCAGTAAGCCTCAGTTTCTAAACTGGGTCTTTATTTCCAAATTGGTTGATAGTTCCAGATTTGCTCCACCACATTCTGCTCCCTTACCTCCCTTGCCACCTCCTCTCCACAGTGCCAGTTGCTGAACAGAAGGGAAACCAGGGTGTGCTGACTGATGGTGACAATGACATGCTCTGGGCTGGCATACAGTTTGGACCTCTGCAAAGGCTGGGATGTTCTGTGCCATACCCTGGAATGCTCCTGTGGATGCAATCTCCATGGATTAATCACATCTCTCCACAACAGAATCTTAATTGCATGATTGGTCTCAGTATCTCCTGTAAGATCTGTTGCTTTGTTTCCCACAACCTTCCATTGCACATGCTTTCATAGAGCTGCATCCCAAGACAGGCCTTTATCCTGCCAGGATGGACATAACTAAACATGAGCATCCTGTGCCTTAGAGAGAAGATCCCTGGAGCTACTGAAACTTGTGCCCAGGTGTGCAAAGAAGATGCCTAAGCAGCAGGAGGCTCCATGCCCACTGGACTGGCCAGTGCCTGTCACAGTGAGGGCTGTGTCATGGTGCACCATCTGGAGACTGCACTGTGTAACACAGCAGGCAACTTCCAGCCCAGGCAGGGCCAGGAGAAAGCATTTCCCTTCTTCCATCTTTCTTAAGAAAGATTTTGCTGCAGCAAAGCAAAGCACCAGGAGGGTGCCAAACACCCAGGCTACCCTGGCAGTCTGCTGCTTCACTGAGGGATGAGGGATCTCTTTGCCTTGTTTTGTTTTGTTTAACAACTGCTCCACTTTTTCAGGAGCAGAGGGGAAAAAACAGTTTCTAGCACAACCAGTGCAGGTTTGGTGCACCACCCACAGCTCTCAGCTGGCCATTCTCCACCTCTGCCTGATTTCCTGCCCACGCTGTGGCCCTTCCCTGGGGAGGGGACATCTCTGCAGGGACAGGAGTGACTTGTGCTCTCTGCGGGTGCAGCCCTTTGTGCTGGCCACTGCTCTGCTCGTCCTGCTGCAGACACAGGGACACGGCTCTAAGAACTCCTTCTCGCAGGTCTTCTCCAATTTCCTGCCTCTCCTAGACTATTGACTTCCCAGCAGTGCAAGGGTGACAACCCAGCCTTCCTAAGCAGGAACCTAAGCATGAAGTCAGTGCTTACCCATAGCTGAGCAGACAATCCATGTGCAAAAATGTGACATGCTGTGTTTCCAAAATGTTTAAGATCCTGTGTGAGATAGCATAATATTACTTAGAAAAATGATGTGATATAATTAAAAAGGCCTCCTCCTCTACCCCCACTGCCTGCTATTGGTTGTTCCCTGCTCTCCTTGGAGCTCCCTGGCAACACAAGAGCAAATAAGCAGCATCAATCACTTACATTCACTTTGGTTTTCTTTTTCATCCTTGTTGTTTAATTTAAAAATGCCCCAAAGTTGTTATTGTGTTCTCCTGCTCCTAATAAATAAAAAACCCCTTAATAAATAAAAAACCCCACAAATTAGTCCTGACTTGCTTGCAACCTGCCTGACTAAATATCTCAAGCAGCAGTGTTCCAGCCATCACATCTTGAGTCCCTGACACCAAAGCTATTCCCAACTGCAGCACTGGCATAACTTCAGCAAGGCAGGTAGCTTCTCCTGGAATCATTCATAAAAATGATTTATTATTTAGGAGGGCAAGTAAGGCCACTGGGATCTGCACTTTCTGCTCAACAAAAAAACTCTACACACTGTTTGTGTTAACCCTCTAGAATACAGTCACATACATACCACTAGCAATGGCTGATAATTAAACTTCTCATGTACCCCATTAGAAAACTATCCCAGAGATTTTTCTAGAGTTGTTTTATTGTCATTGATTTTTGCCCTAGCCAAATTAAAAAAAAAAAAAGGAAGTCATGATCAAGCAAATACCAATGTTCTGAAGATGATAAATATTGGCAGGTCAGGAATATTTCCTAACATGGCTAGGAAAAGTGAGTCATATTTATGCAAAATGGTTGTCCTCTGGGCAGTGTAGGAATAATAAGGAAACTTAAATTCCATAGCAAAAAACCTCTTCTGTACTGGAGAGCTAATGAACTGTAATTCATGGTAACAATGTTAGGCCAAAGTCTCAATGTCCACAGAATTTCTCCCTTCGAGCTGCTTTATGCATCTTGAGCACCAGGACAGAAGGACACAGGAACTGGGAATCTGCTCCTTTGTCCTCCAAAGTCTCTGTGGCTTCTCCACAGCTGACCAGGGAGGTTCCTGGTGAGGGTGGCACATACCACTGGCCATCCTCACTGCTGAAATTGTGGACACCTGAGGAGAACTACAGGGCCTGACCCAGAGATGACCCAAATCAAGAGACCGACTGCTTCAAGTAAGCTTGGAAAGGGCCTACAATAAAAAGGCTGCTGTCATGGTTTAACCTGCAGGGCAGCTCAGCCCCACACAGCCACTTGCTCATCCCCACTCACAGGTGGGATAGGGGAGAATCAGAAGAGTCAAAGTGCAAAAAAAATTGTGGGTTGAGCCAAAGGCAATTTAATAGGTAAAGAAAAAGCTGCACATGCCAGCAAAGCAAAGCAAGGAATCCACTCCCCACCTGCAGGTGGGTGTTCAGCCATCCCAGGAAAGCCGTGCTCCATCACCTAACGGTGACTGGGGAGGACAAACAGCATCACTGAGCATCCCCCTTTTCCTTCTTCCCGCAGCTGTGTCTGCTGATCACGGTGCCATATGGTGTGGGATAACCCTTGGGTCAGCTGGGTCAGCTGTCCAGCTGTGAGCCCTCCCAGCTTCTTGTGCAGCCCCAGCCTCTCGCTGGTGGGGGGCTGAGAAGCAGAAAAGGCCTTGACTCTGTGGAAGCTGCTCAGCAATAACAAAAACATCAGTGTGTTATCAACACTCTTTAGCATCACAAACCCGAAACAGCACGGTACCGTGAAGAAGTTTAACTCTGTCCTTGCCAAAGCCAGTCCAGCTGGGAATAGCTGAGCTTTGTTTAGACTCCCTAAACACCTGTGACAAAAGTGTCACTCCCTAAACAGCTGTTCTGATGTGCAGTTCAAGAGCATGGGGACTCATTCCCCTGCTTTCCAGACCTTCTTGTCAGGTCCCAGGGAGCCAAAGCAACCAAGGCTAATGCTGATAGGGTCCAGCCTGAATGCAGTCACTTTTCTTCTCTGGGAGGCCAAGAAATCTCCTGCCCTGAGGTTTTTGGTGTCCATGTTTGCCCTTGCAGGCATTTCCCCCAGCCTGCTCCACCAAAGTGGGATACTTTGGGATGGATATGTAATTCCCTGGGGTGGTCACTGCAGACAAGCTGATTTAGTATTATTCAGAGAGGGGACAGTGTCTATGAGGTGTGAGGTTGTCTCCCTAGGAAAGGCTTTGCAGGCAGACAGTCTACCCATACCCCGGCATAGCTTCCATTAGCTGCTAATTGCCCTGCAAAAAGATTACCTCTGTGTTTCTCAGCCTTTTCCATGCTGTGACCCCTTGTTTGAAAACAGCTGAAGTTTTTTACACCCTCTCCCTGACATATCTCCCAGAGAAAAAGAAGTCCTGGAGGAGTGACCAATTCCCTGCTGCAGGCTGTAGCCCAGACTCCGAGATGGGACACTGGCATTACTTCTTAAACAACATTTTAACTCTGCAGCAGCAGTAGTGGTGTGGTGGTGGGTCCCCCTCCCCATGGTTCGTTCTGTGACCACCTGATGGTTTTGGTTTCACCCTGGGTTTTCCCCTCCCTAGTCCTGCTACCAGTTACCCCTGGACATCCCTGTTATTTCATCAAGTAATCTCACCTGTCAATCTCACCTGGTTCCTACCCCTAGCTCCAGAGAATTCCCTGTTCCCCGGTGTCCCGTTGGTCTTTGTGACCCTTTCCACTCCCATGCCCTTCCTATAGGGTGTTAGATCGTGGGTCTCACCTTTCTCCCCTCCCCGCTGTGACCGGATTGGCAAAGAATTGTAACTCCCCCCGGGGTTAAATGTAAGAGCGGGCGTTGCTCTCTCTCCTTCTTTGTTCATCCCCGCTTGGGACTACAATAAACCTGAAAAACTGGACAAGAGGGAGCCTTCTCTAAGTTCTTGCCTCGACACCACAACATCTGCAGCCGTAGAGGAGCAGCTCTGAACTGCAGCGGCTCCCGACATTGCTGGCGGGTTTGGAAAGGGCATTTTGGCACAGCCGGTACCAGAGCTAGCTGGGGATTCCTACCAGCACAGTGTCAAGTGGTGTGTGGAAGAGTTCTGCTCTGAAAAATGCTGCCTCGGAGGAGACCTGGTCTCTCGGCCTGCAATCCAGTATAGCCCCAGTATCAGCTGTGCCGCTTATTGACAGAAGAGTTTGGGTTGGGAGGGACCTTAAAGGTCACCCAGTCCAACCCCCAGCAGTCTCCGGGTCAACACCACTCTGTCTAATCAACATTTACACAGCATCCTTGAGAGCCTAGCACACCTGAGGGAGCAGCAGCACAACCCTGTGTTTCCTGTTGGATCCCGGGGACAGTGACTGACTGCTCTCTGCAGAGCCATTCAGCGCCGCTCCCGCTCCAGCTGTGGGAGAGAGAGCAAAGCCAGCCTCTCCCACCACCTCTCCTCCCTGCAGGCACAGAAGAGGTGCTCTGCCCCCTCTGCCGTAAGCTGATAGCAATGGTCTCCTTGTCTTTTGAGTGAAAGATGTGCCAACGAGGCAGCAGTGTTGCCAGTGCTGCCTCAGCTGAAAGGTGGAAGCATTGCTCAGAAAGCTGAGCAAGTAGCCCCTGCCATGCCCAGGCAGTCTGGCAGCAGAGTTCTCACTGAGATCTTTTATTCTTGTGCTAGGAGATGGAATTAATCTGAGGATTTGGGAATTACTATCATTTGTCGCCAAGATGAGTGGGCAAAGTTTCACAGAAAAGAAATGTATGTGAATTCAGACACTCCCATAACATCATTCACACACATATCCCTGAAAAGCACATTTATTTCTTCTGTTTTATTTTGTGTGTGAGTTAGACCCAGCCACTTCCTTGGCAAAGCCAGAAATCACACTAGGGTGGGCTGATGCTGCACCTCACATCTTAGCTCTTAGTTAGTGGAACTTGGCCAAAGGAGACCCGTTTGGGTCACATCTTTTTGTGTTGGTTCAGTTTCAGTTATATTGGAAAATTACAGAGGCAGGGTGAGGACTCATGAAAGGTGTCTTGTTTTGCTTTGATAAAAGTTGTAAACTATAACACGGCATGTCTGTGGAAGCACAAAATGATCAATTTAAGGATGCTTGTGCAACAATGTTTTATGTACGTAATTTTTAAGCATCTGACTCCTCTTCAGGTTGGACATCAGGAAGAATTTCTTAATGGAAAGAAAGATTTTTTAAGCATTGGAATGGATTGCCTGGGGAGGTGGTGGAATCATCATCCCTGGAAGTGTTCAAGAAATGACTGGATGTGGCACTCAGCAAGTGCCATGAGTTGACAAGGGTGGTAGTCAGCCAAAAGCTGGACTCGATGGTCTTGAAGGTCTTTTCCAGCCTAAACAATTCTGTGATTGTGTTATTTCTTAACCTAACCAGGACAATTCTCAGTAAGGTACAGAGGACATCACTGCCTTTCAGCGCCTCCTGCAGCGCAGTGCAGCTTGGCAGCCACTTCCTTCCACACTTACCCAATAAACTCCTCCTCTGCCCCAGTGGCTGTTTAAAAAGACTGGCTGGGCAGTGAGAGCAGCTGGCTAGGAGTGATGGTGAGGCGAGGGAGGCAGTTACCCTGCTTATTTTACATGACGTCAGGCTGTCCAATCTGTCCCTATAAAAAGAAGGCAGATGGAGAACAGAAAGATAAATGGAAATATCAGCCTAGACTATAAACCTGGTGGCACTCGCAGGTTACACTGCATAATCAAAACAACTTGTGTTGTGCTCACTATCCTTGACAAATAATTGAGGGCTGTTTTAACGCTGCTGCTGCTGGGGTCAGTCCAGGATCCCCACAGCTCCTGTGTAGGCTGGCAGAAGGAGAGGGATGCTGTCACTGCTTCCTCAGAGCTGCTTTCCTGACTCAGCTCTTGCACAGAAGCCACACGGTGCCTGAGCATCAGCCCGGCTGGGTGGCTCCAGTCTTGCCCTAAGTCTTTTTCCTGAAGACAGAGAAGTTGTTGCACTCATTAAGGCATTTCCTCTGGTCAGAGAGACGAGGCTCAGCAGCAAGAGCTGTCTCCCCTGAGCCTGGGCACCTCCTCGGTGACTCATGGAAGCAGAGGTGGGTGTGCTGCCCTCTCCTCCTGCCTTGTACCTGCCGGATGAGTCGGTACTGCTGAGCCTTTCCCTGGCATGGCCAGTCTGGCTGCAGGGCTGCCGTGGAGGCACGCAAAGCCACGTACCCCAGCCTGTCCCTGCTCACGGGACAGGCTCTGCTCCCATCACACAGCTGAGTCTCTCACAGAACCTGTCATTTGTAAGTGCAGATACACCGTGGCTGCATGTGCATCTATGTACTCCCTCCCTCACACATTTTCACCCACTTTTGTGCACCTTTGTGGGAGCAGGATGGAGGGGCAGAGTTTTATTCTTCCTCTGGCACCCGATGCGAGTTCCAAGCTTGCAGGAATGTCTATTGCAGACGTTTCAAATCACAGTCAAAAAACAGGCATCTATTTCACTTTGATTTTAAAAGAAGTCAAGTCCCTTTTCCGAATTACTCAGCTCTCAGATTTCAAAGGCAGGGAGCAGACCGCATGTGCAACAATCCTGTTTTATTCACTGCCTGTAATTTGTGGTGTGGCTTCTGCTCCCGGTGTCAGGGAGTAACTTTTCAAAGGGAATTAAACAGCAAGCACTGAGCGCCTCTGGGTGAACAAGCTGTTTTCTTTACACCTGAAGACATTACAAGAGAATCCCAGCCTCTATTAACACAACTGCCAAGCTTTCATGGTGGCAGAGGAAAGCTTTTGAGTATGAACTCTCGCTGCTCAGGAACCAGAAGTCAAATGAGAAACATGGAGAATATATCAGTCACAGAAAGCCCATTAGTGCAGGCATGGAGGGATGCAAACAGGATTGAATCCAACAGCAGCCTGTTTGTAAATATTTGTAAATACTGTTTCATATCACTTGAGTATTGCAAATCTCTACATTTTTGCTTTCCCAGAATTCCTGCTCTCTCCTGAAAACTCCTGTTGGTTTCAAGCTGGCATCTCTCAAGGTCACACTGGTCTGCTATTCACTATTAAAACCACCTCCCATGGAAGAAACCATTAAAAGCATCAGGAATCGGATCACAAGCCATTTACTGCAGAGTGTGTTTCTCCCCCTGTGTTTGCAGTGCTCTTAGCTGGCACAAAGGGCTCCCGATCCTGAATGGGGCCTCCGGGCGTGATTCTAAATGTTAAACAGTAATTATTTTCTGTTAGTTTTGTTTTAAACAAAACGTATGAAAATCAGGGCTTGCAGAACTCCCCAGACAAAAGGCAGCCTGGGTTGTCATAAACTGCCTGGGTCTGCAGCAGATCACTTGCACTGCCTCCTCTGTCACATTCTGGCTCTTAAGGAGGTCAAACTTGCCTTGGCTTTCCCTAGGAGAAAATGTTGTAATGCGTTGTATGACACATGTTTTTAAAGTAATTAAAAAAATAAATATGACTATCTCTACGCAGAGTTTATTTTTATGAGTCTCAGAGAATCGTATTAATTGCTTAATTTATATTTCCATCAGGATCCATCAATTAAGAGGAATTGGTGGTATTATTATCCTTGTAAAACACCACATCAGTCAAAAATGAAGCAGAGTCAGAGGTCTAACTGTTAATCAGGTCACATTTCACTTCCTGTTGACATTTTTATTTCCCTTGCAGAAAATATTTGACGTGGAGTCTCAGATTATGAGCACCATTCACCCGGCGCAGCCGCTGCAGAGCAGCAGCCCTGCTGGTGCAGCCGCGAAGAATTCACCGCCGGTCGCTTGCGAGGCACCTCTTTAAGCAGCTCAGGGTGGATCGACAGCCATTCATCTTGATGATGAATGGGAAATCACTCCAAGGTGAAGGTCAGATTTCCATCTGCACCTCAGAAAGCAAGAAACGGGACCAGCAATGGCAGCAGAGGTTGTTCTGTCGTGGCTTTGTTGCAAGCTGAGCAGTTTGAAGAGTTTGGCCAAGGAGGCAAAAATACCATAATGTGATAAATGTGATTGAGTGTTTGCTGCCAGCAGGGACTCAGTAGGCTGGGCTGATGACATGGGAGAGGAGAGGAGAGCACAGCTGTGGTCAAGGATTTGCTTTAAGGCAAACAGGGAGGACAGTTTTGTAGTTAAGGAGATTGGCCCAGAGACAGGGAGGCTTTCAGTTATTCAGAACCAGATATTCATATGCTTCTTGAGCAACCTTGAATGGGTCATTTAGTTCTCCTGGGGTAAACTGAGCCTCAGAGAGGCATAAAACATGCCAGCCTGACCAGGCTGGTGTCGGGTGGCTGCTGCACCCTGAGCAGTATGGGAAGCACAAACCCCTCTCTGCCCCACAAGTTTTTTCCTAGTGGACTTGTTAATTTACATCCCAAGATAGTCTTCTGACTCAATGTTCACTACTACCCAGCACACCACTGGTTCACAGTCTATAATAAGGAAGTAATAATATTTTCCCTTTGTTCACCATATCAGCTGCAACTTTCCAGAGAAGTCCCCAGACCTGTTGGTGGAATTTGAGTAGTGTGCACTGTTCTTGAGATAGCTGACTTATACTTTGAGAACAGCAACCATACCCAATGTAGCTCATTTAATCCATTTCTTTCCTAGTCCCTCTTTGCTAATGTCTCCTCTCCCTTTATTCATTTTGTCTCATTTATAGAAATAAGGAGGTGCTTTATTTGTTATTGCTCCTTTCTGATGCAAACACCACCACTACCACGCCCCACCCCCAGTTAATGCTTTTTCTCAGAAAGTGATGCAGAACATTGATTAGAGTTGTTTGTTAACAGTGATAACACTGCACTGGAAAAAAAATTCTTTATTAAAAATGTTACTTGCACCAGCACCTGTAAAGGAGAACCCAGTGTAGACACACAGTGAGGGCTCAGCCAAAACCAGTAACTTTATAATATTATTGTTTGCATTTTAGCATTTTATTCACATTTTTCAAACTTGGAATAGTCTAACTACCTCCCCAGCTGTCTGAGCCACAGACTTGAAAAGGGGAAGAAACTACACATGTATGTCCTTTTTCTCAATCAAACTATGTAAAAGTTTCAACTCTCATTAGGAAGCTGAGTTTTCCACCTGAAAGGTCTGTAGAGAGTTGTCAGGAGACATTTCAGAGACGACCAAAGCCCTCCATTCCCATGAGCTGGGGTGGAATTAGATCAATGCTGTGGTGCAAAGTCCATTCCTATGGAGTGTAACACACCTGCTGGAGGTATTCTGTTAGCAGCTAAATCTGCAGACCTTGCCTCTCTCCTGACACCAAAGGCATGTTTGAGTAGCACTAATTCTCAGATAAGCAGATATTTCCTCTTGTACATATTTGCTTTTTGTGGGGCGTGTGGCATTTTCTCTATAACAGCAGTCTCAAAACTTCTTTGGATTGGTCTCTACACTCCCAGTTTGACAGCACTGCTTTGAGACCACTTGTGGCACAGAATAAGTTCAGGTTTTTATCAGATTCTGCACTAAATCTTTATTTTGCTGTACATTTTACATGTTAGAGTATGTGTGTGAGGACCGGAGGGGAAGAGAGCTCTCATTTGTGGCTGGTGGGGTGAGTGTGAGAAAGCATGGCATTGATGAGGCCAGTGAGAGTGCTTGAAATCACTCTGCAGTCCTGGCACACTCAGAAGTTTCCTGAGGTTTCAACCTGACTCCCAGCCCCTGGACTGGGAGAGTCAGCAGAGAGGGTCCTCTCCTGTTCACTCAGAGCGAGTCCTTCATATGTGTGGCCCAGGTGTCAACCTTTTGACACTCCTTGTGCTGAGACAAAAAACAAACCAAATCCCCTTCATGTAACTCGTCCATCTCATGGATATAAAGACAAATGTGGGCAATTAAAACCTCCAGTGTAAATAAACATTTTAGCAGAGCTGATCCACTGTTGAGCAACCAGCTGGCTCCGAGCGCTGCCATGGCTCTCCAGGGTTATTTGGGTTGTGTGTCCTCAAGGCCCTCTTCATCCCAACCTAAGTATTCAAAACCACCAGCCTGAAACCTCCTCCTGGTACAGGTGAAGCCCTGGGCAAATATTGACATCTCCCACCAAGAACTTCTGTTAAAAAAAAAAAAAGAAAAAAGGGTTTTCTCTGCAATCTCATTGTGAAAGAGCTTGCTCCTTTCCCTTTGTAATATTGCACAACTGCAGCTGAGTGTGAAAGGACAGCAAGTGCATATGTCTGTGTTTTTCCTTATGCATTACCTTCAGAGAAAGGACGTGCTTTCTGTTACATCTCTGGATGCAGCAGGTGGAGTAAAATGGTTTTTTTTTTCTTGTGTATAACTATAACTTCTGAAAAGCTGCCTTCCCAAGTTGATCACGCAAGTCATGAAAAATGGTCTGTTTATAAAAATGATGATTCTGATTGAGTTAAAGCACTGCAAGGCAGGCAGCACTGTCCCTAAAGAGAGAAAAATAAAGGCTTTATGAGAAATATCTTGTTTTCCTAATAGCTTGGTTTGGAAACAAGTTTATAAAACATATTAAAATCCCCCAGGGGCTTGAGAACTGTAGTGTTTCTGAAGAGTCACATTTACCTTGACCTCACAGCAGTAGGATGAGGAAAGATTGCCTTCTTTTTTAGCCCCAGGAATATCATACTCGGCATTTATTCAGCACTTGCAGTCTTAATAGCTCTAGAACCACAAACCAAGGATCCTTGCAGCCCAAAGAGAGCAGCAGGTTCAGGCACCTTTACTACAACCTGTCTTTCACCCCTTTCCTCCTCTGCCTGAATGAAAGCCAGCCAGGGTTAGAAATTTTCCACAAGATTCCAGCAGGATACTCAGAGACATAGGCTAGTTGAAGAAAAAATGTTTCCTGGAGGTTGCAAAGAACAATTTTAATTTTGATCATATTCAAAGTACTGTTAAGGTTAAGGGCTATGGCATGGAGAGACTGGATTTCCGTTTGTTTGTGGTTTGTGGGTTTTTTGTTGGAGTTTTTTTGTTTGTTTTTAGTTTGGGTTCATGTTGGTTTTGTTTTTCTTCTTGTTCTTCTTGTTTGCTTGCTTGTTTGTTTTGGGGTTTTTTGGTTTTTTTTTTTAATTTAATTTTTAAAAATTTGATCATCACATTTTGTAATCCTGTTGTCTGCTTTTAAACCTTAGGAAGATCCTGGCTCCTACCTCTCACCAGTTTATTATGCAAAGTACTGGGGAAAAAAACATGGAAAGGAGAAGCAGGGACCAGTGAGTGCACAAGCCAGAGAACAGGCCCTATCAGGTCTTAAAATGGATCAGCTTCTCCCCTGTCTCTTGCTGCCCTCACTAATGCCTTGGGATTTTTATTTTATTATTTTGACCCAGCAAATTAATGGGAAAGTGGCTGAATGTAAGACTAGCAAGGGAGATTGCTTATTGTCTGTCTGTAAAAGTGACAGTGCTTTATTTCCTTGACCACAGCACGGAGGTGGAAAGTGCCTGAGGGGCATCATGATCACTAAAGACAAATCACACAAGTGAAGAGTGTGTTTTGTTTAGCAGAGGGTCTGTCAACGTCCATCCAGCGTTCTCCTGCTCACCTGGAACATGGAACCCTCATCAGACAGAGTAAAATGTGGGCACTGGTGTGTTCCTGGAGCTCTCACCTCCTCCATTAGGCTCCCAGTAGAGGAACAGCTCCATTTCTTTCCACGAGTGGCCCAGCATCATGGGTGTGGGATGCCTGAAAAAACCACTGCCCCCAGACTGGAGGAGCCAGCTGCTGCTGAAGGGGGTTCTGGGGTTCATGGGGTGTTGCCTGCTGCCCAAGCATTCTGTAGGTATAGACCAGAGGAGGGGAATAAAGTCAAAGGAAATTTTAAGGAGAGTTCTCTCTGGGAATATGAAGTGTGAGATAATGGTGGTAGTAGTAGTAGTAATAATAATAATAATAATAATAATAATAATAATAATAATGACAACAATAACAATCACTTTTTAGAATAGCCATGAAGAATTTATCTTAAAAAATGAGTGCACAGCAATATAGACTGTAAGATAGGGCTGTCATTCCATATTCCTAGTGACTAGACCTTGCACCCCATTTTCATTGCCAAGTATGCCTTTTTAGTTTAATACTTTTAACCATTGGTTTAGATTTATAGCAGCTTAGAACACTGGAAGCTCAAATCATGATGGGAACCCCTCTGATATTAACTCCATATGGATATTAACCTTCAATTACAATGCACTGTTTCACCCCACTGAACCATTATACTGAATTTTTAAAACAAAGACTACCATTGGGAAAAAAGAAAGCTTTTTTGTTTCATATTAATTTTTCAGGTGTAAGACACCATTTTACAAAAGCGATGTGTATAAAAATAAAAAATTGTCCAGTCATCCTATGCATTATATAGTACTTAACTAAGAAGAATAGGCATTGACTATAGATTTAAAAACTCAGTAGATCCCTGAGAGCCACTATGTAATCTTACGAATGCAATTATGATTCAAAGCAAATGTTAAAATCAATGTCTTTATGACTCATCATCAGCAACACATCCCTCAGAAGAGAAAGCTGACGATGGAGTTAACTGATGGATGCCTTTCCTGTAATGCTGCTCAGGGCAAATAATTTTACAGCACATTCCAGAGTGCTGAATGACCCGGAGAGATGACAAACCCCTCTGTGAATCCCCTGGGAGCTGAACCAGAAAAAGGTGGAAAATACCAGCAAAAAATCTGACTTGCTGAAAAAATGGTTACATTTTTCTCAGCTGGATCCTCTATATGCACCAAAATGAGGATGGTGCTGCAGCAGCCTTCCCAGATTAAATCAGAGACAAAGAGCTGTGCTGAGGAACCAAAAATGTGAGAGTTCATCTTGCTTTTGCCTACATGCAGGCGCTGTACTCTGAAAATCTCTGGACTCCATCTAAAAATCTTAAAGGTGGACAGTAGCACAGCTTAATACTTCAGGGCATTCCTTTAGCCTAGCAAGCTTTGACCCTTTCCAGCAGATCTCCAGGAAGTTACAGCTTGACTTCTTCCATACGTAGCATGCACTTGGTAGCCTTGGTCATCTTTTTGGGACCGTTTCTCTCCACAGCTGTGGCCTTTAGATCAGAAAACAGGCTGAAAAGGAGACCTTTACAGCCTTCCTGGGGCCTTTAAAGATCAAGGAACAGGGAAGCAGAGGCCTTGGCACCCTTTGGGCTGCTGCACTGGGGCAATGTGAGGAGTATTGAAGGGTTACAGGGGTCCCTGGGGCTAGAGGTGCTGGGGTTCCTTTCCAGTCTGAAATTCACCCTTGCTCTGGTCTCTAGCTTTAAAGGCAAAAACCTCCCTGCTTTTTAATATTTAATGAGGAGGGGGAGACATAGATCCTGGGAAAGACCTTATCAGCATGTACCTTCTTAACACCTTGGCTTGAGAGGTGTTGGGAATTTCTAAGTAGATGCAGCTGCTTCCTCCCATTGATTTGAGAGGATAGACTGTGGGTCAGAATTGCTGTTTCCTCTGAAACAGGCATGCACTGGATGTGCTCAGGAATGCCATGGTGCTTGTCTGCTGTGCATCATATGCCCTGGATGCTTAATGAACAAGTGAGAGAATGCCAGGATGGTTTCCTGGGGCTCGTGGAGGGAGGCTGACTTACCTTCACAGATTTCAGGGGGATTTCCCTTGGAGATCTGAGATGGAAGCCTACCTGCCCCAGCAGATAAGTGAGCATTCCTATAAGCTTCTTTACAAATAGGTGAAGACTGAGGTGAAGACTATTGGGAACTGTGCTTTGGAGGTCATGAGGATGCCTCAGAACACAGCAGGCAGGTCAGGGGACAGGGGTGGCTCTGCTCACCTCCAGAGGTCACCTGGTGTGGCAGCCACCATAGTCAGAGGTAATTTATCCATTGGGATGATTGATGCTGCCTTGGGATGGGGGTGACTGGGAGGATTTCTTAACAAGGGCACGGTTTGGTTTGTTTTTACCTACAGCAACCTTTATTTCCCCATGCTTCCTTTCTGTCAAACACGTGATGGCAATGTCTAAGAGTGTGAGGAGCAAGCTGAGCCTCCAAAACCAGACTTGGACAAACACAGAGAGCCTTGAGAGCCTTGTTTCTCAGTGGAGGCACCTCAGGAACAGAGGCTGCATTTCTTGTTTGTTCTCAGCACAGGTGCTGCCCAGGCCTCCTGCTGGTCTCTGCTTCTTGTTGGCTCCTCAGCAGCTCACCAGGCCCCAGCTGGCGGTGGCTGATTGCAATCAGCAGGTGAGAAATGCAGTGTCTCAGCAATGGAATTGCCTCCAGCTCTGAGACATGTTCTGGGAAATGGGGAGCATCCAGAAAAAGAAAGGGAGAGGCCTTAAACCTGGACTTCTGTGAGAAGCAGTACTTGAGAAAGACATCGGTGCACAGGACGAGTCATAATTGCTTTTACTAGAGTTACAATGTAATGATTTACTGTTAACAGGTGGAAATCTCTCAGCGCTCACCTCTGGTATCTTCTAGGGGCAGTCTCGTGTCACTTGATGCCTCATTGCCATGTTTTGGGGGGCTTTTTTGCAAGGTTGTAAGCATCCTTCTGAAGCTCAAGGGACAGTGAGGGTATAGACAGTGTCTTGCTCTTGGGCCAGCAGTTCAAACATGGCCCAGAGTCTTCATGTCTGGAAGGTGACTGAGTGACCTTGATGGTCAGTCGGTCACCTCAGGCTGTGGGCAGCTTTCTGCTTTGCTGTGTGCTTTGTTTGGGAACCTGGGATGCCAAACACAACGTTTGGCACGAGTGTGTGGTCTGTGTCTTTGTAGCAGCGACTGCTTGCAGGTGATTTTGTCTGAGCTAAGGATATCTCTACCATCTTGTCAGTCAGAGCCCACAGCAGAGGAAACAGTGATTAAATCTGCAAGGAGAATTCGATGTTTTCTCATCTTCAGAAGATCCTTAGAGGTCAAGGTTGAGTCACAAAAGCTTGCCAGGCAGCAGTGTAAGCTTCTCTGTTGATAAATTCGAGAGGACTTCATGGCTAGCAATATAGAATCTTGACAGGTGCTCAGTTATCCCAGCAGTAGGTGTGTTACAGGACACAGGAACTATGGATGACGGATACATGTTTGAACAGCTCCATGTTTTAAGAGGCTATTGTGAGCCTAAGATTTCTCTGAGGTAGACAAGTGGGCCATTTCTAGGCTGTTCAAGAAATGAGAAGATTTCAGGCCTGCAGAAAAATAGACACCACCGTCTTATCCAAAAGAAATCCCACATTAGCTCTCATGCAGGGATTGCCGGTATAGTGAATATCGGTATTAGCATATGTGCTGAGCAGTTCCACTTCAGTGATGCTGCATGCAGCTGCTGAAATGGAAAAGCATTGAACAGCCTGGGAACAATGGGGGAGATCCTGGATTCTCATGTGAGCAGCATGTCTGCGTTTATTTGTCTGCAATGGTGCCGATGCTCTGGAATCATCAAGGGCAAATTCTGCCAGATAGAGATCAGTGCACGGGCAGAAAAAGTAATTAACATTTTATTATCATCCCATTCATGTGCAATTAAAATAGAGTCGATTCCCCTTCAGATAAAGATGCATAAATAAGTAGAGGCTGGCTGCGGGTCCTGAAGCAGACAAAGGTAAACTGAAAGTCGAAAAGGATCACCTGTCAGTTCTGTCCCTCACACTGAGATGCTGCAGGAAAAGGGGACAAGAAGAGCACATGGGAAATGGCACACTCAACAGTGAGATAGCATGCAGACAGCTTTTTGTTGTTGTAGTTTCAAAACCCACTTTTAATTGCTGTGGGTTTACAGGTGAATGAAACATTACATTTCTTCCAAAGAAGCAGCTGTTTGGTGGATCATTTTAAACCTTGTGATATCCTCCCATGGGAGTTCATCTGAGCTGCCAAGTAACTTTTTAAACAAAGAGTAAAGTGGGTCCTCAGGCTGTAGCTAGAGAACTGAACAAGTGGAAACTATTGAGCAAATTGAAATGCTTCTCCATCCCTTGCACACGTATCTCTGAGTAGAAAACGCTGGAGAACACAGATCACTTTGTCACAGGAGGACAGCACACACACGGTCACTGGTGCTGACCATCAGCTGGTGTGAAATGGCACAGCACATCTGATGCCAATGGACTCCCCAGCACGCCACCCGTTAAGGAGTTTATTGAAGTGCTCCGTTTGGACAGGCTGCTGCAATTGTTGGAAAGGGTCACACTAATTATTGGTCACTTAGCCCGACATTAATTGTTGCAGCAACCGTGTGGGATAAAAACAGGCTTCTGCCTGTCTAGGAACAACAGCGCTAGTGACACTCCCTAAAAATTAGACAATGTGTCTGGTGAAAGCTTTTAGAGCCTTTCACAAGCTGCAAAAGAGCACGTAAGTGATCGACGGTGGTAGGGTGGATGCGTTATTGTTCTCATTAGAGCATCATTGCCAATCTATTGCAGCAAGAAGCCAGCAAATGCAAAGCCTTGTCTGTGTAAAAAAAACCCCACTGTGCTCCTTATGCAACATTTAAGATATTCAGGGGTTGGGCACATGAGAGGTTCTGTGGATTGGCCCTCACTGCAGCCCGGATCTCTGTTCGGAAGAGCAGAGAGGGCAGCAAAGTGGCAGTGACAAAGATCTCAGCCCCTGGCTCCAGTGAGGGCACAGCAGGCACCAGCTTGGGGCCTGGACTCTCCAAAACCAGACAGCACACGGGCTCCCCAGGATTTCATCATGATGAAAACCCACTGATTCTCACCAGACTGTTAATTTTTAAGCATGCACAGGAATAACATCGCTATCTTAGGCCCGTGCTTCCAGACACACGTTTATTTGATAAGGTGATTGATTTTTTTCCCATCTTTGCTTCCTTATGGCCTGGATCCTGCTGCCTTTGAATTATGTGGTTTCTGTAGTGTAAGATCAAACATCTCAGCAGCTCTTGAATAAGAAGAATCCTACACTGCAACTGTCCATCCCCACACAGCCATCTGTCTCCTGTCCTTCTCATGGACAGGCTAACGTGCTGGTGGAAGAACTCCTATTATCTGGGGAGCACTGGGGATTTGGCCATTTATTTACAATAAAATTTGTTGCATAACAGATGCTGTGCAGTAACAACAGGCAACCCTCATTTTGTTCCTTACTGTACAAGCTAAATAGGGACTGCAAGTCACAGTGGTGTGAGCAGCTCTGGACCTCTCAGCTCAATCCCTGCTGGCATCAGCTGATCCCAGGAGCATTAGAGGTGTCACTCCCAGGCTGGTGAGAGCAGCTGGAAGACTTGGAGCCACCACCAACACCTCCAGGGCTGGATTTGGCTGCAGTCCAGCATCTGCATGATGAGGGCTGGGGAACTCACTGGGAACTCTGCACACTACTGTAAAATAGAGGCAAAGGATTAGTAAAGCCCTGCAATGCTCCAAAGAGCTGTGTGTGCTACACGAGGCTCTGCTCCAGCTAGGGAGGCTGCAGGATTTATATGAGCAGGAGTAACCATTCCAATTCTAAAAAGAAACTAAAATTCAGAAGTTTAGTGAAGTGGTGTGCATTTGTCCTACCTTGAGATAGACCTTGAGGTGTCTTGAGATGGACCTAAATCCTCTTTCCTCTTTGCTTTCTCAGCTATAGCACCCCATATCCATGGACAGAAGGAAACTGAAGAGAATGGAAGAACAATGTCCTGATGAGCCAAGGACCCTCTGCCTCTGCTGTGCTGAGTTCAGCTGAATCTGCCTGGTGAAACCTGCCCATTTCTAGGGACAGTGACACATGGCAGATGCTGCCCTGCAGAGCAGCCCAGGGAAAGGGAAATCCCAAATCATTCAAGGCCTTCCCACCAGCACACTTTAAAAGAGTGAAGCAGTGCAGGGAACTGCTCTGGGGTTCAGCACTGACCTCACAGCATCTCATTTCCCAGCAGTGCAGCTGTGGGCTGATGGGGAGGGATGGACCACCTGCACCTTTGCAAAAGGCAAGGGTGAGAGGGCACCTGTGTGAGAGAGTGCAATGTGTGACCGACACGGCAGTCCTGCACCGGGTTTCAGAGTGCTGCTGGCACTGGGAAGTGTGCTGATCATCAAAACCTGGAAAGGAGCTTCTGAAGCAGCGTCTGCTGCCATCCAGCCCGCCCCTGGTTTTCAGAGGAAAGAAATTGCCTGTCTGGCTACAAAAGCATCTCCTTCTTGGGAACACGCTGGAGAGCTCTGATACAGCCACCGCCTCCCAGGGGAGGCTGGGATCCCAGGCACCTCAGCAAATTCAGGCTGAAATGTTTTTCGGTGTTTGAAGTTTTGCTGGCCACTCCTCTTCCTTTGTGGCCGTAGATCAGAGACTGAGAGAGAGAGAGAGCAGAGAAAGCAGATGGTTTGTCTAAACAAAAGTCAGAGTCGCTGCTCAGGAGGCAGCAGACCAGTGTTGTTCTGCAATGAGCTGTGTAACACTGTCAGGTCACACAGCCAGGGAGTCCCCTGGGGAAGGTGAAAACGTTACCCCACTGATACCATTCCTGTCTTTTATGAAATCCTGCACAAACACACACAAATTGTGCAGTTAGCTGATACTCACACAGCTGGTACCTTCTAAGTGACTCAGATAAGATCAGGCACTAAAAGCAGCAGAACCTCCTGCTTATAACTTCCTAGGGGTGCAAAACCCTGCCCCAAACAAGAAAACCTTGTTTTCAGCCATGTACCTGAGCCTGTTACCAAATGAAGTCAGCAAACACACAAAAGAGAGATGTGCAGGTAACTAGCAGTGACCACTCCAGCAGCTGGACCTACGAGGGCAAAGGAAATCTAAAATTCATTCTTTGCATAGCGTCAAAGAGCTAAAACAAAATGTGAGCAAGTTGCATAATCAGGTTACTCGAAGTTGTATTTTACTTCTCATTCCTCAAGAAAGCAGCATTGTTTTCTGTGTAACAATGACTGTAGCCAAAATGTAAAGCTCTCAGGGGAATAAGTGAAATTCCATATCCTTTCAGTACAGCAGACGTCACTAATTACCTTCTTACTTTGTAGAATGTCAAATTAGTTGGAAAAAATAGATCAAGCGACTCTTAAGCACAGTGATTAAAGTGATCAAGAGCTCATAACTGCACAGAGAGTGCAGCGTGGTTGTAGTTGTGCTCCAACACCTGCACTTCATGATGGAAGATAACAAGAGGCCAGGAGAAATGTAAACATGAGCATTTTGCAAATGCTCACATTGAATTTCACAAATCATCCCAAATGCAGACTTCGGGATTTAATCTCAAGATTCAATCTCAAGCTGTGTTTTCCAAAGCAAGGCAAGGCTTGTGGAAAAAAGTAACATACTCTCTTCTGACCTTCAGCTATCCTGGCTACAAAACTCTGTTATGTCATTATTCTAGACGCTCACTGATATTACTGTAGAATTTTAAGGGGGTTGGGATATTCTCAAACATAAGAATGCTGTGCAGATTTAAAAGACCCAGGCCAACTTCCGTGTCAGCATTCAAACCAACCTTCAGATTTTCTTCTAAAGTCTACACAGCCATCCCCCTCTCTATGGGGAACAGAAAGATGGGTCTCATTACTTTACTATGTTTAATATTTTTCTTGTCAGTGCTGCTGTGTGGACTAAGTGCTGAGTGTCTCTTCACTCCTGGAACCACCCCATGCAAAAGTTAAAGTCTGGACTTTTCCTAGGTGTCTTTAAGAAGCAGAAGTGTCTAATCCAGCAGACTAAATTTCTTACATAGTCCATGGCAAAACACAGGTACCAAAGGAGGGCAATTTATTCAGACTCCCAGCTCCCTTCCTGGCCCTCAAGGCAACACAGCTTCCTAATGCAGACCATGCTCCTACCATAGGAGCTTCCAGTGATACAGCAAGAATTAGGTGCAGTAGACCCGGACCTAAGTAACTTACCCAGTGTCATAGTGGGAGCCTGTGGCAGATCAAAATTTAAAATCATGTTTCCCTGTGTCCTGAAGTATTCCATTGTAATCTAGTTATTTTGTTGTTTTGACTGTTTCCTCAGCAAGGTGGCAGGTAAGTTCCTCTTGGATGTTTAGGTTTGTCCAAGCCAAGAATCTGCAAGAAAGAAGCAGGTGAAAACTGTGAGAAATGGCAGTCACAGTGTCCATGAGGGTCCTCTTGTATAGCCCATGGAGATGAGAGAACCTGTGTTAAGTGCAACAGAATTGGAGTTAAACCTGTGAACCCCATATGGAATAAAATTGGCTGTTTTCATAAAGAAATCCCCCAGATGAATAATACTTTTTGTGGTGAGGTCATTTGTCTAAGCAATGGCAAATAGATGCTCATCAATGGCTGTAAGCTAGAATCCTCTAAGCACTCTTGCATTAGTTTACAGCAGGACTAAATTTGACCCAGCATATCTAACAGGATGTTTGATAATCGGGGTTAGGCTGCTTGAGGGATCTGGAATGATTACTTCTGCTCTTGGCCTTGCATTTCAGCAGATGATGGGGACAATTCTACAAAGTTTTCACAGGCATTACTGGAAATTCTGGAGAAGATAGGATTAAGACTTATGAAATACATAAAAGTATTGTCTTTGGCATCCTCATAAAGTGTTGCAAGGTAGAAACTCATTTTCTCCTTGAAACTGAGCAAAATTCAACCCCAAGGTGCAGACACATTACATTTTGCACAGAAAGGGAGAGTTGCAAAGAAATCAGGAATGAGAAATTTTGGAATCATTTTGCTAACCAAAAGAACTGTTCTTTTAATTTGCATTTTTTGTTCTGCAAAATGTAATTTGGGAAGAAACCCCCCTTCCACCCCCCAGTCCGTTATTTCTTATCTAGAAATGATTTTCTAATAAAAGATAGACAATGTTCCTGTCATATCTCTGTTCATTAGCAAATCGTCTGGAATCACTCCTGCTGCTCCTAAACATCTCCATCTTTAGGAAGAAGGAAGCAGTGTCAGTGGAGCACTGCTCATTGCAGAGAGCCCCAGGAGCAGAGGGAGAGGAGACAGAGGGAGAGGAGCTGCCTGAAAGCTGCTGAGGCCGTGGGGCTCCACGATGGTCAGTATTTCAGGTGCAGAGGAGAGGATGGAGGAGGGAAGTTTTTATCAGCAGTTTATTCTCTATCGAATGTGCAGCTTGGCAAACATCTGATATTTAAGAGAATTCAGCCTTTTCCTTGACCACTGTTGCACCATGGACATGTGTAGGCATCTGACTAAAGACACACATGATTTCAGTGTTTACAGCAGAGCATCTCCACTGCTGCTAATGAGAAAGGGAGGGCAGTATTTTTTTTCCTGTATGTGCAGCTAACAATTCCTGGAACCTCAGCTCTCCTCCCACTTCCCTTTTACACTTTCCTGGCTCTTTTCCTCTGGGATTTGACAACACTAACCTCGGGCTCTGGGTTACCCCTAACAATGCTTCTCCCCTGTTCCTTTCGAATCTTGCAAAATACTTAAAGAGTGAGATTTGTGGGTTGCTTTTGCATACAGAAACCATGGGGAAAACAGAGATAGCACAGATCTCCTGGGGTTTCAGCTCTGGGCAGATCTGTGCTGCTCAGAGCAGTGGTGTGCAGCACTCCTGCAGAGCCCACACTATCCCAGGACACCCACTGTGCTGCTGGGTACCTTTCTGGATTCCTGCCACTTTCCTTAGGGCCTGGACTCAGTACTCAAAGTCTTGAGCTAATTGTGACCCTGGTTTAATCCTTGCAGCAGTCATCCTGCTGGCACAGCCTTGTGCCTGTGGCAAGAGTAGGGAAGAGCCTGATCCCACAGGAGACCCAGGAGATACCTGAGGGGATGCATCTGTACTTAAGAGGCTCATTACTTAACACCTCTTCCAGGCATTAAAGTCTCAGCGAGCACTGAATGGCTTCGACAAAGATAAACACAAAATCTGGATGCAGCACTAGACATGGAAATGATGGGTAAGGGAAGCAGTGAGTGCCACAAGCTTTCTTGCTGTCTCTGTGTGTGCAGCTGGATTGAATGCTGGACCTGCTTTTATGCTACAGCTTTACATCCCTTCTGCAGGGCAGCAAGAGACAGCACAGGGGTAAGAATGGAAGAATGCAGCTTTGCTCAGCTAGTTCCTGCAGCCAGGGAAGAATCTGGCTTTGCTTCCCACAGCCCTGGTTGTGTTAGGGGGAAGCTTTTCTTCTGCCTGACCACGAAGCAGGGAGGGAGATGTCTGTTTTCCCTCTCACACAGGGAGTTTACGGCCGATCCCTAAAGGCAACCAATTCACCTGATTTTTTGTCTCATGCTCTGACCCTAGGGTTATCCTTCCTGAACATTTTCTGAAACACAGCCCAGTTTGAGACCATAATAATGTAGACCAAAGCCTTTCTATCACTGCTCACCATGGCAGGTAGACCATGGGATGTGGGCGACTGCCCCGTGCTGTCATGTAGCTAGAGAGAAGCCAGATCCCTGCACTAGGGCTATCACTGTGCCACCTTCAAGGGTTTCTTTGGATAGCTGTCCTGAGGCAGTGTGCAGCCTGGCTGGAGATTGTGTCCCCTGGCCTCACAGGTCACCAGTGACCTGCAAGTCACAGCCTGGCATGGCCAACAGCAGACCACTAGACACTGAGCAGAGCATGCTTGGGAAGTCATTCACTCCGAGATTTCTTGCGTGATTTGCCACAGTGGAAAGCCATGATGTTATATTTCTTAAAACAGGGACTTCAGAAAATGTTTTAAAGTTCTCTTTGAAACATTTTATTGTGTTCAAGTAGTGGTGTGTTGTCTTTCTTTCTCTGACCAAGCTCAGAAGCTCGAAAAACCTATTTTCAGTGTTTAAATGTGATGCTGCCTGTTTAATACCATAGTAGTGCTGGCTGGAAAGCCCTACAATGGCAAAAGACTTTTGACCAAAGCTACAAGGAAAGTTCTGATTGGGGAAAGCAACAGTAAAAGTGGTGCAGCCATAAAAACTCTATTTCACCATGCGTGCACACAGGTCAGTGCCCAACAGGGGCCTGTGTTAAGGATTTACATTTATAAAGTTCTGTCCACTCCAATGGGAGGCTCTTGGTCACAATGAAATATAGGCAGCTGCACCCACATTGATTCTTAGATGATTCCTCTGATCCTCCTTGCCCCTACATCAGCAATAACATTTTCTCCCCCTACAGTCCCCCTCCACAGAAGTAGTGGCAGCAGCCAGTGCAGTGCTATAGTCCAGGGAAACTGCACTGGTCTCCCACCACTCAGGATACAGCCTTTAGGACCTTGCACTGAGAAATGGGCAAAAGAAGGCAGACCAGCAGGAGTTTCCCAGCTGTCTTTGGCTTGGTTGCATTTTTCTCAGGTCATTTTCACTCTCTCGTTCAGAGGAGTTGTTACCCACCTTGCTAGGAAAGATGTTTCAGGTCTGTAGGGTTCAGCTTTGGTGTGCAGTGATGGCAGCTATTTGCTCAATTTCCCACTGCTCAGGGCCAGTGTGGGGTGAAGCAGCATCTTCTCCTTCCCACTGATCCCTGCGGGAACCACACCAGCCCTACCTGCATCAGCTTCACTTTCCTTTTTATTTAAAGTACAAATTAGCAGCCAGGAAAACACCTGGGTGTCAACCCCTGGCAGTCCTCAATTTCCCAGCGAGGGGCAGTGGAAAACTGAGAAATGGAAAGGAGAGCTGGAAAAAGAAACCAAGAAAAATAACAAACAATACAAGATGTGTCCTAACTCCCTTAAATTGTAACATTACTTAGGCCCAAATAGCTTCATAGTCCTATGGTTGTGACAAGAGGTATATATATATATTTATATATACACATATATATAAAAATAAATAAATATACAGAAATATATATAATATATATGTATATACATATATATGTGTGTATATATATATACAAGGTAGATTTCAGGGCACAAAGCAGGGGTCAGGTAGACAGTACCACCATAAATATATTTTTAGGTGTCACGGGGCAAATTCACTGAATGTGGAATAGGAGCCATGTGGTATTCAGGAGTGCAAGTATTTACAGAAAGATTCAGCATTATGGAAATTTCTGCAAGAAGGTTTTGTTGGGGCAAATATAATCCCCATCTCCCACATACATCCCCAGTGTTTAAACTGTAAGAATATACTTGTTCCCTAATTACAAAAGAGCACCAAGGATCTGTTAGTATTTCTACCAGTGGGATTGATGAGTGTTGGCATAATCAGAGAAACTCTTGACTGCAGTCTTTCAAGTGTCCAGATCAGCTCTGGAGTTTGGAGAGCAAAAAAAATGAGGGCAAAAAAGACTGGTGAAAAAACGAAGTGGTAGGTCAGAGTGCTTGTTGCCATGCTAAGTGGCATTTTCAAATTCTCTATCCAAATCAGATAATCCAGGAAAGGTAGTCCAGATTAAATTTATGACATTCTGAATGCCTTGCACCTGTTCTCAGCAGGGTGAAATTTCCATTGCCCTCTAGAAAGACCTTAGTTAAGGTCTCAGTATCACCTTGGAACATACCCGGACTGGGCTGTGCAACCTTTGCTCACACTGCTGCCCTCACTTCAGGAGCCTTTCTGCAAAAGCCAGTCCTTGTACTCCCTGAACAGCTTTTGTGTATATTTGCACCTTTGATGTAGAGGTCCCCTTTGTAGAACCTCCCATCCAGGGATCTCCAAGACCCGTACCAATGTTATTTATGAAATTCTAATGTAAGCCTGTGAAGTGGTTCATGACTTCTTTTTGTTCTACAAGAAGGAGAGTACACAGAAGTGCCAAGCTGGTAAATGGTTTGTCCAAGGTTAGAAATGTAGGTGGAGCACAATTGGAACAAAGGGTATCAGTGGAAATGTAGGGTCCTGTGCTCAAATCCTTGCCATTTACTGGCAGAGCTGCAATTTGGAGACTGCACTGAGAGTTCATTTGGCCTTGGTCAGACCTCACGATTGCCTGCATTTCATTTATTTGCCTTTGAATATGTGTGGTTAAAGGAAACGTGAGTTTGTTGCCAGGCTGGCTCTGCCCTGTCGGGCAGAGAAGTTTGCCAGGATGGTGGGCAGTGGAGGGGGAGGGGGATGCTCCAGGTCTGCCTGGTGGGTGTGAGGGTGCTGGCTGTGTAACTCAGTTACCGACAGCCACTCTACCTCCTGCCCCTCATTGTCACCTTGATGGCCGGATTCCGGTGCTGTTGTGTGGAAAACAAGGGCTGAAGGTGCCCCCCAGCAGGCGGCTCGCCACAGCTATCGGCTGATCTCCCTCGGCAGCGCACCACCACCTCCGTGAAGCCTTCACCGGTTGTCTGCCTGGCTCCCCCATCACGGCCGATAGCATCGCCACCATGACCTTGAAATCCTTCTCACAAGTGCCACCCTGTCTCTTAGCAGTGGGAAATCAGATTGCCCTTCCCTCGGCACGATTCCCTGCATTTTCATTTCTGAAGAAAGAGCCAGGGAGGGGATGGAGCTTTTCCCTGTGCAGCAGTGACTCTATTTTCAGCTGTAGCCCAATAGATTGCTTTGCTCCTCTGCCTTATCATCCAATACCACCTTAATGCATGCAGCTAGGCAAGGTTACTATTAGTGACTGATATCACTGGTGCTGCGGACTGGAAATTTAACCCTAGATGAACCAAAATCTCTATACCACATCCTTGGCTCTCCCTGGATTTTCAGATATCAGTTATTATTATTATTGAGCTTTTTTTTTTTTTTTTTGGTAAAACAGAAAAATACAGTAAGTTTGTTATTTCAGAGGATGACAAAGAGAAAAGTCAGCCATTCTCGAGGACCAAATCAATCAGTGGTTTACCTTGCATGGAGTGACTGACAGCTCTGGCCCTCTGGCATTGTAATTTATTTTCCAGGCTCAACCCATTGCAAGTATCACATGTCATGCTTTTAAAAATGTATATATAGAACCAGCTAGATAGTTATATTTAGTGCAACTGTAGGTACGGAGGCATTTCTTTTTTTAGCTTCTGTTGGTGCAAATATAGAGATAGGAAAGAATCGAACAACCTCTCCTCACCTCTCTCCTGTGAAAGCATCCCTTCCATCTGGCAATGTGCCCAGAGGAGCCTGCAAAGCTACTGTTGGGGAAGGGCTGTGGAAAGAACTGGTTGAGGAATGGTGAGTTCACAAGACATCCCCAATTTTCAGCGAAAGGTGCAAAAAATCTCATTCCACTGCAGAATAAAAATGTGGTGCAGAATAGAAATAACAATTTCTCCCCCGAGCCCTGGAAGGTTGAAACAATTTATTTTGACCTTTTAAAACCTACCTTGAGTCTATGCAGGTCACAGGAGGTGCACCAGTTGGTAAATGGGAAACCCCAAAGAGCAGAACACCCCTTTGTTAATCACCTGATGCAAGATAAGCATCCTGACTTGTACCAGCAATAGTGTGGCCAGCAGGACTGGAGAATGGATTGTTCCCTGTACTTGGCCACACCTCAAATCCTGTGTCCAGTTCTGGGCCCTTCAGTTCAGGAAGGACATTGAGGTGCTGGAGCAGGTCCAGAGAAGGACAAGAGAGCTGTGGAAGGGTCTGGAGCACAAGTCCTACAAGGATTGGCTGAGGAAGCTGGGGTTGTTTAACCTGGAGAAAAGGAGGCTTAAGGAAACCTGATTGCTCTCTACAACTCCCTGACAGTCAGGGTGTAGCCAGGTGTGTATCTGTCTTTTCTCCCAAGTAACAAGTGAGAGGACGAGAGGAAATGACCTCAGGTTGCTCCAGGGGGAGTTTAGACTGGATAGTAGGAAAATTTCTTCATGGAAATGGTTTTCAAGCATTGGAACAGGATGCCCAGGGTCTGCCAGGTTGAGTCACCATCCCTGGAAGAATTTAAAAGACCTGTGGAAGTGTCACTGAGGGATGTGGTTTAGGGGTGGAGCTGGCAGTGTTGGGTTAATAGTCAGACTCAAACATCTTAGAAGTCTTTTTCAACTTAAATAATTCTATTCTATTCTATTCTATTCTATTCTATTCTATTCTATTCTATTCTATTCTATTCTATTCTATTCCATTCCATTCCATTCCATTCCATTCCATTCCATTCCATTCCATTCCATTCCATTCCATTCTATTCTATTCTATTCTATTCTATTCTATTCTATTCTATTCTATTCTATTCTATTCCATCCTGTCTTCCAGTTCAGGATCCTCCAGATGCACCCTTCTTAGCAGATTGGCCTTGGTCCAGGAATGGGAAGTGCTACCAGTTATGTGAGGCTCTCAAGGCTCCCAGCCCTTTGTGATAACTTCCATCCTGGTAAACGGGGCATACTGGAAAACTGGACAGCTCCAGACCATAGGTGAGGAAACCAGGAACTGAGGAGTGTGTTTGGGACCACTGACGTCCTGTCTATATCCCTGCAGAGCATGTCTAACCACAGAAATGCACATTTTCCAAGAACAAGTTGTTCCAGGCAGTCCTGATTTCAGACTGGACACCAGAGAGACCCTTGTCAGGGAGCTGGTGGCTGCAGGAATGAGCAGCATAGCAGGGGAGGGGGGCACAGCATCCAGGCATCCCTGGTGGTGCAGGTCCCTTGCCAGCTCCCAGTTGTTCCTGACAGCTGAATCCCATGGCCTGACAGCAACTGTAACCTCTAAAGGCATGAAAAACAGACAGGTTTAACAGGTACATGGACTTCTTGTCAGATCTGAACAGAAACCTCTCATCTGGCCTGAGCAAGGCTTTGTGTATCCCAATATATCTGTTTTCTCAGGCTGTTATCAGCTGGTCTGATAAAAGGTGTTACTCCTCCCAGCATTTCTCATTTTGCTTTTAGGTAGCCCAGGAAGGGTACCTGGGCCTGTATATATGCACCATTGCCTGTTGTAAATACACCATAAAACAAACACTTGTGTTTTTTAAATGCTGTTGTCCTTTTATATTTCAGCTTTCCATTTCTGGTCTGTTTGGTATCTCCTGGTCTGTCCATTCATGGGCACTCTCATTTGTACATGCACAAATCAATTGGTATGCACCTTTTCCTGTGTAAATAAGCTTGTTCCTCGGGCAGCTGTGCATCACAGACTGGTGACACCTCCTAATCTTATTGTAGGAGCTGGTGGTAGGTTTTTCACACGTTAACCTCAAACCTGCACGCACAAAAAAATATCTTTGCTCTTAAACTCTCAAGCCTTGTTTTTCACACTTCCCGCAAGAGAGAAAGATAAAGAACACTCAGACCTAAGAATGTATTTTATGATCATTGAGAAAGCAATAAAATCTTCTGCTTTGAAGCTGAGATACATAATCCATGAGTATCTGCCTGAGGCTGGTCCGAGCAGAGCTCCCACAAGGCTGAGATGCGATGTGCACAAGGTGATGGACGCAGTGTCACAGGCTGTTTGGAGGTGGCAGCATTCATATCCTGGGTGTTGGTAAGGGCTTGGAAGTTATTACATCCCTTGCTCAATGGGGGAGAGAGATAAGGAGCACTTTCAGCAAGGTCTAAACACATGGGGTGGTGATAAATGCAAATCCCTCAAGCTCCACACAATGGAGCTAATGGGTCTTTAGCTTCAGCAGAAAGACAGTCACAGTCTGGCTGACCTCGTCCAGGAAGACAAAAGACAAAAAGATAAGAAACTGTAGGAAGCAGCAGCTGTGACTGAAAGAGGGAGAGGTGTTTGGGTTCCAGGATCTCAAGAGACATTGCCACAGCGTCCATGGGGGAGACATTGGCAATTTGGCCAAAAGCATGCAAATGGCAAGGTGCACATTTGTCTTGGTTGAAATCAAGGTTTTTGGAGGGGGTTGTTGAAGCCAACCAACCACCAGCACTCACCCTGGTTTGGGATTCTCCAAGACAGAAGTCAGCCCTGGGATGTGCATCGTGGCAGCCCTGGGGTGTTAACCTGCCCCTGCATTGGGGCAGCCTCTCCCTGGGGCTGTGATTGCTGAGGCCACTGCCAGCAAACCTGCTGAGGCCACTGGGACCAGGGAGAAAGTCTCTTGGGACACAGGGACACTGAGAGTGCAGGAACTGACAGCCCTGGGTTCAGCCCTGCATTCAGCCCTGCTGGGATCCCTCTTCACCGAGGTCTGAATGCCTGTGGTGTGCTGCTTAAAGAAACACATCTTTCCCTTGCCATTCTTCAGCCTTGAGTGATGCATGAGCACCAGTATTTGCTGAGCTGCTTGTTAATGATGTTTATCAGAAGGTATTTCCCGATGTGTCTTCCCAAAAGACGTGATGCTGTCCCACAGTACACAGCACAGCTCTCAACTGCCAGGAAGTTAAGGCAAAAATATCACCTTTCCCAAGGTGCTAAACGACTGGCATGGACTTGCATGCTTAGTGCACTCTGCTCCCCTCTCTGCCACAATCAATACCAGTCTGATTTCTTTATCATGGATGATGGGGGATGGAGGTGAGCGATCCTGCTCATACCTCAGCTCTGGCATTTTGATTCCCAAACAGCCCATTCGCTAGTAGCATAAAAATAACGTAAAAACAAATAGATCAAATAAATGTAGCTTGAAGACATCTCTATTACAACCCTGCTCTGTATTCTATAACAAAATATGTACTGTGCATACAAACACCGGGGGAATGAAGGGATGCAGGTATTAACACTGACACATCAAGTGGTTCCTTCATGAGACCATATTATCTACACAATCACCTACAAGTATTTACATTTCATGAACGAGGTTTTCCAAACATCACCCCCAGCTGCACCCTCTCGTGCTGTTCTTGGATGAAGTTCAGGCAAAGAATGAGGCCAAATCAATGCCTTCAGAGGGTGTTTTACAAAAGACCTGGCTGCAGGGGGAAGAGGAGGGTGCAGGTGACCTTGAGCTGGGGTGACTGTGGCAGGGCTGGAGGTAAACATCATGTTTGTGGAAGGCATCATTCAATAGCCAAGACAGGCAAGTCCACTGGAAGAAAAATGGTGAGAAAAATCTCTAGCCGGGTTCAGCCTCGATCTTGGCTACAAGGTCAAGTGTTTTTTTTCTCATATTTTGGCACCGGTCCTTTTGAACATGGTTTAGTGTAGGTAGGCCTTGAAAACTGTTTCCTAGGACTCCTCAGTGGGGCACTTGTGGAGAATTTGCCACTCATGGAGTGCAGTTGGTGACTGAACTCACCTGGCATTTTTACAGCCTTCACTGGGTGAAAAATGTGTTAACGAGGAAGAAAGATTATAAAAACCACCCATTCTGCAAACAGCCTCTCTCTGCAGATGGACTGAGTGAACAAAACAGAGCTGGCAGTCCAGAAAGTTTGAAAAACTCCATAATCAATTAATGGATTTTTTTTAGTATCGACCCACTCCTAAATCCTGACTGCTAGTTTGGACTGGGCACTTTATGACACTAATAAAAAATTGTGGTGTTAAATGTCCCACTCCAGTTTAGCAGGTTGCCTGCAAGTACCAGACTGACTTCAGGCCTACATCATGTCCTGACTCCAGCACAAGGTATCCATTATATTTACCTAAATTCCCTTTGCAGGTCCAATGAGACATGTGCTTCCTCTCTGCTGCTTCTCCTAAGTCACTGAGATTGCATTTGCTGTTACAAAGTGCCTGTTTGATTAAGCATAATTTACAGGATAAACAAAAAACCACACACACCTTTTTAAAAGTGAAGCATTTTGGAACAAAAGGTC
Organism: Promerops cafer; assembly: GCA_013398275.1. Classification (NCBI taxonomy): domain Eukaryota; kingdom Metazoa; phylum Chordata; class Aves; order Passeriformes; family Nectariniidae; genus Promerops; species Promerops cafer. Next base: position 2,713,757 of record VZSE01003938.1, on the reverse strand, counting down.
TTAATACTGTAAGAATTACTAAACTATGCCCCTCCTGCTCAAAGCAGGAATCCACGTTTTGTGCAAGGACAACTTATATGACACTGTGTGAAACTGTGGCCTGTATTTCTAATAAACTTTTGTGGTTTTTAATTACATGTCAACCAGCAAAGCAGTAGGTGGCTGGGAGATCCACACAGGATGTGGGAGATTAGGGTTAAACTTCCACTCAGCCCAAGGGGAATATGATCTATTGCTCTTTCCTTTTACTAGGAGAGTCTCTATATCCTCTGGCTTCCAGCTGCCCTGGGATGTGGGTGCTCCCAGCCAGCTGTTGCAAAACATTTTACTATTTCTTGGCAATGGGAAAAGAAAACAAGGGAGTACCCATGTGAGGCTGGAGAGGCACACAGTTATGCTTGGTAAATAGATATGCAGAGTCCAATCTGAGAAATAAATGAATTTAGCATTCAGCTGTAGGTCCCTCCAAGCACACACCAACTGCTGCAGTAATTGTGCTGCAGCCAAGGGAGCAGGACCGTGGAGAAGGATTTTCTCTCCAACTGGAAAACCTCCTGTGGCACCTCTGAAGGTCACTTTTCCAATGCTTTATCTCCACTAGTGGATATGACCACTGGTTGGGAGGATATAGCTGCTGCCTGAGGGTAGCAGGGGGTTCAGGAGAAGGAGAGACCTAAGTCCATCACACTTAGGACACACATTTAAGATTAACTCTACTCATACAATTCTTCCTCTATAAGTAAAGGATCCATAGATAAACTCCAGTCTATTATAGGAAATATTCCTGCTGGTATCAGTTGTTTGTACTTCCACAATAGGTGCCACAAAGTATTTCTCAATTATTAACAAAGGTGAGTGGGTCAAGTTACGTCACAAGGGGCACTTATGTTTTAAAAACTCTGAGTTAAACAAGATTACCTTGTACTAAGTTAGAAGTGCTTCCCATTTGCAGGGTGAGAATTTGCACTAGCTCAGGTGAAGAGCTGATCCATGGGGGAGTTTATTAGCTGGCACTGCAGGGTTTGATCCAGACCCCATTCACGCATTTGGAAATTCTTCCTTGCCTTCCACAGGCACAGAGGGAATCAAGAGGATAGGAATTAGCCTTGTGTCAGTTGGTGCCAATATCTCTCTTGAAAATTTCCAAAAAAATTGTGTCCAAAAGCTCTGCTACAAAAACAGATAATAAAGAGGATGAAAGCTTCCTCATTTAACATTCCTATGGGTTCTTTACTCACCTCAGGCCTGTGTGCCCTCCTGATCTGTCTCCTGGACCATTGTTTTCTATTTTGACTCTCAGGCTAGCATGGACAGACTTCTCATGGCACAGTGAGAAGATCCTCTCTATAGATGTGCTGCTCCCACCATCCTCCTGTCTAAACTGGGCCATAACTTCTGGAGCAAGGCCTGGCAGGGTGAATTTTACCCGTGGTTCATGGAGAACCATTACATTTAGTCTGTAATTCATGCCTCCTTCACACAGCCAGAGTGCAGGAAGGGGTCTGAGCAGAAACTGAAATCAGCCTCCTGGCTGCAAACAGGAAAAGTCAGCACACTGCCACTGACACTCTTGGGATGTAGGCACCTATGAAGTGGGTGTCTTAATCACTTAGCAGAGTCTGTCCACAGTGTTTATGGAAAACTGATACCTATGAGCATTTATGGAATTGCATGAATGGGGGAAATGTTGGATCCATGGCTGTGCAGGCAGCCACCATGTGGGACCCAGGCAGTCAGTCTCCTGTATGACAATAACAGTATTTTGTAGTAGTCTTGTCATCTCCACCTCTGCAAGTGTTCATCGATGGCTTGGCCACAGATGGGACATACTCAGTCCTTGGCTCAGTGCTGGAAAGTGAAGAGGGGGAAGGATTGCATGTGGGGAAATAGTGTCCTGAATGGAGGAACTGGGGGAACCCCACACTCCTGGCTTTCTCTGGAAGAGCTGGAAAATAGCTCTCTCCTGAGCCCTGGGGTAGGTGGATTAGAGAAAGAAGAGGTCTGAGAGCACTGACTGTGCTGGGCCCACTGAAGATGGAGGGCTGAACTGTGACCTGGCATCTCTGGTAGTGATGCTAATGAAAACATTATGCGCTGTGAAGCCAGACCTTGGCAGGCTCTTTACATCTACCTGTTATATATGAGCTAAAAAAAATCTCACAATTGCTTCCTTAAACAAAGATTTGCAGTCAGACTGCGTGCAGGTCAGTTGAAGGCAGATGGAGGCCTCCCAAAGGACTTCAAGGATAAGATAACAAGCACACACACAAAAAATGCAGTCTGCCTTGAATTCCTCTGGAGGGTCACTAAGGCACTGCAAAGCCAGATCTGGGTTGAATACTCTGGTTTGCTTGTGGACCTTCCAGTAAAAGATGGTCTTTTCTCTGCAAACAGCACTGAGAAAAGGACACACATGTGGAACAGTCTTGTCTCTGGAGCAGGGGTGCAACCAGGCTGTCTGTTTACTGGCTGTGATCAGCTGTGCCTGGGGACCACACGGCTTGACCTGCCCCGAATTGCAACACAGAAACCGTGGAAGGGCAGGACCAAAGCTTCGGGATCAACCTGGCAGTTCATTCCTGAAAGCAGCAGGGGCGGATGGGGAGGCAAGGAGTAAGAGGAACATGGTGAGCAGATGATCCATCTCATTGCCACTTTCTCAGCATCTCATCACCGGCAAATGGGAGACTTGAGGGACTGTCTGAGCCGGAGCTTGCAGCCAAACCTCTGGGGACTGCAGCAGTGGTTAGTCCAACCTCCCAGCTCTGGTTAAACCCCGTTGGAACCTGTTTATACTGGAGGCCTTCACATCAGCTGGTGGCAGTGTGTTCCCCAGTTCAATTATGTACGCTATGGAACGGCATTCCTTTGTGTTTATTTTGAATTGGCTGCCTGCTAATTTCAAAGGAGTTCCCATTCTGTCCAATCTAATTTGGAGGATGTGTGCCCAGTGGCTAGACCATAGGAATGGATCTCTGAATTAATTCTATTTTCATCTCTGTCATTCTTCTAAAAGAGCAGGTATTATTATTCATTGGGGTGAGTTTCACCTTCAGCCAGATCAATTAAAATTACCCCAAGCAAATAGTGATCTGGAATCTGGATGAGACTAATGTTCCCTGTTCACCCGCAGAGAACAGGTAGGAACTAAACTAGGCAATAAAGGTAAAAATTCTGGTTTTAATTTCCAATGCCTGGATCGATTTGTGCAATTGAAACTGCTGCCAACGTGTTACAAAATAACTTGTCATTCAGAAGTAGACTCTACTATATAGCAGAATGCCTGTAATTACAGAAAAATGAGAGTCCACATGCAGGGCAAAAATGTGTAATTTCTAAAAATAGCAATTTGCATACTGACCTAAGGACTGACTGACTATCTATCTATTGTCCTATTTCTATTGATGTGTCTTCATGTCACTTGTAGTTTGCCAGTGAAATGGCACAAAAATCTTGGAAAAAATCAGCTAGGCAAAAGTATTTAACAACCTGTGTCAGCAGCTGAGAAGGGTTCACAGATGTAGAGGTCCTGGTTGTATCTCAAAACGAGAAGTGGTAAGTGTCTGCATTAATTATAGTTTTGGGGACATGCTAGTACCACACTCAAAGCCCAGCCTTAATGGGATTTTCTTCCTTCTTTCAGAGGCAAAAAGCCGCAAGGAAAGTCAGGCAGCCTTTCTGCAAGAGGTCGTTTGCATCCAGGACGTGTACAAATCTCTTTACATTTATTTAGAAACTAAGGCAATTAAAACACCCCAGGCCCCTCCTGTTAACTCAGAAACATCATTATGAAGATGCTTATGCCGCAGCGGCTTACTATGCTCGGTTTAGTGGAAAACTGGAAAGCTGCATTTCCAGCCATTTGATCAACATTTTCCCGAGGTTGTTAATGACTTGCAGAAATCTGCCCAACAGTAGCAACCTCAGGGAGACTGCGTTGTCTCTTCTGAGAACCCCTATTTCTTTTCTGAATGAGAAGTTTAATTAGGTGAGGGGGTTTTTTTTGGCGGAGGAGTTTATGCCTTGTGCCCTTCAACAAACAAACCCTATGTGACCGCCCGGGAGCCCCAGCCTTGGCACAGCCGAGGACCTACTGGGGCAAAGGAAATTAATCTGATTTTAAACTGGTTTAACTGCGTTTCCCCCCTTTTTGCGCAAGCTGAGCTCGCTCCCCTTCTTTCGGAGCGCACATGCCTTTGTTTGTGCATGGCTTTCATGGCCGGGGGAGGGCTGGGGGGCAGCAGGCAGAGATCCCAGGGACTGCTGCCGGGGATGCCACGGCAGGCAGGCAGGTGGAATTCCCCCAGCGGGGCGATGTCTGGGAGGGGCGCGCACAAACCAACCCATCCGGGCAGGCACGGAGATAAGGGACAGCCAGATGCCGCCAGCATTCCTCAGGGCTTTCTCAACTTCCACCGTCCTAAAAAACCCACGCTCGTGAGGCACGCTTAGGAATCCCCAAAGACTCTCCATTAAGTCACTAATTGCTGCTAATTATCGTGAGAATGATTTGTGAGTGCCGGTAATGCGCTTGGTGCTAAGGAGACCGCAGAGCAGCGCCGGTCCCCAGCCGGTGGCAGTGGCACTGATGGAGATGGAAGGATCCCAAGCAGCAGCTGTAGGAGTGGGCAGGAATGCCCGCTCTGGAGCCGTCCCAGGGGCGCTGAGCAAGAGACGGCTCCCCTGGGATCGGGGGAGAAGGGCACCGCTGAGAGCACCTCGCAATAACTCAGACGGCGAGAGGGGAAATGGGTGTAGAGGTCACCCAGGCATCCCCTCATCGGGGCTGAAGAGGGATGGGATCTTGGAAAAGCTACCTTCTCCACCACCTTGGGGTGTTTTTCCCAGAAGAAGCAGAGGAAGGGGAGTGTTACGCTTATCTGAACAACATTAACAGTCTTTCCTCCACTTATGGTCTCATCACAAGAGACCCAAAAGCACAGACCAAGTGTAAGATTTCTATGATGCTATTTCTATGTTTCTATGGGTTGAGCTTTTTTCTTAATTGAGATTTTAAATTTTTTTTTTTTTTGCATTTGCATTTGCATTTGTTATTTTTTCCACATGAAGGTCTCTGCTTCATTTTGCTCCCCGTAGAAAACAACAGTCTTTGCCATGATTGGTTGCTCTGCACTCCTCCCTCCCCGCCCTTTGCCAAGATGTGTCCATAGGCACATTCCCCAAGTTATTTTAAAGGCAGGCTGGCACTGCAAGGCACTCTCAGTTTAAGAAGAGGAGCAAGATGAAGAGAGATATGTGGGGATTTTTTCCTGGCAGGGGACAGTGAGCCACTGGAAAAGTTCCTCTTTGGGGGATAAGAGAGGCTGTCCCCCTTTGGTGGCAGAGTAACACACGTAGCTCCCTACCCTCCGAAGGGAAAACTGCCTGTAGTAAGGACTACCAGGCTTAGGAACCTTCAGGCAGCAAATGCTTACCAGCCTCCACTTCCCCAGCTGCTGTTCTTTGGAGAGTAATTTTTCTTAAAGCAAGCATTCCCCTGCTCTTTCTCAGCTAAACAAAATGGGCAAAACCAGTGATGGCATCTCCTACAGAGTGCCCTATTTAGTCTGCTGTCAAAATCATTGTATGTATTATTTTTGTACGATTTTATTTCACAGCATAAAATTAATAGAGAAGGAGAGTGGGTCTTTAAAAATCAGTTGTAAACAGCATGTTCTGATGTAAATGAACACTCTCCAGCAGCATTTGCAAATCTTTACTGGATCCTTGTGCATCAGACTGAAAAGGAAAACAAACTGGAGGCCTGGCTACCGAGGGAAGTCCAGGTTTTTCTCTCTCTTTTTTTTTTTTCTCTTTTACAATTCAAACTGAAAGGGGAAAAAAAGGCTAATAACATGCAGCTGAAAGCTAAATTAGATATTTAAAATTCAGACTGTTAAGTTAAGGAAGGAATTGCTCAACACTCCAAGAAGAATATGCTTATGGTCCATGGTTCTGAACCCTGCTGAGACGTTGAGCTCTGCCTGGTCTCCATCTTCTGAGCAAAAGGAGTGCAAACCAGAGGCAGGCATTTCCCACCCAGCTTGTGTGGCCATCAGCACCTGATTAGCAAAGGGGAAACCAGCCAAAATTATTTTTAGCCTTACAACATCCCTTTAAAATTTGCAACTCCATGTGACATTGATATATGACAAATATGCACCTGAACAAAGCCCAATACAAAATTCCTTTTCAAAATTACACAGAAGTGAATGTAAACTTAAATGGGAGTGGGAAGCTTGGTCTCCAGGCTGCTGCCTGTCAGGGCAGCTCTCTGTGCCTTAAAGATTGGTCACTCCCTATCCTAAGTCAGTCAGGAAGATAGCTGAGCCTTGCTAGACAGGCCCTAATTTTCATATCTGTTATCTAGCCATCACAGCAACAGCCAGAATGAGATTAGGCAGATACACAGATAGATACTTTACATTGCCTTCTAATGACAAAAAAAGGGCCCCGGGGAGAATGCACCACTTGCCCCAAGGGAGGACACACAGGGTGACACATCTGTGATAAGGGAGTAGCTCCACAGAGAAAAAAATTAACTCCCCATGAGTAACTCAGCTGGTAGCTTCTGCTTTGGCACTTTGACTCCCAAACTTTTGTCTCTTAAGAACTGAACAGATGGTGCAAAGCTCCATTTTGTTGAGCTGTCTCCTAAGCTTGCTATTGAAAGCCCATCAGATGCACTGTGGACCCAAAAAAGGGGAATTGCAACTGACCTGGTGGGGCTTTTCCTACCTCTGCCCATGTTGTGGGCTGGGTCTGCCTTTTCTCAGGTGCAATGAGCTGCTCAGGAGGGAAACAGAGAAGCTTTACCATGAACCTTGCAGGACAATTTGTAGCCTGAAACGATTCACTGAGGTGCAGCAAGCTCTATTTAGAAATGGATATATCCATCCTGGAGCCCTAGGAGACAATAAAGCATCTGATTGAATTCCTCAGTGGGTTTGCTGTGTGTAAATCACTTATCCCTGCTCCCGCTCCCCTTTCTTAGCTCTCACAATTTGTATTTTTTTGCTAAAAAAATGACGCCTGCCTTTCTGTTGGTGAGCAGCTTGGGACACATTGCCTGGAGTCTGACCTCAAAGTAGGGTGGGATTTGAATCTGAAATCCACTCGGTTTGATCTCACAAGAACCGCCGTGCTGCACAGCTTGTACATCTTTAGTAAAAAGGCAAGCCTTCAAATCCATCCTTTTCAGAGGCCTGTCTCCGTTGTCAGCTGCCATCTTCCGAGAGAAAGATCTAAAATTAGAGAAAAGCTGCCCTCCACTGCTGGAGAATACTGCTGCTGTGACATATGAAAGCAGAAATAAGCTTCAAATAAAGGTCTTCTGCTTTGGCTCACGTAATGAACACGAAAGACTTTGGGTCTCTCCTGTCCAGACCAATGTTTGTGGGGATCTGATTTAAAGAGGCAGCCACAGCACCAACGCTTATCTTTGTCTGCCTAAGCGTTTGTACTTTGCCTGTCATCATAGGCACCGTTATTTTGATGGAAACCTACAGATCCAAGTGTTTTTCTTTTAAATATCTTCCCTAGAAATCCTGAGGGATGCCAGGAGACCCTACTCTTTTCAATGAATCAGTGAAAAAGAAGGAAACCCTGCATGTGGGAACAGCATCTCCAGACACGTCGAACGTGGTGGTTGTGATGAGGTGTGGACAGCAGCAGGGACTGAGCTGTGGCTGCAGCCCTGGAGACCTCAGGTTCAAATCTGTGTCCTTCAGCTGGGCCTGGGGTGTCCTCAGAACCACCCCCCAAACCTATTGGCAGTGGTAACACCTGGGGATTAGGAGTCTGGGGTACCCCTGGTGAACCCTGGTGTCTGCACTCCACGGTCTCTGCGTTCTGCTGCATCCCTCCCATTAAACAGTGTTCTCCTGCCCTGCAGGGATGAGTGGGGCTTACAGGGTTAGATCTGCTCTAATGTACCACGGCACAGCAGCCCGGGCGTGGTGCCCAGAGGCAGAGAACCCTGGGGAGAGCCCCTGCTGGTGCCAGAGGGGAGAGGAGCTGGTGAGGCACCAGGGCGAATTAAGATGAGAACTGAGAGAACTGATTTCAAGCTTCCCACTACTTGGAGGCAACGAAGGTGCTACAATAAAGCAGGGTTTGATTAGGAGCAGGGCAGTGTGATGGTTTCCCTTTTAACCTGTGTGTCTGACAGTGTCCCAAACCAGAGGTCCTGCTCTAACACAGCTGCTGAGACTCGCAGTGAAGAAAACAGAAAACAAACCTCCTTCTTCAGTCTCTTTCTCTTCCTGTTCCCTCCTCCCCCAGGCATCCCACCCCAATTCCCCTCTGTGTCATTGCTTGTGCCTGCGCTGTGCTGGTGATGTCATGCCACAAACTACCCTCGGGGGCTGGAGCAAGAGCTGAGATCTTCCCTGCATCCCTGGCTGGCCGTGCTCAGGCAGCCCGGCAGGCAGCACTGCCTGCCGTGTCCCGCAGCAGCAAGCAGAGGGTGGGAACAAGTGGCTGGCTCTGAAAGAGCCATCCCAGGAGTTTGTGGAAGGGAAAACTTGGTAGGAATAGCTGCCTCAGGAGTCACTGGCCTGAACAGCAGGTTGGTTGGTAGCTGACTTTAAAAGACCCTGGCAAAGGTAAGTGCACTGCAGTTCTCATCTGCCAGCTGGGGAAGGAGGCAACATCGGCACCAGGAGGGAGGGAGAACAACAGCACCAAGGGAAAAGTGCAGAAACCACACACGTGAGGAGGCTTCGCAGGATTGCAACAGATCTGAAAAACTGTCAGAAGCAGGAGGTGCCTTCAGAAGCCCCTTTTCCACATTGCAAACACAGGAGAGACTGCTCACTATCTTTATTCTCCCTGCAGTGGGCCCCAGCAGCTCCAATCCTGTGTGCTGGCACCACAAGCTGCCCCTGGAAGAGGCTCTTGTTCCGATCCTCTTCAACACAATGACACAGGACAGCCAACTTTGTCACGTGCCTGGCAAAAACAGAGGCTGCAGCACAGTGCAAATGGCCTGCCTCCAGGGGCTGGAGGGCCAGTGTGTTTTCCAGACTTTTTCAGGTCCCTGCAACTCATGCAACAGCAACGTGACAGGGGAAAAACCAAAATTCATAGCTGGGCTGCAAATGCAGGTGGAACAGGCACACAGTGTGGCAGGTAGGATCCTGTGGGAGAAAGCACCTGGCAGCTTAAGAGGGAGTGGGATTTGGTTACTGGAGTTAAAAGGGACCCGTTTTTCTTAGGCAGGAGCAGTAGAAGTTTGTCTTCCTGAAGCACTAAAGTGTAACCAGGATGGCTGATCATCTCCTGGCATCACCCCAATGCTGTTATAACTGTTGGTACTGCAAAGGGATCAGATCATTAAAGATTATTAAAGGGCATGGCTAAGTCTGTGCAGCTAAAAATGCACATCAGCAACATTTTATGCCTCATTCAAAATCCAATGAAACAACTAGGAAAAACATCCTGTTAATCCCCTGAGTCTTCTCCTCTGAGATCGCCCTTATGGGAATAGTCCCAACAGGAACCCAAGCTGACAGTGGAACTTGGCTACTTGCACACTACATAGAGGGAAAACCAGGGCACATTGCTTAATCCAAGAAACATCAGTATTGGAGAGTCCCTGTTGCTTGGTTTGGTATTACTGCCATACATGACTCCGGCGGATCTGCTCCAGGGCCTTCTACATTTTCTGTGTTCATGGAGCTCTGTCTGTCAGAAGCAAAACCTGATTGAAAGTGGGTTATTTATTTTAAGCTAGGCCATTTGGATCAAGTTCTTAGGATGCCACTGACTAAAATACCTGATCCCTAATCTCTGCTTAGCCTCTGACTTTGCACTTGACTTAGGAGGCGGGTGTGATCCTGCGCTGCTGGGATGGCTGCGGCTGCAGCCCGAGGTCCCAGGACCACGAGCTTGAAGGTTGGCAGAGCAGCAACAAAGAGAGAAATGGGCAGCTGCCTGAAACCCAAGGGGCCAAGGCATGGTGGTTTTTTGCAGGCAGGACCCAGATGCTGAGAGTGAGGTGCCTCTGGGCACCAGGATCAGCAGAAATGAGGTGCCTTTGCTGTGAGGCTGCAGAGCAGGAGCGGTGCCACGATGGGCTGGGAAGCTCAGGGCATTCAAACAAAAGAAGTGGACACAGTTAAAAGGAATTTCTGATATTTGTTTAGCTTGGCTGCTACACTTGGCTAAAGAAAAGGAAGGTTTTTGCTAAAGTTGGAACAAACAGTAGATCAGAACCTTAAATAAATGGTTAGAAAACCTTCCAGTAGTGCTAAGTCAGGTATGCTGATGAGGTCATAATTTAATTCCACACTGGAATTGGAAATTTCAAGTACAAATGTTCAGAGCAAGCCAAATTATTTTACCTACTAAATCTCCAGGTTCTCTGAACAGTCTCTTTCATTGTCATTCATCCAATCAGTATGTACAGTAGTAAAATCCACTATGGAAACAGAGACAGAAGGAGAGCAACTTTTTAGTCTATATAGAGCAGACACAGCTGGGAAAGCTGGAAGCTGTGCAGCCAGCCTGCCATGGGGCCTCCCCTAGGCTGACAAGACCTGCAGTGCCATCTAAGCATCTCCCATTGATCTTCCCCCCATCCCTGTCCATTTCCTCAGCTCCTTAATTAAATTTTACTAAGGAGAGGAGTAATTTAAAAGTGCCGGTTCAGTGGGACCAAGAGGAGCAGAGGGTTGGGAGGATAAGGAGAGTGCACCCAGAAGGACTGTGGAGGGATGTTCAGGGGCAGGTTGAGTGGGGTGCTGGCAGGGAGATGCACAAAGCTCCCCATGCTCTGATGTCAGGCCTCTGCTGGGTGCAACACTTCAGCCCAGGCCAAAAAAATAGGCAACATAATGGAGTGATGTGGCTTCCACTCCCATAACATCCGTCCACCTGAGGAACTCCTGAGTATTTGGTGGAAACAGGGGTGTTCATCTCCTCATTACTCGTGTGGCAAAACGAGCAGCTGAGTAACTCCTCGCAGGGCTGAGTAACAGGTTCACAGCTTGGGTTGTGTGCTCCTTGCTCAACGCTGCACTGCCCATCTGCAGCAAAGCCAGGAACAGATGTGGTGATACATCACATCCGAGTTTGTGACTTACGGGCAGCAATTACTGTAATTAAGCAGTGGTCTCAAAATACTCCCTGGGTTGCGAACGCTTCCGTGCCCAAGTGAACTTGCATTTACCTAACTGAGTAAGGGCCCAGCAATTCTGTCCCATAAGGTTTGTATAGCATATTAAATTCGTATCCTCAAATTACACATCTAGTTAAAACACTCTTATAAGTAATTTTCATAACTGTTTGCAGTATAAACATATTACCAAGTTAAAATTAAATGAGCAATTATCATATAGTATAATATAAAAATTCACTCCTTATAATACAATCTAAAGTTCACCAAATAGAACAGCAATTCTTTGTAACTAAGCAAACAGGATAGGTGTGAAATTAAACAGGATATAGATGCATTGTGCGAGAGAGATTTGGGGGTGGAAATGAGTCACCTCTTTGTCAACAGCATCACTACCAACTACAGCTTGCTGTGCAGAGGGCAAGGGAGGCATCCAGAGCAGCAGTGGCTGTGCAGAAATGACACCAGAGCCATCCCAGCCTGCACGCAGTCACCTTTAACAGTGAGGAGTGCCACCAGCAAAGCTCAGAGATGCCCAGGGTCCCCATCCCTGCTCCAGCAGCTGGCACAGCTCCAATCCACTGCCATGGGAGCTGCCTCCACTCTCTGCAAACAGGGATGGTGCCTCATGGCTTGGAAAAGACATGGCTGAGAGCTTATGGGCAATATTGAATCCATCCAATGCCTCTGATAAACAAAGTCAAGTGGTGTGATGCTAGAGCTGTTCCAGTGACCTGAATTCACAAATGAGCTCTCTTTGGTGACCTGGTTTCACCATGCCCAAGAGGGGCAGCAGGACTATGTCCCATGCAGCAGCCCCTGCCCTGCAGCCAGCCTCAGCTTCTCTCCCTGCTGCCAGCACAGTGCAAGGGGTGCAATCCCACTTTGAGGTGCACTAGCACAAGTATGGGACTGGGCTGGGGTCCCAAATTCATCCCAGGGGAGCCCAGCTTCCAGCCCCTCTCGCTGGTGGCCCCACAGAGAGGAGAGGGGCTGTTATGTCCTGATGGTGCCCTTTTCCAAAGGACAGCACTACAGCTCCTTTCTCGTGCAGTGCCACACCAGGCTGCCCTGGGGACATCCCACTCCTTAGGGGACAGGAATTGGGTGCCCTGACTGAAGCAGAAGAGCTGACTTTGCTCCACGCTGTTTTGCACATTAATTGTTACAAAAATGCATTCAAATATTTGTAAGGTTGATTGAAAATGTTACTAAATCAGACTGCTCAGATTTAACCACCAGAAATTAAATCAGATAATAAACAATCAGCATTTCATTCCTACAAAAGGATGATAATTCTGTAGGACTTTGGGTTTATATTGTCTATGCACCTGCATGTGGAATGCTAGTGATAAAGTGAGATTTGATAGCAAATTGGACTGGCAGACTGTTTTTGAACATAATTGCTCAAAAGAAACCACCCGGAATCAATTTAATCATAGTGCAACTGATTTTTAATTTCCAGTGGGACAAAAAAGTACCATTCACATTAGGATTTTACTGACTTTGGTTTGTAATCATGGAACGTCTGTATTGTAGCCAAGCTAATTAAATAAATGCTAAGTATTTCTCACTTTGTAATACAGCAAAAAAATAAAATAATTAAAGGTGCCTCCTAAACAGCAAAATGAACAAAAGCTAATGGCCTGGCAGCACACTCAATCTGTGATTAGACACAGTCTGTTCTTGTTGCAGTTGTGAAATTCTGGGACAATTGTCAGCAGTTTCTCTTGAGGCTCTCTGGACAATTAGCAGTGGCACTAATGGAAGGTGGGGACACAAAGCCCAACTGCCAGAAAGGAAGCATTGCTGCAAAAGTCCATCTGAAATCTGGTGTGCAGTGCTGAAATCTGTCCTGCAGAAAAAGGTGCTGCCCTGGCAAAGAGGGGGGTGCCCAGTGAGGCATCCTGCTCTCTCTGGTCTTGCCTTTCAGGGCAGGAGAAGAGCTGTGCAGCCACCAAAGGGGGCGAGACAGAAGTGCCAGAGCCCCTTCCTGCTCCCCTGGCTGTGGAGGCACTCGGTGGGGGTATGGCAGAGGCAGCAGCTGTTCACAGATGCCTGAGCATCAGAGGGGAAAGCAGCTGTCAGGTCATGTGGTGACTGGAGCACGAGTCCAAAAAACACATGGTGGGTATTAGGAAGAGGAAAACAAACTGCCTCATAGTACCTTGGTCCTGAAAGGAAAAGGCTGAAGCAATTACATTAATTTCATTTGAGATGGGAAGTCATCTCCAGCCTGCTTTTATTCTCTAAGTGATTCTTTTTAACCAATTTTGGTGTTTGTTCTGGATGTTGTTCTTTAGCTGGAAACTATTAGGGCACAGTGATCTTACAGCCCTATATCCTGAGACAGAGATCTGAGATGAGACAACACTGGATCCTTGCCTTCTCATCCTGCTTTTGATTCAGGGAGGGGGGAATTAGACTCTACATTCTCATGGGAGAAACATTAAGAATAATTTCTTCCTCTGATCCTGTTGAGCATCCTGAACAAAAGAACAGAAACCCCGTGCATGGCAGAAAAGCGAGGTGCTTCCTCTCCCCTCCCCCAGGAACCTGCCTGGCAGCCCGTGCGGGTATTTCTGACAAAGTAGCCAGTGCAAAATACACCTTTCTGCTTTTGTGAGGGCTGCGGGAGGACAGACAATACCTGAGCTCTCAGGATGCCTGGCAGCCCACAGCCTTCAAACAGCGAGGCTGAACTGGCACAGTGAGCTCCCCCAGAGTCTGGGCTTTGCGGGACACGGCCCTGCCGGGCTCTGGAACCGTGTGTTGGGACCCTGATCTGGGGCTCATCACCGGAGGGGAGCACAGCAGCCTGGGCTGGGTACCAGGGGACCCACACCACTCAGATAAGTGCTTTGGCAGCACAGCTGAAAACCCAGGGGTGCTCCGGGAGCTCTCTAACCCAGGGGTGCTCAGGAGGGACCTCGGGGAGGTGCAAGTTCCTGAGGGCTTCCAGCCCACATGAGGGGAACACAGGAATAACCAGGCAGCTGATAAAACAGTGACAGCTCCCGAGCTCCTCTTTCTAATCAGCATAACGATGTATTTAGGGTCATAAATGCTGCCTTTTGTCTGGCAAAGTGTCCCTGATGAAGGGGCAGCATTTAGGCCAGGAAGTTTTACCCTGCCTCAGACACAGGAGCACCAAAAAATGGGTATTTATACATTGTACATAGCAGTGCAATGCCCAGCTCATCCTTCAGGCTTTTGGCAAAACCAGCCTGCTCTGCTATATATATATTTAAGATTGATAATTCCTGTCACAAGAAAGCCCCAAGCAGTTGGCCTGGCTTTAATAAAACACAAGTCACTGGTGCCTTCTCTCTTTTGCTCAAGGGTGAAATAAAAGTTGTGCTTGTCCTTTGTGGAGCTGGGAAAGGACGTGCATCACAGCATTTTGGGCACAGAACCTGAACACTCAGGATTAGGCTACCCCACCCTGCAGAGTCAGCTCCAACACAGCTTAAAGAGCAACCCAGTGTTCAGGCAGGGAGACCAGCCCCATGGAGAGCTACGACAGCCCTCACTTTTCTGGGTAATTGTGGGCAAAGAAACCCACCGGCTCCCTGGGGTTAAGAGGCTCTGGGGCTCAGTCACATCAGTTTTTTGTCCACAAAGCAATGACACCAGGACAAAAAAAAAAAAAAAAAACAAAACGGAAACAACAAACCCCACTGTAATACGCTCAAGGCATCCAGAGGCTGGAAGGCAACCCACACCAGGGAAAATCAGCTTTCATGCTGAATGGCTGTGTTCCCCACACACACAGCCCTGTGCCGTATTATTGGATATGACAGACCCTTTTTTACCATACATGTCCCACAAAACCCCAGGCAGCCTTCATAACTCCATGCAGAATTAAAAATGAGCTAAACTTACAAATTGCATCCAACACTAGTCACATAAGGAGCAAAGATTTAAAAGGGCATGTTGTTTATTTATTTGTTTTGAAGAGCTCATTTGAGAATGGCAACACCCCCAAACAAACCCGCAGTATTCCCAGGAAATGATACAGCTCTGCAGGATGGTTAAAATTAAACCTGTTGAAAGGCTCACCGTCTCCTATACTCTACGGGAATTTCCTGTGACTGCTGCCTTCAGGGAATGCCCAGCAGGGAAGCACCGGCATGCTTTACCTGGCAAGCTTTACCTGGCATGCCCCACCCCGTCACAGCAGGGAGGGGATCTGCCGGGAAAGAGCTTTGCTGGCTCACCGGGTGGGATTCCGGTGTTTAAATATCGGTGATCAGCGCCATTCGAAATGCCCTAGGGTACCCGGCTTGACTCCCAGCAGCTGCTTCGGGAGGGTGGAGATTTCTGGCAGGACCTCTGCAGAACCTGCCCTCCTCGGTTCTCTAAAAGGGGCTGGCACGTACAGACCCCGCAGGGTTCCTGGGGCAGACAAGCAGGAGCTCAGCAGCGAGCGCCCAGGAGGCTCCTAGGAAGCCAATTTTATCCAAGTGCTCAGGCTGCACGATCCAGGAGCGCAGCAGAGGAGGGACGTCCTGGCTCTGGGCAGCCAAGTGCCCTGCAGCATCCTTGTGGCAAGGGCAGGGTGGGCACAGCAACGCTGCCATGGGAAAACTGGGAGAGCCTTAGGATGTCTCAGGGCAGCGTGGAAGGAGGATGAGCCTCAGACACCGAGCAGATCCCACACCTTCAGCTGAGCCCTGCTTACCTGCAAAGCAGGGCTGGAAAAAGCTGCTGCCTGTGTGAGCCAGACCCACGAGCAAACCACACATGTTCCTGGGTATGAGAGAGCTCCTGCAGGAAATCACAGCACCTCATTGTCCTCCTGGTTAGATTTATGTCAGTGGGGACAACTGACAGGCCCCAATGTTTTTTCTCCCTCTGCCCTGTGGAAGAGGACAGCAAAAACTGAAAATACGGCATAAAATACGCTTTTCCCCAATGAGATATTTTTAAAGTAAAAATATAAAATGTAATAGAAAATCTTCAAATAAAATGAAAAATGACAGCGTCCTGTAGGAAGAAGATGCAGGCATTTACTTTTCTGGCATATTCAAATTTGGGATCTCTTTACTTTATGGTTTATTTTTCCTCTCCTGAGACCAATGAGGCTGGTAGGAACTGTGTTGATTATTCCCAGTGAGCTCAGGCCCCAACCTGAACAACTGCCTACCCTAAACATTACCTGCACAGGAAAGTTTTTCCAGATGCCCCAGCACAGGAACTGAGATGATGCTACTATTGTGGTATAGCTGCCTTCTGCATATGCTGCTCATTGCCTTCCAAAGTTCAACCACAAAAGGAAAAAAAAAGCATGTTAATGTAGCTGCCCTGTGTTAGGATCTCAGACTGCACCCAGAAAACTTTCCCACAAATACAAGAATGGAGGTGAAATCCCTGCAATCGTTTATCCTGGTCAGAGCTCTGTGGAGTTCAGCAGGTCCACTAGCTCCTGTGGAAGAAAGGAAGGAGAGTGTTGCTGAGTGACTTGGGAGACCAGCATCAGACTGGACATCACATCGTTAGGAGTAAAAAGGAATGTTTTCAAGGTTTCCCACAGTCTCTAGGACAGCTGGGAGCTTCAAACCCCTCCCTTTGTGTCCCTCCTGTAGCTCTGCTCCCCAGAGCAGTGGTTGAACTCCTCAGGCTCACCTTCCTCCCCTGTCCCTGGGAGGCCAGGCCAACCCTTCAGGTGTTTGTGAGACAGACATCAGGATAGGAAGGGTTATGAGGCACATCTCAAAACCTGCTTTGCTGCCCTGGAGGGAGCAATCCATTTGTGGGGAGGGATGTGAATTGGTCACAGTCCCCTCAAGTGCCAGGATGGTCTCTGGGCTCCCAGCCCCAGGGAGAGCAGAGTTTTCTGTCTGCAAAGCAGAGGGCTCACCAAGCATTTCCGAAGTGAAACTGGCACCAGTAATCCTTAGGGCATGCAGTGAAAACTGGTGTCTGGGAAAAGTTTATGAAACACAGGAGACTGCAGGGGAAATAGGCCCCTGGGGAGAAAATGCACATTTAAGAGCAGGGCTTGCCCAGAAGCAGGGATCCTGGCAGCGGGAATCAGCAGATTGCCTCTTACCCCCAGAGGTTACACAAGCAGCTGGACACATATATTTAGCTGGAAGAAACAAGAGAGAAACCTTGGGAGCTGACCTGGAAGTGCTGCAGTCCTTTATTTCAATGCAGCTGCTTTACACCCCAGTAATTTAATATACTCTTTTTGTAATAGACATGCTGCTGCCAGTACCCACCAGAGCACGGTGCTGACACTGACAGCGACCCCTCGAGAGGGAAAACCACCAAGACACAGGGCTTCCTGAGGACTCAGCATCCAGATTCAGGGCCAAGATGAGGAATACTCTTCCTTTAGCGTTTAGGGCACCAACACAGAGATGCAGCTGGGAGTTGTCCTCCAAAACCAAACGAGGGATGCTGCTGCCTCCATTTGGTATGGGTTATTTATCAGTTTCCTGAACACAATCCTTTTCACTGGGTACAGGATCTGCCCTTGGAGCTTACACAGATATGAAAGGGGAGGCTAAAAAAAGCACCCTGCTGCTGACAGGCTGATAATGCAGGTTTGAGGGGAAAGTTAAGTGAGCCTGATAAACCAGCTCTTCACATTGGTCACAAAAGCTGCATAATACTGGATCCTGTTAATTCTTAAACTTGTGTGCAACAGGGTGATGGTCATTCCACACTGAGCTGAGCCACCAAGGCACATGGCACTTTCATCTGCCTCCCCTCACCCCCAGCATCCTTCCAGCAGCTGCCTGGAGCACTCTCAGCATTCCTGTCCTGGCCTGCCCCTGCGCCTGGTGGACGCTGCCAAGTGTTCCTGCTGGTTGGCAGAGGTGCCAGGTGTCCCTGCAGCCACTCTCCCTGCTGGCTCAGTGTGTGTCCCCCCTGGTCCTCCAACCCTCAAGGTACAGCTGGGGTGACAACATGAACGTGGGTAGTGCTTAGGACAGGACCCCACCCTAGGGATGCTGCAGGTGTAGCTTTGTACCACAGTGTCAAACCAGAGTCCTTTAATGTCAAGTTTCTTAGAGTCTGGAGATGCCCAGGCCCTCCTGCAGGAGCAGCAGCATGTCTGAGAGGTGGATCTCTTGTCAGAAAACTGCCAAACTTCATGGATTGCTGTCCAGTTGTAACTTCTCCAGTATCACTCTGCCCCCTCTGCCTTACCATAAAATGGCTTATTTTGCATTCCTGCACTTTGGAAGCTTCCCTAATCTTTGCTGCCCCTCCCACAAGTGGGCATCTCTATAATTTCCAAGAAGCCATTGAGCAGACTGGTCTGCAAGGGGAATGGAGCAGGGTGGATGAGGGAGGCACAGGAGCCCTCACAGTCCCAGCCTCATGATGCCCACAGCAGGAGGATCCCACATCCCACATCCTCCCACCCCTGTGCCAGCACCTCCCATCACCTTTCCTTCAGGCCCTGTCACCCTTCCCCTGCCTCCTGTCCCCTGCTCCTGCACCTCACTGACCTCCCCAGAGAGATTTGTCATTTCTTCAGTACTCTGATAGTCAGGCCATGCTCTCCTTGTTTTCTCCCAGTGTTTTTTGTCCTCCTACAATGTAAATTAATGTGAGATATGCCTTGGCCTCTCTCTTTTGGGAATATTAAGGAAAACAGTTAATTATATTTTTTTTCCATTTACCAGTGGCCAGCTCACATCAATAAATTATCCTTATCATGTCGTGCAAGTAAATTTGTTGTCTTCTCTTGAGACCTTTTCCCTTGCATGTCTGAAGAGTTTCATATTTACCTTGATCTCTTGCACAATATTTCTTTCATTAATTATTTTTCTTTTGTGTGTTTGTCTATGTGTGTGCGCACGTGCGTGTTACTTCTTTCACTCTCTCCCCTCTGCTCTGTAACAGCTCCCTCCCTTCTCTGGGGTGATGTTTTACACTTCACATATGCCTCTTCCTTATCCTTGATTATTTTCTGTTCTTCCATATTCATTCACAGTGCCCTGCTTTAACTCCCACGGTATTTATTCCTGTGTGGCATATAAAACCTGTGGACGGGCTGTGGTTTGTGTGCCTCTGCTTTTCATCCTCTGCCAGCCTACTTCATGCCCTTTCTCTCCTTTACCATGGGTGGTTCAAACTCACCCATACTCCTCGTTTTTCCCTATGCAGTTGCACTAGAAGCAGATGTCTCCTTTTCTCCCTGCTCGGAGCTGCTTCCACCTTGCTTTAGGACTTAGTGGGCTCTGCCTGTCTCAGGTGGGAGCTCCGAACAGCCTCAACGAGCTCCAGGAGCGCCTGGCTGACCCCCGTCGGCTCGGAGCGCCCAGCAATGCGGTGGGGGTGCCTGGCTGTGGCTGGCTCCACGCCACCCTGCAGCTGGCGGGGCTGGACAGGAGCCAGAGGGGGAGAGGGGGAGCCAGCGCAGAGCTCCGCCAGTGCCGCGGGGGATGGCTGAGCTGCAAGGGCTGCCGCAGGGGCTGCGACGGCAGAGGAACCCAGGAAAGGGCGAAGTCGTGAATCTGCTCTTTCCTCTGGAGAGCCGCAGGGCCGCGTTTATCTCAGCCATGCCAGCCAGGAGATTGTCTAAGACATCCTTTAATCTGTCCCAAGAGTTAGGGTGGGCCTCTGATTTGAACCACCAGTCCCATATACCATTGTCCTAATGCCCCTTATCTCAGTTACTGCTAAACATTCCTCAGCAGTAATTACACCTTTCCTCTCCAATCTCCCCCAAAGCATCTTTTACTATTTACCAGCATTGATTTTCTGCATCCCATTTTATTTATGCCTATTGTGCCTTGAATTATAAAGCAAAAGGCAAATTTGCAGACTCTGGCATGTTCCCGAGTCCCTCTGCGTGTCTGTTCTCATTCCTACCTCTTCTATATACCACAAATTGCTTTAATTAGTGGAGCTACCTTAAGAACTTCCAGAAAGAAGCCTTGAAGAGGAAGTTCCCAATTTTTTTTTTAATGCCTAGCCTCTCTTCTATTTTATCAGTGGGCAGATGTGTCTTCTTGTCCGTCCTTGGGATACTTCTCCCCTCCTCTCCATGGATTTCTTGCTAAATAAAAAGAAAAATGCCTCCTGACATGGAAACATTATCTGGGCTCCTGGAACTGGGGCTTCACAGTCACAGGGGGTGATGGGGTATCAGGTCTTGTGTCTGTTTGCAGGGGATGACCTCCCAGGACAGGTCATTGATTTAAGAGCCAGTGATGGGCTAAAAGCAGTCTGTAGACTTGTATGGGTGGATAATGACTATTGGTGATGGCTCTGCACATTCAGTAAAGCCTTAACAGATACAAATCTACTTGTGCCCACTTAAGAACATCTTCTAGACCACAATTGTCCAGCAAAACATCAGCTGGGTCTTCAGGATAAAATTCCTCTGACCAGAGTAAGGTAATGAGCTAGGGACAACCTGGGGAAATCACAGGTTCTGTGGGAAACGACAGACTCTAATAACTAGAAAATGTAAACACATATGGAGAAAAACCTCAACAGTCTATGCCTCTGGTTTGCTTAAACATGTTGCTTCAATTTTATTTTGTTAGGCACAGATTTATTTTTCCTTCTTGACAAAGATTCTGCCTCTCCTTTCTTTTTCCCACGGCTGTTGCTGCTAACTGCCACTAGAAAAAGCAACAGCAGAGGGGAACAAAGAAACTATTGTCAAACAAAAGCAGGCATAAATAAATGGAGGTTTCCTGGGGTACTCCTAAAAACTAGACAAAACCTTCTTTCTCTTCCAGAAGAAACCATTTTGTAATGAATCGTTAATTCCCCAGGGGTTATTGTTCAGCTGATGAACGTGCATAATGCTCAGTTACATTGGTGCAGGTGCTGAGGGTATAGCACAGAACATAGAAAACATGTCAGTTCAGGATGCTGCACAGATTGCAGCATCTGCCCTGCTAGGAAATGACCTGAAAGTATAGTTTCAATTTTCCCTCTTCATCAAAACAGACTTTATTGGTCATTACGATGCAAAGGTTTATCTATTAATTAACATCTTTCCAACAACTTCCATATCTCTGAATCAACTCCTAAGCAGGTTAGTAATAGCAAGGCAGCTCCATTTTTACCAGGTTGAAAACACTGAGGAGGGAAAGCATGTTGCTAGATAGACGTTTGTGAGTCTCTGATGGGATCAAGTCCTGACTTCCTGGAAAGCAGTTTGGTGTTTGAGCTGTCAGGTTTTAGGGATGAGCTAAGGTTATTCTGTGGGCTTTTCCACCAGGAGCCCACCAAAGCCCCGTGGAGGTGAAGGAGGGGTTGTACCTTCAAGGGTAGCTGCTGTGGGCTCAGGTGCCACCAGCTTGCTGGATGGTGAGCCAGCACCTGGCCCTGGTGGGAAATGAGAGGTGAGACAAAGCTGACCACTGACTGCCAGCATGGGGTTTTCTCCCATGGGAGAAAGGCTGCAGGACACCCTGCCCTCTGAGGCACCACTGGCTGCAGTGGTGAGATGGTTCCTTGTCACTCCTTGATGGCTGTTCTGCAAGCTGAGACCAAGAAGAGGATGTCAGGCATGTAAGCTGGAGGCAACAGTGGTTTGTCAAGCCCCTCCCAAAGTCCACCCAGATGAAGTTTACTCAGCTTCCACCCACAGCCAGTTGTGACTTCCTTGTCACATTTTGCAAGGTGTTTCTGGTGTGAACATCTGCTCCCAGCAGCTGGTTGATGTTATCATATGCTTTTGGTCCTTAGGAAGAACCTGTGGTACCAGAACATCTCCTTGCCTCGGCATGATTAGTGTTCCCTGGGGATGAGATTACCAGTGGGGGTACCCCGAGCTGAGGGCCACCCCTGCTCCCAAGGAGGTAGAGCCAACACCTTGTGTCTCACCAGACCATTAGAGAGGACTCACCTCCTGCAGGTGTTTCTCTCCTGTGCTGTGCCCCTCTCGATGGTCTTCCAGCACCATTTACAGCTGGGCTGTAGGACCCTGGGTTGTGCTCAGCTGCCTCTCCCCTCCACATTTTGAGAGGAAGGCATTTTGTCCAGGCTGTGAGACAGGTTTGGGGGTGTATTCTGCCCCCTTCTCTATTTTCTCAGCATCCTTTTAGGAATTGGACAGCAGACCTGGGCACAGCATGCTGCATCACTGCCTTTGGTTCCAGCAGTGCAGGCACAGAGTCCACACCTTTGTTTCTCCCAGTTTATGGCTCTGCACCTCACAGCATCCCATCAGCTGTGTTTGCAGTGCTGCTCTGCTGAGAGTCATCTCCAGCCATTTGCTTTACCATCATCGGATTTATAGCAAGCTTGACCAAACCCCAATCTAATTTGAAACTGTGCTAAAGCACTTTTATATTTACTTTAGTGATGAAATAAAATTTCAGTTCTGTTTTTAGAGTGATTTATTTCAGCATCACTACTGGTACAATATCTCATTTGTGTTTCATAAATTGCCATAGGCAGGAACAAAATGTGAAAACTGTTTTCAGCAAATTACTTCTAAAGAGGATGTTTTCCTCTGTACACTTACACACACAGATTTACCTTTTCAGATCTAACCAGTGATTTTGGTGCTCAATCTGACATCTATAAAAGGTGCCTGATCTTTAGAAAAGGGTGAATAGACATCTTCTGATTTTCCACCTATATCCAGTATGGCTTAGTCTAGATACCTAAATGTAGTGCTAAATTAAATAATTTTTGAAGCTGTGGACAAAAGTTATTTAAAAATAACTTTTTGTGTGATCAGAATGTGGTCAGCTAATTTGCATCATGCTAGCAGAGTGAGATTGAGCTGGCAGTTATGTTTCTAAACCTAAGTTGTCCAGCAGGATCTGATCTCCCACTAAGGATCAGGAGAGGTGAAGAGTTCAAGGTAAGGAGTCTCCACAAAGGGGATGGAGAGGGTGAGCTTCAATTTTGAAACTCATTTTCCCCTTTGGTCCATCAGAGCCCAGATTTATTAACCTTCCCAACAGGCTGTAAAGCCCATCTATTTCCCTGTTCCAAGCTAAGGCTATTGCTAAGGGTGTGAGCTGAGGAGGAATTATTTATGGAAGGTCCTTTGTCTAAGTTTATGCTGTTATTTTTAATTTATGTGGTAGGCGCCCAGTGTACTGCTAAGATGCCTGGAGATACATTTAAAAATTTTGAATACATAAATAAATAAAATACTCTGTACTCAACCAGAGCTAAATTATACAGTACAAAGGGAGGAGCAATTCAATAGACATTAGGAAAAGCACCAAAGGAGCAGAGCAGACCAGTGCTTCTTGCAGATCCAAGAATTCCTGCCCTTGAGCAAGAAATAGAGAGGAGCTACAGCTGGCAGCCCAGATTTTGGGGGATGTTGCAGCCCATCATCCAGCCTTTCACTTGAGAGCTGAGTGCAGGGTCTGCAGCAACCTCAAACCCCACCAAAGTCAGTGCTCTTCCTAAACGAGCTGATGTGTAACGCAGTCACAGGTGGTGAAACCCTGGCCCCTGTGGAACCGCCGGGGTCTTGGCCAGCAGCTTGCAGGGAAACCAGGGCTTCACCAACTTACTGAGTTGTGTAAGGCAGCTCTAACTACAGGATGAATCCATTGTAAGGCACCCACCACTTAA
The DNA here is from genome assembly GCA_013398275.1 of Promerops cafer. Lineage (NCBI taxonomy): Eukaryota > Metazoa > Chordata > Aves > Passeriformes > Nectariniidae > Promerops > Promerops cafer. Next base: position 2,690,107 of record VZSE01003938.1, on the reverse strand, counting down.
AACACAGATGTTTAAAGAATCAGAAGACATTAAGCAAATAAACATCAGCTGCCCTATCAACAGGATGGCTGTGATTGATGGTGCAAGCATGATGCTGTGCACTAAGTACAGCGTACATCTATAAACGTACGTAATTAGAGGTAGCAGAGCATTTGTGAACGTGATGCAACAAGCAGCATATCACAGATGTAACCAAGAACTACGCTGGCCTGTGATGGGGTGTCCATAAACAGATATAATTATACATAATGGGGCTATAGCATGCTGGTAATACACCGTATTTATTGGATATATAATCCCTGATTGCATCGCACAAACAGTGTTGTGATGTTCTTGGCTAAACTGTACAAGCGATAAATACAGAATAACAAATATATGCATTTTGTGTCCTTTCATTTGTGTATGGGTTTAATTCAAATTACAAGGACACATAGGACCAAAGGCAGAACACATCAGCAGCTCTTCACACATCAGCAGCTCTTCACACATCTTGCTGCGGCCCTGGAGCACCTGGAGCAGAGGCTGCAGTGTGGGGAGGGGGCTCAGGGCCTTTGCTAGACAACAAGAACACCCACATCATGGAATGCTTGGCAACAGTGAAAGTGTGGGTAGAAAAACTCCTGGCCTGGGCTTCCCTGGGGCAGATTTGCACTGTAACCACAAATAATAAACATTACTGAGCTATCACTTAAGCAAACTAGCTCAGGCAATTTTACCAGTTTGGTGAGTGTGGCACGAGCTATGATGGCCACAGACTTTTTTGTCTTGGCTGCTGAGAGCCCCCGTGGCTGTCACTGCCATGGATACTATGTCAGACCTGTAATTTAAAAGGCACCAGCCTGGCTGACCTACCCAGGCTGTGATGGCATCTCATGGCTGTGCTGGGGGCTTGGCCTCAGGAAGCAAGGGTGGCAGCTCCCCCTTAAGAACACTTTATTTCTTCAGAATTTTCTGTCTGCACGTTGCATTTCACCCAGCCCAGGATTTAGGGGCATCTCTCCTTGAGCAGGTGAGCCTCTGTGAGCATAGGAGCATTCCTGAGGAAAATGTGCCAAACTGTGGCAGAAGCCAGGCCATGAGCAAAGCACACACTGCACAAGCTCCTGGTGTCAAAGCATAATCACAGAAAAAGGATGTGACACAGGAAAGGCTCTTGTTCCTCACCTACAGCTCCAGCTCACGTGGGTCACGAGGAAGCACCTGGCTCTGGTGGCAGAGCCCAGCTAGCAGCTGCCACCCCAGGACTCAGGGATGAGGACAGACATGTCCCCCAGTGCACTTCTCACCCCAGCAGTGTGTCACCACAGCTGGGACAGGTGGCACAGCCCACAGCACCCTGCCAAGCCCCACGCTCCTGCTGGGCTTTTCCCCATCTTTGTGCCATCAGACCTCTCCCACCCCACTGGAAACAAACACTCACTGTGGCAACAGCCACTGCCCTCCACTTTCCAGCCTGTGGTTCCCAGTGATGGACTAAACCAGCTTGAGCAATGAGGAGGGTATATTTGCCACTAAGTGCACGGGCAGAAATACCTGAAACTGTAATTGATGGAGGCATTGATCTCATTTGCTGATGTGAAGCAATGGGCATCTTCTGTCTAAGAGAAGATGTCAGTTTGCATTGCACAATTTGGAAGTTTTATTCCATTTGTTTTGAAAGAAGCCATTAGGAACCAGATGGCTCAGGGATTTGGTAATAGAATATGAACCCTCTCATCTCTCCATTGACCATTTAAATATGACTTATTGTGTTAGTCATAGAAAAGCATCAGATTACTTGCTGGTGTCTTACACAAAATGAGATATCTGTTCTCTTCTGCAACTCAGCTCCAGCTGAACAGATTTTCCTGTTGAAATAGTAGGATTTTGTTATGGCAATTTGACTTCTAGCTTTAAAAAAATCAAGTCTGTCTGGACTGCGAGCTGCAGTAAGCTCCTTGCTGGGACAAAGCTGAGCCTGACTGCTGCCTCATCCCTGCCAGTGACACAGGGAAGGGATAGCTCTGAGACATGTCTTCAGGTCTGTGTAACTCATGAGTGAAAGTTCCTTATGCACAGTGCTTGGCCAATGCTCCTCAAAGAGAAGAGCGTGCTGGAACAGGCCCGTGGCTTTATCAGGATGACTTCTTGGGGAAAACACTACTGAAAGCAGTGGAAGTGATGAAACTGCACATCTCAGCTGATCTGGGGCGAGCCCTGCAAGGAAAGGCTGTGCGATGGTGAGTGGAAGGGAATCAGAGGTAGGCCTCAATGACAAAACACCTTTATTATCCTTTCCATTTAGTGGAGATGCTTTGAAATTTTCAGTCTATGCTGGCAGCTGGAGTATGAGGGACGGGAGTGGTAAGGGAATATCCTCAATCATGTCCCTGGCTGGGTCCATGACCCACACAGTAGCTGAACAGAACGCCAAGCCAAACTCCCTGTTAACACAACTCTCTGTTATGGTGAATCAAATGTCATGGAACAACACAGGCTCGTAAAGAAATACTGGTAAATATAGAATTACAGAGTCATAGAATCATTTACGTTGGAAAAGACCTCTAAGATCATGGAGCCCAGCCATTATCCCAGTGCTTCCAAGTCCACCACAAAACTGTGTCTCTAAGTGCCACATCAACACATCTGCTAAATACATCTGGGGTGGGGATTCAGCCACTCCCCTGGACAGCCTGTTCCAGTGCCTGATAACCCTTTCCATGAAGTAATCTTTCCTAATACCCAATTGAAACATTCCCTGGCACAACTTGAGGCCATTTCTTCTTGTACTACCACTTGTTACTTGGGAGAAGAGTTCAACCCTCACCTGGCTACTACCTCCTGTCAGGGAGTTGTAGAGAGCAATAAGGACTCTCCTGAGCCTCCTTTTTTCCAGGCTAAACATTCCCAGCTCCCTCAGCTTCTCCTCACAGGGCTTGTGCCCCAGACCCTTCCCCAGCTCCACTGCTCTTCTCTGGACACCCTCCAGCCCCTCAATGTCCTTCTTGTAGTGAGAGGCCCAAAACTGGACCCAGGATTGGAGGTGTGGCCTCACCAGTGCTGAGTACAGAGGGGTAGTCACTGCTCTGGTCCTGCTGGTCACACAACTGCTGATCCAAGCCAGGGTGTTATACTTGGCTGTATTGAGTTTTCAAGGCCAGGTTTTGGTTGCATTCAGAAACACAGGAAAGGAGGAATGAAACAGGACAGCAGAGCAGAGAGAAACATGTCTTCAATGTATACAGTTTTTCCCACTCATGACAAACCTCAGCTATTGTAGGCACTGGCTCTCTTCTTGGACAGCTAAGGAAATAAGGCTTTTAAGGAAAATGTGCATGTTGTGGTTTAACCCCAGGTGGTAGCTAAGCCCACACAGCCTCTTGATCACTCTCCCCAGGTGGGATGGGTGGGGAAGAGAATCAGAAGAGTAAAGTGAGAAAATTCATGGGTTGAGATAAAGACAGTTTAACAGGTAAAGCCAAAGCAGCACTCACACAAAGAAACAAGGAATTCATTCGCTGCTTCCCATGGCCAGGCAGGGGCTCAGCCATCTCCAGGACAGCAGGATTCCATCATGTGTAATGATTATTTGGGATGACAAACACCATCGCTCTGAATGTCCCTCTCTTCCTTCTTTCCCCAGCTCTATTTGCTGATCACGGTGCCATATGCTGTGGGATATTCCTGAGGTCAGCCGGTGCCAGCTGTCCCAGATGTGTCCCCTCCCAACTTCCTTTGCACTCTCAGCCTCCTGAGGGGCAGAAAAGGCCTTGACTCTGTGTAAGTCAAGGACTAAAACATGCAGAAATTATCAACACTGTAGCACAAACCCAAAACATAACCCCATACAAGATACTGTGAAGAAAATTAACTCTGTCCCAGCTAGAACCAGTGTAATCTTCCCATGTGCCCTCCTGGCCTCGAGGACAGGACCAGAATCCTGAGCAATGCTTGGTGGAAGACAGAGCATCTCTGACACTGGAGCACTGCATGCCTGATCTGCTCAGCCACAAAGGTCAGCAGACTTGTAAAATCTCTTGTGTTCCTCTGCAAAAGTGAGGAGCAGTCCCATCCACTGATGCATTATCAGCTTGGGCATGACCCCTGCTGTGCACAGATTTTTGCTGACCATTACCCTTCTTTGGGTACTTGGGGCAAGGCAGAGCCAGTCCATGCTCCAGCAGCATTCCTGAAAAAGATGGAACAGGCACACAGCAGACACTTGCAGCTGAGGGACGCAGAGAGAACAAGTGGCTAAGGCTTGCAAGGCAAAAATACACAGCTGAGGATGGTGGCACTAGAAGAAGAATGGAGGGCTACACTGAACTCATTTCCAGCAGATGGAGAAAAAGGGAGGCTGCAGTGGTTCAGGCTGTGCAGCTGTAACTGCAGGGAACAGCCAGAGGTGCTCTCCCACATGGATACTAAAATATATTACAAAACTGACAAAGCCTGACATGTTTTTAATAGAGACAGAATTTGCTGTCCTGCTCCCCTTGCCACAAGCCTCAATAACGTAATGTAAAAAAGGGGAAAAAAAAGGGTATGATCTCATGCTCAGTGATTTATCTAAAGTGAGCTGCTGAGCTCAGTCCAGCTTTTCGTGGGCAGATCCAGGCTCAGTGAGCATCTGCACACTCCTGACCTGCTGCTGGTTTCCTCAGGAAAGTCTGGCACTCATGGCCCAGACCTTCCCCACAGGGGTTTTACTTTCCATTTCAGGGGCAGCAGAGCTGGAGGGATAGAGACTGGAGTACTCTTTATTTGTATAGGTAGTTCTTCCCAGGTGAGGGATTAGATTTACTGGTGTGGTAGTCTTGCTGTGTGGTTTTGTGCCAGTGAGGGTTAGAAAGGTCCATGCCTGTAGAGACAATGTATTTCACACATCCAAGCTTCACTTAAAAACAAGCAAGAGAAATAAAAGTGATAGGAAGTAATGAGCAGGAAAGCCAGTAATAGAACAGTTGAAATATGTTTAAACCCATCCTGATAGGGTTTGTACCCTTAGGACTGGTGGGTCCACCTCAAGAAGTCTTGCACTGATGTGACTTGTGCTACTCCTTCATCTTTTTTGTCCATTTATCTATTTTCCATCCCCAAAGCCATTTGACTGGGACGAGAGGCAGCCACCTGGATCAGTGCCAGGGCACAGAGAAACAGAAATGTGGGACTGAGAGTGGGCACAGTTCTGTCCCCTGCAGGCAGGTGGCCTGTTGGCTGCCACTGTAGGATGGGGATGTCCCTGTGCCTGGAAAAGCAGCCAGCCCTTCACCGCCCCAGCCACGGTGGAGAACATAATGCAGAAAATATTTCTATCCCTCTGCCATCTTGGCTACGTGCTGCATATTCATCATCTTTATATTTTCTCTACTTTAATCTCCCCCATTTGCATATACACAGGTCCAAATGATAACAATTACCATAAAACAATCGCGTTGTCGCCCTACCAATAAAAATTGCTCTGTTAATCAGGAGACTTTCAGAGGCACCATGCCTGAAAGACCTCATTTTAACCTGGCAGGCTGTACGGGGCAGCAGATAAATTAGCCTATATATGATTGCATGCTGAAATACATTGATTTAAGATTTTTCCCATTCAGCCTGACAACTTGTCTAAATAAGCTCATGCCTGAAGAAGACAGCTTGCAGACATGATGCGAGTGACAGGGCATTGCAAATACAATGCAGCGCTTCGCAGAGCGAGGGAGCAAAATCATCACAGAAGGGATTAGAGGGACAAAAGAGGGGGTTAAAAATAAACAAAAGCAGGTACTCCAAACAGCACAGCTCTCAAATTTCACCCTGATGTTCTTCTTCCATTTCTAATTGCTAAGTCACTACAGGGAAAAAGCAATTACTGATCTGCTATCATTCACCGTGTCATCTTTAGGTCCTCATTAGCAATTCCATCGACAGTCTTAGCATTTAGCTCCCATCCTGTGATTCTGAGTGTCCCAGTCACTGTGTGATGGTTCAGGGTGCCTGAGGAGCAGGGAGCAGAGACCGTGCCTTCCCCCGTGTTTGGATAAACACGGTACCTCAGATATGGGTTGTCAGAAGTGAGTGATTGAGATGGGTTCCGGTGCTGTGGGCTCTGCCCATGCCATTCCCACAAACATTTTCAACAAGAGAAACACTTGAGAAGGACTAAATCCTTTTTGAAAAAGCATCCCATGAAGCACACTGTAAATCAGCCCTATGCCACACAGGTTTTAACCACGTAGGTTAAACCCCAGTATTTTTCCTCACCAGCAGCACACAGTGCCAGGTGAAAGAGCTGACAGTACTTGTAGCATTAGAGTCGATATAAAATAATATGCAGATTTTGATACACTGTGTAATACCATCCATATTATAAATATTAAGTAGCTGCTGGATTCTCAGTACAAGGCAAAGGCAGAGAGATGATTTACGGAGGAACTTCACTGGAGACCTTACCACCCAGAGAGCTCAGGAGGGCTGAAATTGGGCAGGGTGGAGGTTGAGGCAACTGGTGCCGGGGAGTCCCTTGGCCCTGCATGGGCACACAAACAGCTGGGCTGTGTGAGGACGTGCTGCTGCAGTGAGCCATGGTGGAAAGATCCTCTTCTCCACCTGCAATGTATCAGCTGGGTCCCAGCTCAGTCTCTGGGAACAGCTTCACTGGAAATCCTCAGAGAGGCCTTCTCCCCAGCATCCCAACCCATATTTTGCATTTTTTTTTCCCCCCTGAGAGAAACCTGAGGGACTTTTTGAGTTGCCTCCATTGCAGCTCAGCCTGAGGGCCTTCCCCCTGACCACTGCTGAGACAATCCTTGTGCTCCCTGGGGCACAAGGGCAAAGCTCAGAGCAGAAGGTGTTTCTCAGGACATGAGGACAAACCTGCAGTTATGGCTGCACCCATCATTTCTGGAGTTAGTTTTTGAGGTGTGTAGTGTACAGATTTTGCCATTTGGAGCTATAGAATATGCTACTGAGAAGTCTGTGGGTAAAGCCTTGTGTAGAAGAGGTTTGTGGTCCTAACAAAGCTCTGCCAACACATGTGATTCCTATGAGGACTGTGGCCTTGGCAACAGAGGAACGGAGAGGAAAGCAGGGGTTTTCCATGTATACTGCAGCAGCAGTAGGAAACCCTTCCCCTTTGCATGCAGACATCCCCCACGCAGGAGCACATGCTGCATGCCTTAAAACCCTCCTGTGCCCCACAGCCTGCATATTCAGCTTCAGACCCCTCTTACTGACCATGACCTGGCTCCTTTCTGCATTGGCTCACAGCATAACTGGGCCCCCACTGTCCAGAGACCACGAACTTCTCATCTTCCACCAACACGGGGGGGTAACCCACGTGAGGTAGGGAGGAAAAACCAATTTAAAAACCCTGCTGTTGAGTCCCCTGGTGGTCTGACTCACTAAGTGTTAGTCACCAGCACGGCTGGGAGAGCTGCTGTGCTAAGGAGTCCTCCGTGTGTCCAGCAGGACAGGGAAGAGCTGCTGCAGGTGTGTGGCTCTCAGGAGCTTCACGTGGGCTTTCAACACCCACTTCCTGCTCCTGCTCGGTTACTGCAGAGCTCTGACATCTGAGCAGGGTGGGGGATCTGGGAATGCCTCTCTGACACTGTAATTATCATTTATTTGATCATCCCTAGCCTTGTATCCTTATTAAAGCCTTTCAGACATGATGCAGTTTTCTCTAGTGGACCAATAAATTAAGGAGACATACATTTTTGGAGTAAGCATTTTAGTAAACAAACAGTCTTGGGGAAAAAAATATCTCTGGGAAGCTGTTATTGATGAAAAACCAGTCTCTGTTCATGGGAAGCTGCTCATGTCAGAGCAGTGAGAACTGTTCAGCTGCCTGGAAGACAGAGAGGGAAGGGCCGGTGTGAGGGGCAGAGGGTGCTGCCACAAACTCACCCCAGGATTGCTGGGGGAGAAAGGAACCATCTGTCAGTGTGAGGGATGGCAGTGGGCTGCTCAGAGGTTACCCTCTTCCATTTTGTTTGGAGGTTTAATTACAGCACAAGATGCTGCCCAGTCACCCTGGGAGACAAGCCTCTTCCTGAAGCCAGAGCTCCAGGTTTGATATGCAGAGGGAAAAGGGTTACACCCTGTGCTTCACAAAATACTCAGAATCAAGGACTCTGCTTCACATTCTGAACTTCTCTTGGTCAGCACTGTGTGCCAGGAGACCCTATAAAGCCCTGCTGCATGAGTTATCTCTTCTTTGGGTTCAGAGCACTCATATCCCCTGGAGGGCATCTCTCTGATCCCTCCTTCATTGCTCTGGCCCAGCATAAAGGCATCCTGCTGATGGGAGCAGAGGCATGACAGCATTGCAACTCAAAGAGCATTCTTGCCTGCAGTCACTGGAAATTGGAACTTTTCACCCACCACAGTTTGTCTGCACTGCTCTTGCACGTGTCCAGCTTGGGATCCACAGATATTCCTCTGTCTTTAGATGGCAGGTTCACTCCTGCCAGCCTACACTGCTTTTGTTCTCTGCAGAATTTGTTTGGGGTAGGAGCATGTTTCCCTTTCTCTCTGTCCAGGCTATGCAAAGTCCACAGGTTCTTGCCAATTCTTCTGCACAGCAATGCAATGCATTAGATTTTTGCACAACCTTTATCTGCACAGGGGTTAGTTTATGCTGGCTGTCACAGGCTGTGCCTCTTCACATGCCAATTTTTGTGAGTCTGACTTTGAACTTCACATGACCCCTTGTGTCAAGCCCTTACCTGCAGCATCTTGATTTTTTACTTTGTCCCTTCTGTCAAGGCACTGTCCTCCTCCCTCCATGATTTACCTCTCTTTCTTGACAAGCTTTCCTTCTTTGTCATGCAGTGATTCTGTGCCTTCCTTTAATGTCTCCCAGAAGGTCTCAGTCCCAACCTTCGTTATAAGACAATCTTACAAAAGACTTTGCTCCTAAAATCATGAAGGCATTTCTGCAGCTGGAAAACCCTTGCCAACCATTCTCCTCTTGCCTGCACATGCAAAAATATGTAGATGTCCATCTCCTTTGTTTCCTGTTGACATAACACACCCCACGCCAAAGCTCCTGCCATGCATTTTCACAGCTGAGTGAACTGCAAATCATTAGGAACACGGTGTTTGTTGCAAGGAGCAGAAGAGCTCTTTTCCTGGCCCCAAGGGCTTGTGCGTAGCCCTTGGCCATGCCTGAGCCTTTCCCAGCCACTCTCCAAGTTTGTAGCATTTTAGTTCCTGCTGGGAAGGTCTGGCTGCATAAATGGGTTCCTCCTCCAGCCCTTCCCAGTTTAAAGCTGTTTGCTGTTGCTGAGGCGATTGCAGGTCCTCACTCAGGGTCTGCCTGGCAGTGAGTCCCCTTCCTGGGAGTGCAGACCAGGGATGTGTCCATACCTGGATGCTGTGCTGCAAGAAAGTCCCTTTGGGGACTGGTCTTGCTGCTGCTCCTGCGGCAGCACGGTGCCACTCGTGACTGGGTCCTTCTCTTCTGCATTTTCATTAACAGCAACATCAAGAACAGATGGCGCCTTCTCCCTTTAGTGCACCGAAATGAAATTTGATATTATTCTCTGTTCTTTGTTATGAACAGTTTTAAATTGCATTAGAGGCCTCAGGATTTGCAGTACACGTCACCCCTTATCGTGCAGGGCAGGGAAAACAAACACTGCTGAGCTCGCTACCCAGTGACTCATTCATGGAGACATTTTACACTGGGGGATTGGGATGGCTCTTGGTCAGTGCACATCCAAGGGTCTGAGCATTCCTTCAGCTGGAAGGGGTGATAGGACTGGCAGGGAATGCCAGGATAACAGAGTTTTGCTTTGGAGAATTAAACTAAAATAGTTAGGGGACCAAAAAAGGAAAAAAAGAGAACCAGATTTCAAGGATATAATTAGTCACTAAGATATTTGCATTTTCATGTTCAGTCGCATAGGTAGGGGATTAAATGCACATTAATCATTGAAAAGTCTCAGGATAAATATTTAGATACATGGAAATTATCTCCAGATTTCTATTCCAAGAAAAAATACTTAAGAGGATGTTGAGAAATGGCCAATATCCAGAACAGTTGCTGAGAAATGAGTAAAAGCTAAAGTTCAGTTTTACAACAGGATGTGCTGTTAGCCCTGCAATGCCTGTGAATAACCCCTGGCTTCGGTGGATTTACAGCCTGACCTAAACAGTACTCAGGTTTCTGCTTGCCTTCTGCACAGGAGCACACTTCAGCCTTCTTCATACTCAACAGAGGTATAGAAATTTATTTTTGCTTTCACAGAGAATTTTTTGTTTCACCACAGAATCATTTATTTCTACTGAGAATCTCTGGAAACACCCACAGCCCCTCCTCTCAGAAACTTCATATCTGCACTCCCAATGGTAATAAAGTGAGGTTTGCTCCTGTTTGGATCTACATATGGCCCTCATTAATTTTGCAATCATTCCTCAGTGCTCCAGGCACCCAGTTTTCCCAGTCACTTTTATTATCTTATAAAAAACCTGAGCACTTTTCAGGTAGATAACGTATTTCAGTCACTTTGTCCAGCTGCTTTAAGTACCACAACACTCCATGGAGTTCAGCCCATTGACTGAAAAGTAAAGAAGGAAGTTTGTTGACATGGTGCAGGAGTAAGGAGCACATTAAACAGAGAGGGGGAATAAAAGCCACTTGTTCTGAGTCCCAACCCTCTTATCCCAACCCTCTTATTCCCCTGTACTTACCTGCCAGGGCTACTGCAGGTGTGGGGAAGTTGCTGTCATATTCCTCTGCTTGCCTACATTGCTGACTTCAGCAGCAGGCTTTGCCCAAAATCTGAAGCATTTCACGCCTGAATTTGTAACACCACTTAATTTTAGGTGAGAAGCAAAGCTTTGTCTTTTATCAATATGTAATAAAGGGTGTTGTTTCCCTGGTTTTTTGTTGTGCTTTCCCCACTCCTTTCTCAGTGGATTTGAAGTCACTGTTAATCTGGTTAAACTGAAGTTGATTAAAAATCCAGCTAATGAATAAAACTCATCAGCAGCACACGCAGTCTTCTGGAAAATTCCTGCACAGTTCTCCCCACCCCAGCTCCAGCCTTCACATATTGGTGGCGACCAGTTATCCATACTGGTGTTTACCCAAAGAGCTGCCACTGAAGTGGGCAGGAGTTTAAATGCTTCCATCCTGTCAGCCCAGTGAGAAAGTGACAATCCTCTGCAGTTGTACAGACAAGTGCAGAGGGCTGGGGACAGCTGAGCAGGGCTCAGCTCTCTCAGAGGACTTGCCCATGGGAAATGTGCCTGCTCCACCAGCTCCCTGAGCCCACCCGGCTCCCCCAGGGAAGGGAGAGAAAACAGGGCACCAGGCAGCTTTCTTTAAAAGGACTGTCTTCCCTCTTTCAAGGCAAAAAGATCTTCAAAGAGATTTACCTCCCACTCCCAATTTTGGGTCAGCTAGCTGGCCCATCCCAGGGCAACTCCAGCAAGCAGGAGGATGCCAGACTTCTCCCAAGGGCTTCTCTGGGCTCTGGAACATGGTCCACCACCAGGCATCCTCTGCAAGGACTTTTGTCTCTCTGTGTCCTGAGGAGAAGAGTGACTAGACCCACAGCACGGGGCAGTGTACCCAGCAGGCTGATCATCCTGTTCCCAGCCCACGATCTGCATGGCCAGGGTCACAGTTCTCCTCTTTTGATGGTTTCAATTAAAGGTAAAGCATTCCCTGGTTGAAAACATGTTTTTGCACGTTTTAATTTGTTAGCAGTCACACAGCCAGATTTCATGCTTTCATCAAAAGCTCTGTGGCACTTGGTATGCCAGCTAAAGCACCCACCCACTCCAGGAGATATGTGAGTTTATGGACATTTCAGCCTTCTTTTGATCACTTCACTTCTTTTTTCCTCATTGCTTTGAAATAGGTTTGCTTTAACTCTTACCTTTGAGATTTTACAAAATTGTGAAATAACTTTTTGTCAAGAAACTAGACATTCTATAAAAAATACTGTATGAGGTTTCTGACTGGCATTCTCACAAATAGCAGAATAACTCCACCTTGGTCCTGTGAAATGATCTTTGCTTCTAACTGAAAGAGTAAATCTCATGACTGTGTATTAAGCATGTTTAAAATCAATAATTAAATAGATAAATAGAACTGAAAGAGGTACAACTATAGACCAAATCCATCAGAATGCCAAATAACACCCCAACAAACAGTGAAAATATTGAGACAGCATCTTTTACGAACTGGTTTATTACACATGATTTTGAATGTATTTGGTTCATCATAGTAAAGTTATGCCTCTAGGTCAGAATCCACCAGCATTCCAAAAAACAATAAAAAGAGCTAAAAAAGAGAAAAACAGCTAAAACCAGGTGGAAGTGTTGGATCCAGTTCTCAAGCAGGGACCCAAGCTGGAGGATGTTATTTTTGGCAAGGAGAAAATTTGAAAGTGTTTGAACTTCTTAGCTCCCAAGTTTTTAGGTATACTAAGCTTTTTCCTTAAAACAAGTATTCCTCACAAATCCTTCCTACTTGATCATCTTCAAACATTTTAAAACTCTTTATAGATTTGATAATCTTGAAAATATAACATGACTGATTTCCAAAGTCCTATGGAACAACCCACGGAGCAGAGAAAAAGTCCTTCTCCTACTTTACAGTTAAGCTGTGATTATTAAACCAGGCTCAAGACTAGGGAGCTTGGCACTGGGAATTCATGGGACTGTTTCATGCCATATTATCAATTTTCCATGTAATGACTTCTCCTGTGATCCCTTCATCCATGTTTTTTGTCTCATGGTACTGTGCTCAAACCCATAGGTGTTTTCTACATTTCAAATCTTCTCATCCTGGCTGAAACACCCGTTTTTCCCCTTTGCTGTTGACTTGTATTTGTCCTAGAGCTGGAGATGTCTCCTTCAAAACCCACCAGCAGGAGCTCAAACTCCCAGCAGCACAACTACCAGGAATCCAGCAGGTATCCACGGATCCAGCACCTTCCTCCTCCATTTTGCAGGACTTCTCAAAGAAGCTGAACAAAAATGGGCATTTGCATGTTTCCAGCAGCTTTGCACATTGCCTGGAGCAGCTGCTGCGTTGTGGAGCTGAGGATGGACCATGCAGGACCCAGGTTTGCTCTCTCCTCAGTGAAATCTTGCAGGATGAGGCTGGGGAGCCCCAAGCAGAGACCCTATCACAGAGTCATTGAATCATAGAATAGCTTGGATTGGACTGGACACTTGAAGGCCATCTAGTCCAACTCCCTGCAATGAGTAGGGGCCTCTTCACTTAGACTGGGTTACTCAGAGCCCCTCCAACTTGGCCCTGAATGTTCCAGGAATGGGGCATCCACCACCTCTCTGGGCAACCTGTTCCAGAGTTTTACCACCCCCACTGTAAAATATTGTTTCCCTTATTCCTCGTCTGGCCTTAAGCCAGGCACTAATGGCTGCTACACAGAATTCTGCCCTTCCTGAATACATGAGCTGATTAAAAGTAACACCCCTAGTGAGAGATGAAACTCACTCCACCTTGCCCCTAACAGATCAGTGTTAGAGGATTTGCCCAGCGTCTCTGAGCCTTGGAGGGAGGATGTGGTGCCTTCCCCATGAGTCCCTACCCAAGGACTCACACTCTGGAAAGCCTCTCCATTTCTGAGAGGCAGATGTGCTCAGCCTCCTCCCTGGCCCTGCTGCAGCACAGGGACTCAGGATCTCCAGAAATACCCTAGGTCTGATCATACAGGTGTACCACACATGGGCATGAGAGGTGCTCAGCTCAGCTTCTTGGAGTTTTTCTTCCTTTTTGCCATTACTCACTCAGTCTCAGGAGACTCAGCTCGCTTCCAGGAGTAAGTGCGTGCCAGGGGGATGCAGATGAAGTGTAATGATTAACCATTACTGATAAGACATAAATAGAGCTGTGTGCAGGTGGAACCAGCAGCATTGCACCCATCTCTATTCCCATCTGACCACCACCAGCCAGGGGACAGTGCTGGAAGTCAGGCAGGGCACCCTTCTTCACAAAAGGTACTTTGGGGGCTGGGTGTGGGGCAGCAGCCTGACACACCCGAAGCCAGCCTGGTTCTGCTGGCTGAAGGAAGAAACACATTCTGCAGAGGCAGAGAGGAGAACTCCCGGGTGGTCAGCCTGCTGCAGGCAAGGATAAACTCCCCACAGTCGTGCAAGAGACAGCAGGAATTAGGGAGATCTGCACTGAGGCACGGGAGCTTTAGATGTCTACAGGGCAGCCAGGAGAGTCAGAGGGTGCCGGCGTTCACTGACCTCTTACAGACCAACACACACTTCTAGGGAAAGTCCCTCTTCCTCAGGCACCTTTGATCCCAGCCTGCCGTGCCTGTTCCTCTGCCCGGGGCACTTGGAGGAGAGTGACAGTGCCAGCCTGTGTGTCGTTGCCTTGAAATGAAGAGATGGGACTACTGGAGGCCAGCACTTGATTTATTACTCAGAAATACTTGAGATAAAGCATCAGTCTCAAGAGGTCGTGAGATTAGAGTAATAAGTCGTCCATAGCTGAGGAGATAGTCATGAGTTTCTAAGTTACATGGCAATATATAACTTTCTGGTCCAATGGACAGTTGACACAGAGTTTGTTTTAACTTTACTTCCTATTAGCTTCTCTGATTTCTACTGCACTGCGTCTGTCTTTCTTCCAATAGCCTGACAGGTCATGTCCACATATAGTTCTATTATAACATTTAGATTCTTAGCTTAAACTGTAAAATTATATTACTATACTTAAAATTTCTCTATTATATCACTTAATACAGTTTCTCACTTGTCTAAGGCATATTCTTGCTTATCGCTATAGAAACATACACTTATAATTTCCCTGCTTAGTGTCTGTATACCTTTATTATTACATTAACCCAAACTCCTTCCAAGGCTGTAAATCAAACCTACTAGTGTTTAAGGAAGTTTCTGTTTTTCCATTTCCCACACCCATGCCCAGCAGCTGGCAGTGCCCAGCCTGCACCCCAAAAAGCCCCATGGCCCTGCAGCAGTTCCTGCAAATCCCACTTCAATCCACCTCCACGCTGCTGGACTGAGGCTCTTGGAGCTCGCTGGGCTTGCACCCCCTAGCAGAGCACTGGGGGCCTGCTCCTCATGGAATTACATGGCATCCTGTGTTATTCAGAGCACCCCTCCCTTCACACCGTGGTTGCACACACACACACACACACGCACACACACACACACACACACACACATCCAGTTCCATTTTACCTGTTTTAAAACTGCAGTGTGAGGGGAGACCAAATGGAAATCAAAAGTGGTGCAATGCATCAGTGAATGTTGTGTATTTTAGGATGGGTGGTATTTACTCCACAAATGCAGCCCAGGCTGGGATGTTAAAATATTTTGTAGATAATCATGGCACGTAACTAAAACCTGGAGGTGCCACAGACAGGCAGCCAAAGGCAAGCTAGGGTAAAGTGTTAGTAGAGACCAAGAAGTGACAATTTCCCTTCTTGCACCAGCTTCCTGCTGGATTGGTATGTTGGGAAAGACACACTGCCCAGCTTCTGTTCTCCAAATGTGGCTTGGCAAAAGTACAGAAAAGACTTTGCCAGTCAGCAGAAGGAGGTACAGCAGCAACCATGGCAGGGACCTTTGGACATCCTGGAGAACTTTCTGGAGAAGACTGAGGCAAGGAGGAAGAGCAACCTCCTATCTTTAGCCCCGTTTTTCTGGCTTTTCTCCTCCCTTCTCCTTGCCCTGTCCCCTTCCCAGCCCTTTCACTTGTGAGGAGGCTGAGACACACACTTGCTTTATTCATGCAAAATGTTTGAGAGAGGAGAAAGGACTGAATCACACTAAATGCACTTCACACTCCCCAAACATCAGGCATCTTTCCAGCACACCCACCTACTGTGTCCTGGAACAAGCAGCAATGCTGTTTTTGGCACTGGAAACACAGAGACCGAAAGGATCTCTCTGCTTGTCTGGGCCAGTTGCACACTGTCAAGGAAAGCTTCAAAAAGTTCAAAAAGTTCAATAGTTTGCCAACCTGCTTCCCTAAACTAGTTAGGTATTTTTTAATTTTCTTTTTTGCCCCCAGAGTACCATTCCTTTGTATCTATTTGTCCTGGATGATGTTATGACAAACTTTGAAGGTAGCAGCTGAATTTCCAGAGGAGGAAGAACAGAAGATACAGGGCGAAATGTGCCATGGATATGTAGTGATCTCAGTCCTACCCATCCTCCTGGATTGCTAATGCTGCAAACCCACTGGCATGCCCAAAAGATGTACATATGTAGAGGTTCATCAGCATTTTTTGGAGGGAAAAAGATAATCCAACACCAGCAGACTTGTTATTTTCATCTACGCAACCATGAGAGAAAACTGGGGTGGATGTGAGGTAGCCCACCAAGGATTACCAATTTTATGTCCAGTGCACTCAAAGGTGTGGGGCTTGGAGGAAAGTGCCTCAATCTGCCTCTTCTCCATTTACTCCACGCTGCAAACTTCATTTCCAGCATAGCAGAGCTCCTAGCAGCCATACAGAAATAATGGAAATCTCCAGGGCTCAGTGGGGCTCAGTGCCAGCAGAGCTCCCCAAATCGTGTTCTGCTCTCCATAGATGCACTGGGTACAGCTGCCCTGGGTTATGGGTGTGAAGGGATTTTGGAGCCTACCTCTAAGAGCCCAGATATGGAAACTTTTTTTGCCACAGAGGTAACATTTTTTTGCAGGGAGTTAGCATAAGCAATCTGCACTTCAACTTCCTCTCAACTTCAGCGCTGAAAGAGCTGGCATCTCATAAAAACCCCAGCAGTGTACTTTTCGTGAGGATTTTTCTGGGGAAGGTCAGCTAGCAGGCAGGAATGGGCAGTTTTCTCCCACAAGGCAGGCTGAGGGCAGCCAGCAGGGGCTGATGCAACTTCACCATCGAGGAGGTAATAAAGGGGTGCCCGCCCGCCCTCACCTCCTTACCCAGCACTGACCAGGCAGGGTCGCTTCGCAGCAGGTGCAAGATCCACACCAGATTATTTTTGTGGCTTTCTTCAGTGTTTCCTAACGCAATGTTTGTGGTGTTTTGTGAAACGAGTGTTTGTGGAAGAATCAGGCTTTTGGCACAGATACAAAGAGCAAACACTGACCCGTGACAGATGTTTCTTTTATCTGCTCCCTCGCGTGCCCCGACCGTTCCCATGCCCAGCTCCTCAAGGACACAGATCTGTCACAATCTCCATCAAGCAGTCCCAGTTCTGTAGCCCAAAAGGACAGACAATAATTAGCTCCCTTTTGAGACCCCAGACCAGCCTTCGGGGTGCTGCATCCCCCTCAGTTGACTTTCAGGGTGCCAGGCTCTTAGGGCCTCCCAAGATGTGCAGATGGTGCCGGTGTTTCGTTCCCCTTCCCCAGGGGAAATCAGAGGCAGGAAATTATATGGCTGCTACACACACTCCCACACCCTGCAGAATCCATCCTTCCATGAAAATGCCAGAGAGATTTAAACAGCTTGCATAATTTCAAGAGGAAGTAGCGAGAGTAGAAATAAATATACATTGTAATTGTATAATATCACTGGGTTCAGAAAANAAAAAAAAAAAAAAAAAAAAAAAAAGAAGGAAAATATAACAAAAAGAAAGCTATGTGCTTACGAAGGTAACCAGATCTGCTGGCAGCTCTTGGAAGCAGATGGGACTGGATCCACAGAAAAGCATGGCAGGGCAAGTGCCCATGATCCAAAGGGAGTGGTGCCACGCCGCTCCCAGTCAAGCACTACTGGGAATGGTAAGAGCTGCTTCTCCAGTGACAGCCACCAGTGCCCCCCATTGCTCCAGGCAGCTGCTGGCCCTCCAGCAGTTTAGTAGAAGTTACAATGAATGCATGGACAGATAACCTCAAAAAATGCCTGCTCTGAGAATTTTTTTCTGAAATTATTTTGTGTTCTTACCTTGTGTTTTAAATTATCAAATGCTGATCTGCATGCATTAGCCAGGGTGTGAAAATGTTACTTAATAACGAATGTAAATAATGCAATAAAAATCTTTTCCAAGTTCCAAGGTGAAAAAAAGAGCTTTATCTCCAGTTACCAGTGGACACAGAGAAGCACAGTGCCCTCAATCACTCAGAGAGTCTTTCCCCATGGATTTGCCCATTTAAGACAGCAGCACTTCAGGAGAGAGTTCCCACCTGTTCTGTACACCTAAAATAAATTACTGGGAATTTTGTGGGGTGAAGTACAAGATCTTTAAGGCTGCAAAAGGGAAAGGCTACAGAGAAGTCAGGTGGCTGGTGACCCTGTGGCAGAATGTGCCATTCTTGGCAGAGGCGAGCCCCATTCCCCCTGCAAACAAAAGCAGCATCAAATCCAGGAGTTTGCATGCTGTGATGACATTCAGCCCAACAGGGCTCTGCTCCCGAGGAGAGCAGGCACCAGGAAATTATGTGCAATACATTTAACTGATTTACAGCTCTGTGCTTGTGCAAGCCCACGGTCAGCTCCAGTTACTTTACAGCCAGCAGCAGCTTCAAGCCGTTTAAAGGTTTCTTTTCCAGGTCACAATATGCATACAAGGTGCAAAGGAAGTCTACAAAAATCATGAGTTAAAGGGAAAACATAATTTCAAGAAGGAAAATGCACATAACCCCATAAGAAAGAAGAGTCTGATATGACCCTTGGAAGGAAATTCCCCATCCCAACCCAGGCACCAAGGAACAGAAAGAAGGGCTGGTGGGAGCACTGGGCAGTGGTAGCCCCCTTGGAGCCCATGGGAGACTGCAGTTAGAATGAAAAGGGTGGAATGGATACCATCAGCATATGGCATTTTCATCCAGGATAGCAAGAATCTGTCTGTTGTTACCCCCCTGCCCCTTACCATGTGATAGATAAAGGAGAGCCAATGTTAATATGAATTTATCTGGAGGCAAACAGCAATTCACAGAAAAGCACTGGCAAGCTTGGGTGAGGCAGATGCAGATCCAGTCAATACACAAGTCTCTGATTCATACATTTTGAGAAAAATGTGAAATCACTAAGTAATAATTCTGTTTCTCATTACACTGCATCATAAAGAAATACAACACATCTCTTAATGTGCAAAACTTAAAGTTAATTTTTAACCTTCCTTCTTTATCTACTTCTAAGCTGAGCTCAGACTATCACAGTGGGCACCTCTCCAATTTCTGCTTATAATTTTGAGTCACCATTCACATGGCTCTTTTGCTCTCCTGCAAAGACCAACTTTGAACTTCGCGCATTACCAAGTCTTCTTCACTGTGATTTACTTCTCTTTAAAAAATCACCCAAACTGAGGCCATTTTACTTTCAATGCATTTACATTTTAGCTTCCTTAAGCTGGGTTACAACCTCACTGAGCTGCAAGTTGGACAACCTTCAAAGCTGAGAGGAGCAAATGTGACTTTTGCTGTCCGTATCAACCATCTTGAGTTAAAATCCTTGCTGTGCATGTGGTTCAAGCACCAGGAAGTGTCAGAGTTTACTGCAATTCCTAGATAAGCTGGAGCAGAGGACTTCTTTCATATCTCTTACATACATTAGAGGGTGTATCTGTATCTTCTTATTGGTAAAATTTCACCATGGCTGGACTTCTCAGGGGGTTTCTGCACCCTCTCCACCTTCATAAAGGTCAGTAGGAGAAAAAAACTCCAAAGAATATTTTTTTTTCAGTTTCATTTCTGATTTTCTCAAATGTAGTTCAGTTCTTTTAGTTTTTTTCCTCTAGAGTGGAACATGGAACTTATTCACTACCAGGGCATCCAGGGGCTCCACTTAGAGCCAGGCCACTCTAAATTATATTTAAACCTGTAGGAAGAGACAATTGCTGCCTCATGGCATGTACAACTGGGGTGTCTTCTCTAAACCCTTGACACAGAAATAATTGTTTGCAAGATCCCTCTCTTTTGTTTGCAAACTTGTTAGAGCTCTGAAAATATGGTCTAACTGTAGAGGGGTTAAAGCACCAGCAAAGACCATGTGGTACCCAGAGAGAAAAGCCCCCTGGTGAGTGTTTTTCCTTGCATCCCTATCAATCCATAGGGAAGACCTCTACATCCCCAGCTCAGAGACCTACATGGGGTCCACATCCCTCTCCACAACAGACACAAACCCCTTCTGCCCTCTTGTCACTGACAACAAAACCGTGAGGAACAAATTTGGTTCCATCCACCCCCTCCACTTCCATGCACTTCTCCTGAGCCCCTTCCTCCTGGTTGGGAACTGGCAATTCAGGAAGCACCATGTGCTACAGCAAAAGCCAGATGTTTGGTCTTGACAAATTCAGCATGAAATAATTTTAAAACAGCATAATAAAGATAACACTTAATGAGAGACCTACACACAATTTTTACCTAATGCAACATTTTCTTTTGAGTACAGCTCAATGCAAGTACCACCTAAACCATTAAAATTGAATTACTAGCACGGAAATGCACCCTTTGCCATGCACATAAGTAATTGGTCTTGTATTTTGAATATGGAATATTAATAAATAAAACTTAGCACCTATGTTTTGACTGTGTTTCAAACTGCTTTTAAAATTAATTAACTCTCACCAGCTTGCGTGAGGCATAAAAACATTATTAGCCTAGTTTTTACACACTGAGGGAGAGAGCTTTCTCCAGCCTGCAAGCTCCTTGGGCAACATCACCACCGAGCTCTTTAAACAGCACTTTTAACTCCTGCAGCTCAGATTACTTTGCAAAGGAAATTGGCTTCCTTTCCCTGAGATGAAAGGAGCCAGCAGGAGAAGAGAGCTGTCAATTCAGAGGTCTAGACGTGTTTTATTTAAATCCCTGGGGCTCCACATGCCTGCCAGGTCCCCTGGCCTGTCCCCTTGGCTGCTGACAGGCGCAGGGGGTGTGAGGAGGGTCTCTCTCAGCTGTTACAGCCTGGAACAAGGTGGGCACAGGGCAGATTCTCCAGGCCCTGGGCAGTGTCTCCTGGGTCTGCTGGCAACAGACCTCATCAAAAGCAGGATCCTGAGCTGTCAGCCTTCCACAGAGGACAGCAATTTTAGAAGAAATTGCTGTGCCAGCTTTCCTATGGTTATTACCTGGTTCCTTTTGGCCAAGAGCCAGAAACCTCTGGTTTCAGCCAAAGTGCAGCTCTCAGGCCCTGGAGGCTCAGACCTGAGCTGTGACTTGGGACTGGCAAGCCCTGAAGGACCTTCCTGGGGCCAAATGCTCCAGGAGAGGAGATGGGACAGCTTTGTGGGCCGCTTTAAGCGGCTACAGAGTGGCAGGACAGGACAGGAGCCCCAGGCACACCCCTTGGTCATTAGCCCAACCCTCAGACAGGCTGCTCTGCCTGGACACACCACGCAGCTGATGATGCACATGAACAACTGATTTGTCTGGGGCCAAGATGTAAGATTAGAACATCCACAAACTTCTGCAGGGCTCAGTGAGGAGCACTGGAGTACACGTGCAGGCACAGACACAAGCTGCCCTGGTGGAGACTTGCCAGAGTGGAGCTAGCTCCCAGAGCCAAACCCAGGGCAAAAGGCAGGGTTGTTTTGGTTCATGTCTGTTTGCTGGAAGCAATTCAATGGAAGAACTAAATAAAAAGGGCTTATAGGATTGCTGCTGCCAGGTGACAAAGGCCATTTTAAGAAAGGCCATGGCCTGACCTGGCCTTACCTCACCTTGCTGTCGGGTCTTCCCCTCACATCTCCCCCTCTCACTCCAGCCCTCTCTCCCCCTCTCTGTCATGCTACTTCCTCCAGCCTCGGCCCCATGCTGGTGTGTGCTGCACTCAGGACCACACTATCTACATGTGATAAACACCACACAGTCAGGTAGCAAGAGGCTGACTGCTCTGGTGCTGCTTACTGGCAAAAATAAGTTGTTCTCTGCAGCAGCATCTGCGACCAAGTAAATGGTCCTTGTAAAGCACAGGGGATTCTACACAGCCACACGTTTGATTTAACTTCTGAGTCAATCTTGCAGGGGAGGGAAGAGCTATGAAAGTTATAAATATTCTGCAGATTTCTGAGTAGGCGATTACATCACGGGGACATGACCTCTATTGTCACCGCCCCGGTCTCTGCAGGAGTTCAGGCAGCAGTGAGATGTTTGGAACTTGAAAATCTGTCAGCCAAGCACGACCAGTGTGAGCCAGAAAAGGCCAGCGAGTTCCTCGGTGTCAGGAGCTGACAAGGGGTGGAAGGAGCCCCAGAGCAGAGGGTCACCTCTAGTCACCACCTGCACACTCTCTCTCCTCCGCAGCAGCTGGTGATTTCTCTGCAGCAGGCACATGGGGAGGCACTCGCCTGCTTCCATCTCAGCTGGGACCAACAGGGCAGAGGGCAGCCCAGATGCGTTTTTCAAAAAAGAAAAGAAAAACCAACCAAAGAAATAAAACAGGAGAACCCTCGCACAATTAAAGAAAAGAGCAAATCAAAGCCCCAGAAGACTTTTGGTGGTCTTCCCAGCACCTCCAGTGGCTCTTGGCTTCTGGCCAGCCTGAGTGAACAGGTTCTACCATATTCTGCAGTCTCCTCTTCTCACCAGAGATTGCACTGGCAAGACCTCATGGTACTTGCATGTCACATCTCAATTAACTGGGTCTTCATTTGTAGGGAAAAGCCCAAAACCCAAACCCCACATCACTACCAAAAACACCCAAACAAAAATCCCCAAACAAAAACCAAAAAAAAAATAAAAACCAGAAAAAAGCCCAAAAACAGCAACACTCCCAAATAAATAATAAAAATAAAAGATTTTAAAAAAACCCCACAGGGCTCCTCTGAGAGCAAGTCCCAGCAGAGCTCACAGGTCTGTCAAGCAGTTCAAACATTATGTGAGACCAAAGCCAGAGGCTACTGAGGGGCAAGACCTAGAGGGTCCCTCTCTTTTGGGCTCTTCTTCTTTTAGCAGATTTGCTGAGGTTTAACAGCAGCAGCAGCATGTAATAGAGTAGTAGCTGCTCCCTTCTCCAAATGATCATTTAACCCAGGCTTACCAAGCCATTCATTTCATGCTTATTAACCTTTGGAGTATTGTTTTGTCCAGACTGCCAGACAAATTAACTTTTAAGAGGGGTCTATATGGATGTCTGCAAACTCCCTTAGACACAAAGCAACTCTTAAGGAATATTTAATGAAATATGTAACAGTCAGTTTATCTATCTATAAACTAACACATCGTTCTGGACAACAACTCACTGGAAGTGCTGTGGGTAATTCTCAGGGAAAAAAAAAATATCTAAAGAAGCAAATAGGGAAGAAGAGCAAGACAGTCAGATACATCTACAGAAGTGCTCTGAAATCCCCATGCCAGATCCCTGCACAGTGCACCAAACCCAAGCACTGCACTGCAGCAAACTGCCAGAAGGAGGTGGCAGTTCCAGGGGGCCTGGATGACACTCATTTGTCACTGTGGAGAAGCCTGTGGAAAGCAGATTCCCTAAAAATTGCCCGAGATTTTCTCTTACCACATACTTGCATGCAGGCCAAGTCTTCTTCTTAACATACTTTGCCTTTTGTCTTGTTTTTCTGACTTCCAACAACAACCCAAATAAACCTCTGGAAACAATGAAAGCATTAAAGGAAAATGTCATGCCTATCAATAAATGCCTTTGTGGCTGTGGGAGCAGAGAAGGCATGATGTCACTCGGGGGAATAGCTTAGAAAGTTCCATTGAGAAAAGGGATCTGCCTTTAACAGATGCAAAACATCCTAAAATATGCACTGTGCCACCCAAATATTCAGGAGAGCACTGAGCTGTGATGCAGCACAGGCCAGGAAACTGATTTAATTCAGGAGTTACAGAAGAAACTTGTACTTATTTACCACGGGGCACAGAGAGGTGATGAGTGCAGGGTTTAATTCTGTGAGCAAAGATGTCAAGGGGAGCGTTCTTCATATACTGAGACATAATAATAACCCCTCAAGGTGTATGTGAAATGCTGAGGCTGGGTGAAGCTCTGCAGCTGAGCCCTTTGCTAGGCTGTTGAGTTCCACTGTAGGACTTTGCATGACATCAAATAACAAGTTTGCTCCTCTCACCTTGGCTGCCTGATGGACCTCTGTTGGTTTCAAGTGCATGACAAAGGAATGAGACTCTTCTCCTGGTGACAGAGATGTTAATTTTCCTGTTGACTTTGTCCTGAAGTGGACTGGAAACAGCAGCCTGGTCCCTTAGGGCTGGGCAGTGGTTCAAAAAGCCACCCCTGTTCACCTTCCAGCTCCCACCCTTTAGTGGCTCAGCTATTTTAAGTGCATCACTTAACAGCTTTCTGGCTGGTGGCTCTCTATACTGACAAGTACACTGGATTGAGATCAGGTGACAGGATTTTGAATGTGAGAAGAGCCAACACTGTGATGGTTAATTTTGGATCCAGATGTTACCCTCCTGAAATTCCTGGGAGGGTGGGATCTGAAATTCTGGTTTCTGCAGCTACAGAGGTCCAGAGGTGAGTCAGGGCTTCAGTTCTGGGCTGGGTAAACGCTGCTGTAAAACACTTAACCACCTCTTCAGCTCACTAAAAACCTGAGACTTCCCCACCTGGGAATAAGAGTGAAAAAGCAGAGTCCCAGACAGCAAGGTCCTGCAAAGCTTTCTGGTTTTCCTCTCTACGGTCACCCTCTTCTAAGGAACAACTCTGGAGGAAAATTAGATCAACGTACAGTGTTACACAAACTTTACACTGAGAAAGTACCGGCTCCTGGCAGTCTGTGCTGGGATATACAGAAATTACAGACTTTTGCCCAAACCCACGATCCACTGGGCTTTTGCTGTGGCTGTTGATGAAAGGCATTAGCAGGTATGAAACAAGGTGAGCAGAGAGCCTGCCTGCCTGTGTTTGAGGTCACCCTCCCTCCCTCATTTGCAGCATGGCAATTGCCTGCTGCCAGAGGCACCCACAGGTCGCAAACAGAGGAAGACAGCTCCGAGCGGAGCATTGGGAAGTGCTAAGGTGCAATTTTGTTCTGGGAGAAGTGGTGGTTTGAAAATGCCAGTGCAGGGCTCAGAGTGTGTCTGCACTGCAGAGAGCAGCACTGCCAGGGACAGCTGGGCTGGCTCTGAATGAGCTGCTGGCACGGGACGGGCACGACCAGCTCTGGTGCACCTCAAACACCGGTGAGGTCCAGCTGACCTTGAACTGGCTGGAGTGCAGACAGAGCTACAACCTGTCCCCTGTGTACCCAAACCGTGGGCCAGGTCTGCTCTCTCTTCACCCCAGTCTCAGTCCTGGGAGCAGACTGGCACACCCCATGGCTCCCTGCTTGCCTGCAGGTTTCCTTGTAATGTAACCGAGGCCACTGCAGGGACGGCTGTGGACCTGCACCTCCTCACAGCATGCAGAGATGTGCTCCCTTCCCACTGTTTAGATGCTGCAAATCCTACTGGCCCTTTCATCAGGATGGATGATTTCTGGCTCTCCTCCCCCAAAAGTCGAGTTGTTACAGCTAGAATCCACTGAATGCTCCTGTTTATAAAGCAAAGGCCAGCACAGCTCACATTTCCAAAGCATAGCTGGATCTAGTTTAGAGAAAGAGCAGTGAAGCATAAGTCATAACTTATTCTATCATTAAATTCAGCTGTCCCAGTTTGGGCAGACTTGGGAAGCAAAACAGTTGAAGCTGAAGTTAACCAGACCCTTTTCAGGGGAGATTTGTGCTCCAAAATGCTACAATTCGTGGTTGTTAGGGTTCCTCCACAAGGCTCCTGTGTAATGCTAGCACATGAAGGGTCACACCAAATGTCTACCATATGCTGCACAGGCACAGTTTCCTCTCGAGATTTTCATTATTACATTTTTATTTTTTCCTTTAATTCCCTAGGCTGTTGTTGGAAGTAGATGCAGTTGTATCGATGGGAGGAATTTCACCTGTTCAGATCAGGTTTTGAGGGATCTGGACATACTTTTTTTAATGTTTCCTGATAAGCATTCTGCCCCTTGTCCTTCCAAGGAGTGGAGGTCGTGCTTCTCATTTCCTTGCACATACCCAAAGTACCTGTGGCTGTGCTGCACAGGGCTAAGGCAACACAAGAACCCTCTGCTTACTTAACAGAAGAATGTAAATGAATGTCAGTCTCACCTCTAATGTCACACAAGAGTTAACACAGAAGATTATATTACACCAAAAGCCTTGGCCTGCAGGTCACTGTCCCCCTGCCAGCCTACTCCAGCTATTCCAGGAAAGTCAACAGACCTCGACCAGTCATCTCTTCCAGATGGGTCAACAAATGATACCAGTGAGTTCATTTAGACTTTTTAAAAGCGTAGCTTTTCTAACTGGGAAAATATATACTGAGCAAATTTCATTCTAGCTCAGACACGCTTAGACAAATTAGAGTACAAAGTTCCTCTCCTTTGTTTTGTTTCTCCACAAAAGCATTTGCAAAAAAGGCTAATCCACATCATTAACTGTACCAAGTTGGTAAATCAGCCAATTCTATATTTGAGTTTCTAATTCTGGGTTTCTACACACGATGAAGAAAGATTAGCTGTCACAATTTGTGGACTACAGTCAAAACCTGTTGCTTTTAAACACTTTCTTATAGGGCTCCTGAGTTTTGGCCCAAGTTGCAATTTCAAGAGATCTATTCTCAGTGAAGTTGTGGATCAGATGTAACAGCCAAATTAATGCAAACAAAAGGTAGCAGGGCAGGTAACTTGCAGAATAAAAGCTTGGGAACCCACTTACATTACTCTTTACACAGACAGCTTTGTTTGGAAGTACCTGTTCTGAACAATTCAAAACCACATTTTTTATTGTAAGGAAGGCAGAGAGGGCTCTGTATTGGGCTCAGAGAGGTTCCGGATGAGAAGAAATAAAAGACTAGTTTTTACAGTAAGGCATTCTGTTTCCCAGCTAAATCTGTCCTTAGGTCTTACTAAGGACATGTAGAAAGTGTTATAACTCCCATTTGATGTGCAGCACAGAGGTCTGGTCCTACATTTAGTTAACAGCATTCTGCTCACAGCCATGGTAACTTTGCCTGGCTGTTCTAAGGTATTTCTGCAGCCATTGGAAAAATGTGAACTTTAATATTCCACCTGGACAGAATAGAAATGTGAATACCAGAAGCTCTCGAAGCAGAACTCATCCTTCAGCTTGTGAGTGGAAGTGATGGCTTTCTTGACTTCATAGCATTGTTGAAGATTCAACAAATTACCCCTTTGACCTCCACATAGTCTAGAGAAAGATTCCAAAAAGGAATTTCCAAACTTGAATTTCCCTAAAGCTTCACATTTTATGGAACACGTAGTACAAAGACTGAGAACCATGGCTTCAACTGAGCATGTGAGTATTCACATCCAGTGAGGGCTGCACTGGAAGGAGGATGAGGAAGAAATCGAGGAGATTGTGTGGGAGGTATAGAGGCACTCCTCTCAGTCCATCATTATATGCTGACTGTTTTTAAGATCACTGATCACATTCAGACTAATTCTAAAATACTGGATTAGATGGGGACTTCCCATCAGCCCTTAAGAAATTTTCAGGTATTTCTTTTTAAATCGTGACTAATTACAAGGTATGAGCTGATGCACAACTACTCTGTCTTTTTCTGCAGCCATCTTACTCTAACCCAGCCTTGTTTATTTAATGGTGTCTTAATCCAAGCTAATCACGTCCCTAGCAGCAAATTATGTTCTAAATGACAATGAATTATGTTAGCAGGAGGATAATCAGGGGAGAGAAATCCAATCACTTCTATTTTTTTCAGCATACCTTAATCAAAAATGGCAGAGAAGAAGAAGAAGACACATTGCAGAGCAGCACATGAGAGGAGTAAAGTATTGCTGAAGATATCTGGACCTGCATTAAGCAAGTGTGAAGAGAGTGTAGGACCCTCCCATCAGAGCTGTGCCTTTGGCTTTGTACTGACAGCAGGGCAGGTAAGACAGGGCTCTGGGGGAAATGGGGGGAGGCATGAGGAGGGGGCTGAAGGAGGCTGGCTAAACAGTGTTACCTGGACTTGAAAGCCCATTTAGGATCATGAATAAATAGCAATTTATTAGGCCTGCACTAAGAGCCCCCACTAGCCTTCAGGAAAGTCCTTGATGGGTCAGTAGAGGTTGAGTGTGGCTGGGGCTGAGCAGTGCTCCCCTGGCTGATCTGAAGACTGGGAAGAGAGAGGGCACAGGGGGAGGAGCAGGATGGGTGTACCCAGACTTGCAGCGTCTCAGAGGATGCTGAGCACAGACACAGTGCATTGCAGAGCTGCACAGCCCCTTCTCTCCCCCAAGCTGTTTGCTTTCCAGGGAAGCAATCTAGTAAGGATACTGGGTATTTATCAGCCTTTCCAATGCCCTGGCAGACAGGCCACATGTCAAACATGCTATTTACCAGGAAGCACTTTTATTGATTTTTTTTTTGATAAGAGAGTAAAATATTGGCAAAGGCTTCTCTTACTCCTTATCATGAACATCAACACAGAGCAAATTTCATGCATTAGTCCCATACTTTTTTGACAATAATGTAGAAAGCTTAAATAAATTCATTCATCTGGCAGCAATGTTGCTTCTGGAATAGCTGCTTTGTAGCAGTTTTTCAGTTGCTGGGAAGTGTCAGATCAGCAGCCAAACAGCACAGCCAGTCCTGGCACTCAGAGGGGATTATCTGAGGCTAGAGAACTGCCCCATGCAAAAATAGATGCTAGCAACAATTTGCTAAAGTTATATGTCCTGTCCCACAGTTGAAAAATATTCTGGGACCCTTTCTCCATCTGCCTCCACACAGCTCTCATTTGCTTCAGCCTGATTCAAAAGTACATTTTATCTTCAGCAGTTTCATATCTGCCACAAACAACACGAGAAAACAGGACAAAGCCTTCTCTGCAGTGGGAAAAGAACCTTAATGGACAGCTCTCTTTCAGCAAGCCTTAGGAAAAAAACATGCTTCTAAAAAGGCAGTAAATAAATTGAGATTCAGCCTAAGTGAATGCAGGCTGGTATGTTTTGGGGGGAGGGAGGAAAGGGAGGAGTACAAAGAAGAGGCACTTAGAGTCATGAAAAAAGCTGAGAATCAATAAACAGACTGAAGAACTGCAAACAAAATGCACCAGGATTGAAAATGAAAAAAAAACCACAAACCCTCCAGCCTTGGGGAATTAGTGGTGCATATACAGCTGCAATGGCCCAGGAAAAGAAAAATGAAGGGATCTTAAACTGTCGATGGCTGTGGCCAAAACCCCACACATCTTTAGTTCCCTAGTTTAAAAAAACCCTGATATTTCTCATATCCTACTTTATGGCTCTTTAGGACTGGGATCAAATCCGGAAGGGTTGGGGTAGCAGTTTCCTGCCACTCTCAGGGGTTATGCCTGACTGATGGGGTAGGAAGGAATACCACAAGAAGAGGAGGTTTAGGAATTTGCCTTGGGAAGTTTGTAACCATGAATTGTATACACTGAACGCTCTCAGCACCGTACCAGGTTTATAACAAATGCGTGTAATGGAATAGGTATTTATGCTGCTTGTATTTCTTTCTTCAAAATGCATTGCCATAAACCTGCTAGGCTTCTTAAAGCTTGGGATCCTGTTTGTTTAAGATGCTCTTTTACTGCTGGAGATGTGCTTTTTCAGGCTGAGCACAGGGAGCTCAGGCAGTGAAGCTCTAAACACCACTCCCATCGATCCCTGCTATCATGCTGCGGAGAAAAATAAGATAATCTCACCAGACCCTGCTCATGTCATGAAAATGCATAGGCAAGAAGAGAGAGCACATGGAAAAGCACCTTGTCTCAGCACAAATGTCCCCCTCGATTACGGCAGGTTTCCTCCCACAGGGACACCACTGCTGGTCTCTGGGGTGAGGTGGTATTTCTGGCAGTGACAGCACAGCTGTGGATGTGTGAGCAGGTCTGGCCCATCCTAGCAGGAGTTTTTGCTGTGGGACTCTGTGTCTGACTGCAGTGAGTGGGAGCCAGAGCCTTCCCACTCAGGGGTAGTGATCTGGTACTGAGGGAGTGAAGAATCACAGAACCACAGAATATTCTCAGTTGGAAGGGACCCACAGGAGTGCAACTCTTGAGCACCAGAGCAAACCCAATGGGCTGCCTCAGGCACAGGTCTTGCTCACACTTTGGAGGAAGTTCTCCCTCATCCAAACACACTGCAGGGATCTCACCAACCTTGCCACAGGCAGGACCCTCAGTGCCTGCCCCAGAGGCATTCAGGCAGTCAGTCCCTGTGTACAATGAACCTTTCTGAGCTTTGGGACCTGCTTTCTCTCAGGCATGGGACCAGCAGCCCATATGGCCCACACAGCTTGCTCTCCCTTGACAGGCAGCCCATGGCTGATTTTTCTTTCTGGAAAGGATGCCTGATCAACAGTCTTGCTTTAAGCCTGGTTTTCAGGTAAAAGAAAAAAAAACTCACATGATTTTACCCTGCATGTACAAATGCCTGGATCTCCCTTAGCAAGCTTTGAATCCACCAGCACAGCTCACCCAGGCTTGACAAAGGAGTTGATATTTCCAGCTGCACTTGCTGGGCTGAGAGGCCTTGTAGGTGGCACACATCAGGGGACCTGGTGGAGTGTGTCACATTCCCCACATGGACATTTCCCTCTTCTGGGAACCAGAGCCTGGGGCTGGACAGACTGGGGCACTGACACTTGACTAAGTTTCTCCCCTCTGCAGGGTGACAGTAAATCTGTGGAGCCCAGGAAAGCAGAGGCCTGGGGGGTTCACAGTGCAGACACAGCCAGAGATACCTGGCCTCTGCAGGTCTTGTGGGAACGGTCAGCTGGGTGTTCATGCTCTCCTCAGGGAGAAGACTGAAGCATGAGGTCATGTTTTGTTGGCAGGGAACCCCTATGCCAGAGAAAACATGGAGACAGACCTTATAGTGCCCCAGCTTCAGGAAGAGCTTCAGCTGAAGCTTTCGTTTCCTTAGACGTCAGAGTCAACCAACACCGACACTGATCTGTACCAAACCATCTGCTCATTTGCTCTTTCACTTGCACTTCCCATCTTCTCTACCCAGCCCCCAGCACGCTCTCTGAGCCCACTCCACTCCTGGTGTTTAGAGCTTATGAGGAAAGTATCTGCATAAAGTAATACATTTTATAGTTTGCAGTTATAATCTGCCCTGCATATCTTCACATCTGCCACAGGTTTTCCTCAAGGTCTCAGCTCTACAGGCAGGACTCTCATATTCCCTAGGATGTAAATCTGAAATCACAAAATGCTCTCATGCTTTTTTTTGTTTGCTCTGGTTTCAATCCCCCTTCCCTTTTCCAGCATACTTCCAATATACAGAGTATGTTTCCCTATGTTCATTTTCAACTATTTTCTATTTCCATTTTTGCGTATTCCTTCTCCTTGCTCTCTTTTTGTCTGTCTTTTGTCTACCAGTCCTCCTTTCCACCTTCTGTCTTATTTCAAAATCCTCCTATGAGTCAAGCCTACTATCTGTAAAGAGTAATGCTGTCAGCTTTAATAGGAGCTGAATTAACTCCCACAGCTTTCATCTTCCCATCTTTTTTTTTTCCCCCTGCATCCTCTGTCTGTTCCCAGACAAAAAAAAAAAAAAAAAATCCCAGTTCCTGCTTCCATTTTCAACTTCTTTGGAACTTACTTGAACTTTTCTTTCCATTACTTACGTCACACCCCCCTGCAGCCCCTCCTTGAGTCTTTCTTGCTCTTTTCCCTCTATCCATCTCACAGCAAACAATCTGCCTAATCTACCATCTGCTGCTGCTGAGCATTTCAGTCACACCCACCACTGTTGTATGGGAGCACCTAATACATATTAAGATTAGAATCTCTCCCCTGTTTTCTCCCCTCTTCTCCACAAATGATGCCAAAAAGGCTGCTGTGGGGTTTTGTTCAGTAGTTCTGCCTCTTCCTTCCATGCTCCTCCTAGCTCTCCTGGAGAAACAGAAAGCCAGAGATGTGGGTTACACAAAATTATAATTAGCCTGTGAAATACAGGAGAGATTTACTGTCTTGCTTTCTCCCCCGGAACACGACATGAAGCCTGGTGTACTATCATCCAAATCCATGCAAGGACTGAAATGAAACTCCACACGAGCAGGAACAGACCCTGGGGAGAAGAGACTGGCAGAGGATGTGTGGAAAAAAAAAAGAACTGAATGGGAGAGAGGACTGTAGAAGATGGGAATAAAAGGGAATATTAGAGGAAGCCCATGTTACCTGACATGATCTTCTGCCTTATAATCAGGATCTCCCTTGAAATCTATATTTCACTAAAAAAAATAATCACTCCCTGGAGAAGTTATTCTAGGAAGCTGATCTAGACAGTAGGGTAAAGGAGGATCCACCCATCATGATCTCAGCTCTTTCTTTCTCCTTGTTCATAGGACAGTAATTTTCTCACAGCCACTGCTTCTCTCAAACTTCTGTGCTGTTCTGGGAAATAAAAAGGAAATGGGCAACTTTGTGTATCACCCAAACTTGATCACAGAAGTACAAGCAGGTCTGGAAGGGATTCAGTAACCTTGACAATAACAAAAATGAGTGGATCCTGCTCCTTTCTGTCCCCAAAACCAGGAGGAGAAGACAGCGAGAGATATTTATTGGAGTACCTCCTCTTTCTGTGGGGCCAGGAGGGAAAGGAAACAGAAATCAACAAGAAGGGTTGAGAGATACGAGCATGTCCTACCCTCTCCCTAGGTGTGAGAGAGGATGAGAGCCTCTTCTAGATTTTCCTGGGCTGTGAAACATCTGCCAGGAAAAAGCAGTAATATTTAGGGTAGCATGCTGGGAGCAATATGGGGAGCAGAGGACTGAACCTAGCCCTGAGATTTCTTCAGAGATTTCTTCAGTTCCACAGTGGAAAAGGGTCAAAGGTGAAGTAAGCTCACATACGTGTTTTAGAAAATGTTCTTCCAGCCCTGGAAGTCTGTTTTAGCTGCAGGCAGGCACTTCTCCAGAACACAGGGGCTAAATGCAAAAAATGCAGACAGGAAAACCACCCCAAGTTGCCAAACAGCTTCTCTGAGAAGGAAAAGGAAAGACAGAGGAAGAAAGAGAATATGCAGAAGGAGAAAGAGGGAAAAAAACCGAGCTCATAAAAAATTTAATTCAAAATATCTTAATTCACAAAAATTCAAATCAGCTATGTTATGTTAAGTAAATTGTGCTGGTAAGTTAGAAGTGCCTTGACTTGCCTTATCTAGACACCACAGTTCTTTAAGTGCAGCAGCAGTAAATTGCGTGCATTTGCCATGATGTTCTTGCAACCAGAATTAGGTTTCTGCAGGTTTTAGTTCTCCTCCTTTCCTATGGCAAGAGCTGAGATGGAAATGATGAACAACTCTGTTCATATGCTTCTCACTATTTCCCCTTCCTTGATTACTCAAACCTTCTACTCCAGGCAGTGTGATTAGCAGCTCTTTCTGCCATACTGAGGCTTTGCAGCAGGTACATGACACCAGCTCATGTCCCACTCTCAGTCCACAATGCTGAATTAATGTGGTGTAGTTTTCCACAGGCTTCCATAACTGCAGGGAAATATCTGCAGGAAGGAAAATGCAATAATTCCATGTCCATTCGGATGAATTAAAACCCCAAAAGAAAAACTGGAAACTTGCTTGCAAAAGTCTGTAGACTTGAGAAACAGCAGTGCGTAGTTTGTGAAGAGAGGAAATGATGCTGGTTGTCACTAGAAGGAAAAGGATTGCAGTATAAATAATGCAAGAGGGAAGGAAGAAGGGACAGACAAAAATAATATATTATTGGTCATAATCAATAACAATCATCATACAGTTTTTATGAGAACCTATCCTCCTTGAATAGGTGAAGGCATAGGAGCATACCTCAGTAGCCTAAAAATTAGAATGTTAAAGGAAAGTAAAGCAGACTATGTTTTTACCACCTGTCAAGTAAAACACGACATGTTCCTGAGTAAATAAGGCAGTATGTCTGCTGGCAAAGTGTGCAGAGTATAATACTGTCATCTGCATATTGAGGGAACTCAAATCTGCCGATTCAGAGAAACTGGGGCTTCCTAGAAACTAATTAACAATGAAAAGACTTTTCTCTCTTTCCTTAAGGAACATCTCCTCTCTTTGGGTCAATTTCTTGGGGAATCCCCCCACATCAAACTTCAGCCTGAAGAACTTGTGCCTAATGGTTCTGGCCATGGGCTGTCAGAGAGCACAGTTTAGGAGGCATTATCAGAAAAGCCTTTACCTGATAAATTCCTCAAGTGGCAGAGATTATCTTCTCCCTAGTGCCCCAAAACTGCCTTTCTCTGCTCCACTGCATCAGTGACAGATCATGCCTTTTGTTGTCTGTGCACCCCAGGGTGCTTTCCTTTCCCTCTGTAAAAGCACCTTGATTTTCTAGGGGAAACTGAAGGATACTTAGGTGTCTTCATACATCCATGAAACTCACGAATAATGGAAGAGATCTTTAAAATGTGTTTGTGTTTCCTCTGCAGAGAAAAGTGAGAGGACTGAGGTCAAAGACAACTCACCATCTCTCCAACATTAGTCAATATGAGGCATCTATACTTACCTTTGCTTCACATGCTTTGGTGTTCTCGTTCCTATTTGCTACCTTGAAGCTGGAACAAAGGTGACCCACTCCCCTGCCTTTAAAGGCAATTTAGAAAAGTGAAGACATCACTGTGCAACAGAAAGGATGACTTGGCCATTGTCTTAGGTTACAAATACAAGAAGTGGCCGGAGGTTTGTATTCTATTGCCATCTGTCAGACGTGGGGCAGTTATCTCCTGTTAATTGGGCCACCTGTTAAAACCAGGTGGGGCAGTTTTCTTTATCTTTTCCACAACCAACCCTCCCTCAGGGAGATATCTTCTGTTAATGGGCCATTGAGCCTCCCTGCATGGCTGATAAAATTCCATCATCCCACTGGGAGATGCTCCCCCCAGGGGGAGGAGCCAAGCATTCCTACCTGGATATAATCTGACATCTGGAACACCACAGCAGCCTTTTCCCACTGGACTCCTCGAGCAGCAGCTTTCTTCTCCACCGGATTCCCAGAGGGAGACCAGGCCCATCTACACCACCACTGGACCTTCACAGGAAAATTCCTTTTACAGGATCACTGCTTCAGCAGAACCACATCTGCCACTCCAGGAGGATTGCAGCCACCATTTAATGGGACTGTTATCAACACCCTGACAGGGTGTCAGGTCCTATTCTGACTCTGTCAGTGTTGTTTTGTATTACTGCATTTTTATTTTTATTATTTTTCCTAATAAAGAACTGTTATTCCTACTCCCATATCTTTGCCTGAGAGCCCCTTAATTTCAAAATTGCAGTAATTTGGATGGAGGGGGTTTACATTTTCCATTTCAAGGGAGGCTCCTGCCTTCCTTAGCAGACGGCAGTCTTTTCCAACCAAGACAGCAGTAGTTGCTCTGCCAGCATGAGTCATGCTGCTTTCCTCGGAAGGGGCTCTTACCATGCACTGGACATGGACCAGATTACTTTCTTTTTTTTAATTCAAAATACTGTCCTGTAAACCATGCTCTGACCCAGTGACATTCAGGATAATTGAGTGGAAGGAAGGTAAAGTATAGCTTAGCCAACAGAGACGGAACGATCAAGCACCCAAGGTAGTCACATTGTGTTCCCCTCAATATGCTCTGACAGTCCACAGACAGCTGGTTGGTCATATGGTGCCAGTCTATTTTCCCTGCTTCTAGCTGCTACATGATATTAAAAGGAGAAGGAAGGAAGGGAAATCCCTTCTTAAAATCATGTATACAAACAATAGCTGCATCAATGCAGATGGAAGGGGATTCTGTCCAAAACACACAGTCAAAAGCAGCAAGTGCTTCAGAGTCTGACAGCAGTCTCTCCTGAGCCTGACTTTCATGGAGAAAGCCACTGCACCTGGAGATGTCCCCTGAGCACAGAGTCAGGAGGGGAAGAGGAGGGACTTGGTGTGGTAGCCCCTAAAGCCCAGCCCCTGATGCAGAGGGCGGCTCCCACCGTCACCAGCATCATCAACACCCTCACCCTGTGTGACTGTGATTCAGGCCATGGGGCAGGGCCCTCAGCCACGCTTCTGATGGAAACTCTTCTCCAGAATTGGCTGGGTAACTCATTACACACATGCAGACCCAAAAGGGCACCGTGGACATCAAGTCATCTTCCTCATCCTACGTGGTGACTCCAGGTCAGATGGGGGCATGGTGAGCAACATTCTTCCCTACCTTCTGCTTTCTGTGTGAAGGAAGCTGGGCAGGAAGGCTGGAGGAACACTGTGGGTTAGCACTCTTGTTCACATTGCAGTGGATTCATTTCTGCTTCTCCTTCTCATGAAGGCAGCATCTTCTGGCAAAATCAACAGGCATTCCCTCCTACTCTTTCCTGGTGGTACAGGCTCCTGCCTGCAACCTCCTGTGTTTTCCAGGTGGCCTCTCTAAGAGTAGGGAGGGAACAGAAGCTGAGAGCCAGAGTAGGGCATGACAAGGCTCCAGTGCCACAGGGAGGGTATGAGAGGGAGGCTGGAAGGGAGAGCCATTGCCATGCAGAGCTACCTACCCAATGGAGAGAATTAGGCAAAATTCTTGCTGCCTTCCTTTGCTCTTCAGCCGTGATGGTTGCAGCAACAGCAATGGAAAATTTTACCTTGCACAGTGATGTGGAGTCAAGAGAAGAAGTCTGGTTGTTCCTGTACCACAGTCAGATCTTACCTCCTGCAGAAGGCAAGGTGAGCCAGAGGAGAGAACTGTGCCAAAATCTGCACTCCACTAAACCACAGGTCCCACGAGAAATGGTTTTAGGCATGGTAGTGGTCTCACAGCACCTCTGCTGAGAAGGACTCCCCACAAAATACTCTGCCTTTTTACCCATTAGCACCTTTGAGGGGTAGCAGAGTCCTTATTTTCATTCCTCCAAGTAGCTTCAAGTTCTCTCTCGAGGTTTCTTTAAGAGTGGTTCATCACTTCAGGAGCAACCTGCTCTCCTGGCTCTCAGTCTTCTGGTCACAGCCTTATTTTGCATGGCATCTTTTAATTAGAGAGCAAGAGAGACCTTGTGCTCAGGGCGCTCCCAGGGAGGCCAAGTCCTGGGTTCCCATCCCTGCACCAAGGCTTGGCATGTGTCAGTGCCTGTGTATAAGATGCACCAGGGCTCCTGTTGTCCCTTTCTCTTTCCCTCACACACAGTCCAAAAGTATTAAACCCTTTCATATCAAACAAAATTGCTGCCATGGTGTACTCAGTGTTGTTGTCCCGTGGAGTCTCGAAGGTGCTCTCTGGGAAGCTGGGACACCAGCGGAGGCAGGATGGCAGCAGTGCTGTTGGCTGTGCCCTGAAGGAGGTGAGAGTCTCCTCCTTAACTCCGTGTGGGAGCATCTCTTCCCTGCCATGGCTCTAAAACTCCAGGTGTGAGAGCATCTCTTCTCTGCCATGGCCACCACGAGGGAAGGAAGGCAGCCAAGAGCCAGAGGGATGAGGTGTGACCTCAGCCTCCTCAGTGCTCGCCCCCAGTGGTTCGTGCCGCCCCGCCGAGTGTCCCGGCTGCCAGGAGGGCGGCGTGGGGAGCTGGCACTGCCTCTTTAGGGGCTGCAGGCTCTGGTGCAAGGAGCCAGCACCTGGCAGAGGTGGCACACCAGCGCTCATCCTGCCCGGGATCTCAGCCCCGAGCAGCTGCCAGTTTCAGTGATACTGGAACTCATCAGCATACAAACCTCTTTTGAAGATGGGACCAGATGACACTTTCACAACACGCTTAATCCAGTCTACTTGAAGGTGGCTGCCAAGAGGGGAGGTCCGGCTCTGCCTTCTGGCAGCGTGTTCCCAACCCTTCCTCCGACACCAGCCCGCAGCTAATGCAGCTACACCTTCTGCTGAATGAGGGAATTATTACAGCTGAAAGCTTTTTTCTTCTACTAATTTTGATTTGGATCAGCTCCCTAAGTCTGGTAACTCCATTGCTGCATGAGTGCTGGTGCCAGCACAACAGAACCAGAGAGTTCATGGAGCTGGGATGGGAGTCAGGGGACAGAACAGCACCAGCCCTCTTGGCACTGCCTAAGCCTAAACCAGTCAAGAAATAGTCACTGCTGGGTCTTAAAATAAAAAGACCTTCAAAAATAGTGATTGTGTTTGGTTGTTGAAATTAAGGCTTTCATGACTGTATTCACCTGGATGAGGAATTATTTTAGTCTTTGCAGAATACCATATACCAATACCAGTGACAGCTGAAAGAAACCTACTGCCTGTTTCACTATAACCAGACCTCTCAACTTCTTTAAATGAGGCTTTTTTTTAGCATTACACTGAACTCGAACACAAAAGCCAGTATCAGAAATGCCAAGGCCATGATCTGCCAGCTCCCCTGCTTTTCCCTGTCTCTGTTCAGGCTCACTACAGGGTGTGTTTTTCTCTCAGTGTGTGATGCTACAGTTAATATGAATGGCAATTATTAGGGCACGTCAAAAGATGAGCACTGCACACATTAGCAACAGAAACCAGGTTTCTGCATTGTTGGCTCTGCCTTCAAAAGAGCTATTTAGACATTGATATTTCTCAAAGTATGGATTGGTGATCAACCATCACTACTAAAACATTTTAAAAAGAAAAGTGCCTCCACATGAAAAATAGCAGGTTAATAAAAGAAACCAGGTTTAATTATACAATTCAGACAATAAAATATAATGAAATCACTTAATACTCCTGTTATTAGTAATTGCAGTTCAGTTCAAAACTGAGAGCTGTCTGGATGACAAAATGATCTTGGTTTACTAGGAATTTCAGAGAGGAAAATTCTCAGAGAGAGGGGAAAAGGAATTGGGAAGGACACATATTGGTTAGAGGGTGAGAAAACTCCCCATTGCCATTCTCCCTTGCAAACACTGCACAACCTGTAGTAAATCCCTGAAGGAAGGGAGACCTTGCATGTCTCCCTGCTCCAGCACATAAACCAATGACCAAAAAGCAATCCCAAAGCAAGGGGGCTGCCATGCTCCTGTGATGTACCCTGAGTCATGGCTTTAGGCATTCTGCCCATCCTCTCAGTTCAAATGCAGATGGGAAAGTGAGATGCACTTAAAAAAGGCTCAGCTAAAGTGTCTCAAGTGGTGTGTCTGAGCCTGTGGGATATTGCCCCTGCTGTTGGTACCTCAAAGCTGCTAAGATAAAACAGGCCAGAACAAAATGACAGAATCATTTTAGAATCAGGTGTATGTAGGTATACATGATGAAAAGATACAACTGATAATATGACAGACCTTACAAATATGGGGTAAGCTCATTCACTGTTTTGTGATTTAACACAGAGGCACCTGCTTTCTCTGTAGGTTCTCTAAGCTTCTACTGTGCCATTCCTCCCAGAACAAAATTCAAAAACACAAAAACTGGAAGATGTTTTCCTTATTCTATCACTACAGGTCAAATAAGGATGTTTGAACAGGGAAGAAATATTACTGTTTACAAAGAGTGTCCATTCTGGCAGTTGGCTACCAACAAAAAGATATACAATTACTGCACTCCTATTAGCAAATTTCCTTTTGGAAAGGCGTTTATAGCTTCGTTCCTTAAAACTAATTTTGACCTAAAGTTGTCATGCAAGTCTGTGGTCTGGAAAAAAAAAAATTGCGACATTAGAATGAACACATTAAGGTACTTCTGCTTGTTTAGGGGTGACAATGAAAAATAACAGAAAAAATGCATGCAAAGCTGGAGATGCTTTTGCAATGCTCACCTTGATTGCACTTCCCTCAGATTTTGTGGCAGGTTGTAACCCCTTGTGCTCTTCTTTTTCCCCTGTGTGTACTATCACTTAAGACCTTTGGAAGCAACTGGCATCATGTGCATGAAACTGTGCAAAGCATTTGACACTGTCCCACACAACATCCTTGTCTCTAAACTGGAGAGACATGGATTTGATGGGTGGGCAACCCCATGGATAAGGGATTGACTGGTTGGTTGCACTCACACAGCTGTGGTCAGGTGCAGAGCAGTGACCAAAGGTGCTCCTGGGGTGTCAGAATTGGGACCGGCGCTGTTCAGCATCTTTGTTGGTGACATGGACAGTGGGACTGAGGCACTGTGGGGCTGTGTGGTGTGGTCCACATGCTGCAGGGAGGGGATGCCATGCAGAGGGACCTGGACAGGTTGAGAGGTGGGCCTGTGTGAACCCTGTGAATTTCAACAAGGTCAAGCACAAGGTCCTGCATGTGGGTCAGGGCAATCCCAAGCACAGACAGACACAGGCTGGGTGGAGAATGGGTCGAGAGCAGCCCCGAGGAAAACAGCTTGAGGATGTTGTTTGATGAAAAGCTTGACATGATCCAGCAATTGGCACTCCCAGCCCAGAAACCAAATGTGTCCTGGGCTGCATCCCAAGATGCAGGTCATGGGAGGTGATTCTTCCTCTCTACTCTGCTCTCACGAGACCCCGCCTGCAGTGCTGCATCCAGCTCTGGGGTCCCCGACACAGGAAGGACATGGACCTGCTGGAGTGAGTGCAGAGGAGACCACAAAGATGATCAGAGGGGCTGGTGCACCTCACCTAAAAAGACAGGCTGAGAGGGTTGGGATTGTTCAGCCTGCAGAAGGGAAGGCTGCAGGGAGACCTTGTAGCAGCCCTCTGGAACCTAAAGAGGGGTACAAGAAAGCTGGAGAGGGACTTTTGACGTGGGCATGTACAGACAGGACAGGGGGAAATGGGTTCAAGCTGAAAGAAAATAAGTTTAGATTAGATATTAGGAAGAAATATTTTTTACTGTGAGCACAGCAACGCACTGGCACAGGTTGCCCAGAGCAGCTGTGGATGTCCCATCCCCAGCAGTGTCCAGGGCCAGAGTGGATGGGCGTTGAGCAACCTGAGCTAGTGGAAGGTGTCTTTGCCCGTGGCAAACACCTCTTTCTATCCAATTCTGTTTTTATGACCTTTGAGCTCTTTGGAATATGGTACCTAACATGCTCTCACCTAGATACAAATAATAAAAACATTAAAAGTTTAAAGGTACGGATAATAAAAAGCAATACTTCCACTCAATCCCCTCCCATGCTCAAGACTTCAGGGAAATAAGTCAGTGAGGGGAAATTGCTGCAGACTTTTCTGCAAAGAGATTAGCTCTGTATCAAATCCAAAGGATTTGATAGAAAGGAGATGCTTTCTATTTCTTTCCTTTTTTTTTTTTTCCTGGTAGAACAGGGTGCAGAGCTTAAGTACATGATAATAAAATCCTAACATGACCTTCCCTCTGACCACTAACATTAGTGCATCTTTCAGCAAAGCCAATCTACTGATGACTCATGTTGTCTTGGTGCAAGAGCCTGTGCAGGGGGGGAGGACACAAACCACAAACACGAATATCTTGATCTAGTTAGAGCCCTCCGCAAGGAAGAGCTTTCAGAGGGAAAGTAGGAAGGTGACAGCCTAGCCTGACTCAGCCTAATCTGCTTCCACCAAGCACTGACCAGCCCATGATTCTTGTTCTTTCCATGGAACACACACCCATCCCCAATGCTTTTATTTTTATAGAGAGAAAGAGAGGGAGAGAGAGAGAGAAAAGCATGGCTTTCCCCTCATTTGTCCTCCTTTTGTATACACAAAACCAAGAGTTGACTCATGAACTGCCATGACAGATACTGTGCATTTTTATATATTAACCGATGCATGCCATGCACAATGTCCTTGAGGCTCCTTGGCTGTAATGTAACTTCTGCTGTAATCAATTTGTTAGTGCAAACAGTTCTGAATCTCATTATTTACTGCTCTTCTAATGTCTGCCTTACTCTATATGGAGTCCAGTGAGCTAAAAATGACAACTGCTTCTCACAGTGCATATCCCCTGTTTTCAGCATGGCTGGGGTAGTTTGGCAAGTTGTCTTTTTGCCTGAAATTAAGTCACTTCCCAAAGTATTTGAGATCATACTTTTTACATTAGATGGATGTAATTCGTCATTAACACAAGTACCAGAATCACTTTACCAGAGCAGCCTAAAGGTTTGCTGAACTCTGTATACAATTGGGAGTCTTAAAGTGATCCAGTCCTTCAAAAGGAAACAACTCCTTAATAAAAAACCTGATTGTTTTATATAGTGCTGCTGATGGAAATTTTCCCAATTCAGCATCTAACATACAAAATCTGCATTAAGACTCTGCAACCTCATCTTTGCTTACTGCAATGCCAAGAGTCAGCATTTTATGTAATTGCCTGACCACCCCACCTTTTAGGCCAAGTTGTTTTACACAACAGCCAGCAGCAAAGTCCCATCCCTTGTCCTTTGAATGAGAAATACATCCCTGGTTTTATCTGTTGTTGTCTTCCCGCTGCATTAAGAGATCACTTTCTTGATCCCAAGAGCCTCAATCCTCTCCCATGACCTTGAGAAGGGGAAATTCTAAAGCAGCTCCCAGGTGGGAGGTGGCAGGAGTCTCTTCAGCTGGTGTGACTCTCAGCAGGTTTTGCATGGCTGAGTTGGGATTATCAGGGCTGCTGCCAGCCCAGCGGCTGGGCCCCCACACGGGAGCCACGTGCACTTCAGCAACTGCAGCTTAGTCACAGAGAGAGGCAAGGCAAGCCCTTGAACCACAGAATCCTCCCCTGCCTCCTGTTACCCAAAGCTCTGCCTGTAAGGAAATGTCACCTTTGCTGCCCCACAGCACTAGAGTTCAGCTGCTCTTCCACCAAAACCCTTCTCCTGTGCTTTTTTCTAGAATGCAAAGTGAATGGATGCCATACTCATGGCTGTGCTGCACTAATGTAACACTATCTTTCTGACATTACTCATAGACTAAATCAGCATCACATTGTCTCTTGTGCAACATTTAAAGAGCATTGTCTAAACCCACACCAGGAGAAGTTACCGGGAGATCAAAAGGCACAGGGTGAAACTGCACGGGCTGCTTTCGTCCGAGGTTTCGCCGGCGCTCCCCGGCAGAGGCTGTAATGAGGTTTCCAGCTGACGGAGTGCAGGCCCAGAAGGGAGCCACACAGCAGAACAGGTTCTCCCTCTCACTCTTGTCTCCAGAACGAAACTTCACCATCCAGCACAGGGCACTGCATCTTTTGCATTGCATTAGTTCGGCCGCGGAAAGACTGGCAAGCTGACATGTTAGGAAACCACGGTAATCCCTCTCCTTGTGCCTGACTTTTTTCCTGGCATCTTCCCAGGAAGGGAGGGGAAGAGGAGTTAAAAACATTACGAAAAGAACAAGCATCACCAAACTAAAAATTACGCAGCCTTACAAAGTTCTTCCTTACCCCAGAAGGGAAAAAACCTTCCANAAACTAAAAATTACGCAGCCTTACCCCAGAAGGGAAAAAAACCTTCCAAAATATGTATTTTTAAACACAGATTTAGGCCGAGTGTTTTAACTTACACAAACATCTGCCAACTAGTACCAAGTCTGGAGTGCTCATGCTTTACTACAGTGTCCCAACAGTTGGGCTGAAAAATAAAGTGCTAAGGAATATCTGAATTTAAACAAAAATATCCTTGAAGTTGAGAGAAAAATTCTTCTATTTTTAGAAGAAAAAAACCCCCAAATCAACACCACCAAACAAGCCCTAAATTTGATGACAGTAATACAAAGGGAAATCTCAGTATGTCTACAAACTTGACATTTCAGAGCCTGAGAAGAAAACTTATCTAATGTAAGGACTTACATATTTATTAAACATTTATTCTCTGTTATATATTGTATCACAACCAGAAAGTGCACTTTAATATCAGAACTTAATGTTAGAACACAATGTAGACACCTAATTCTGAGGTACTTCACAAAATGAAAAAAAAGGAGAGAAAGAGAAATCAATACAATCTGGATAACATAAAATCGATTAATTCCTGGTATCCAAGGAGGATTAGAGGAAAGAAATGCAAGAAATTGGGGAGGCAAGTCTGCCAGACCTATTCAGAGGAAAAGAGCTCCCCACAGTACATTTAGATACTTCCCGAAAAAAGCAAGAGTCATTCCTAGGCTTTGCTCCAACTTCCATGAATCGCTGCCTGCAGAGTAACCATGACTCGATCTTCTCA
The DNA here is from genome assembly GCA_013398275.1 of Promerops cafer. Taxonomy (NCBI): domain Eukaryota; kingdom Metazoa; phylum Chordata; class Aves; order Passeriformes; family Nectariniidae; genus Promerops; species Promerops cafer. The sequence continues at coordinate 2,646,293 of VZSE01003938.1, read as the reverse complement.
GATTTTGTTAAAGAGGCACTGACCTTCAAGCCAACACTCAAAGCAACTCCGCTGTGCAGCTGGGAACAGCTTACCAAAACTCTGGCCATGTATGGATAAGTGTAATATGGTCGTTCAAACATTTTAGATACACCAAGTTACCATTGCTGCCTAATTGCTTTGATGGGGAAAAAACAAAGCCACAAAAGCCCCTCTCTTGCACATACAGATTTCTGTATCTAGCAAGGCAACTCTGAACGTAACATAGAAGAAAAAACCGAAGAATTCCAGATGTTAAAAATATCATTTAATTAAAGAAAGATAAATCATACCAAAAGTTTAGGTCACTCTTAGTTAATACATTTGCATTTATTTTAGAATATACTCTACATCTGAGTAAAAAAGTTTTAAATAAACTCCAGTACATGTACAACCATGGGACCCGCCATCTCTCCCACAACAGAGGGATGCTCCTTAGCTCACTGGGTTCCCCCTGGGGTGACAGAAGCAATTTTGTGCCAGTTTCGTTATGTTCATCGGCTTCAGTGGAGCCTCCTTATCAGCCAGCAATGCCACCACCTCGTACACGTACGGGCTCAGCCTCCCCGCCGGGGCGGGCACAGCGACTGCTCGCCCCGGACCGTACAACGAAAAAACCACGGAGGGGGTCAAATAATTAATAAACTAGTATTGATTAATTTACATTTCTTTCTCTCGCTTGTGCGTTGGTAAAAAACCTGCTGCAGTCTTGGGAGCGCACAAGGAAGCCCCGGCCCGGGGCGCTGCCCTCGGCCACCGCAGCAGCGGCAGCGCCGGGCGGGGACGCGCCGCTCCCGCCGGGTCGGAGCCCCTTCCCCCGCTCCCCCCGGCGCTCACTGCCCCCAGCTGCTGACGCCGATCTCCTGCTTGTATCTGTTGGTGAGGACGTTGGCCTTGCGGGTGAGCTTGGAGAGGACCGAGTGGAGTCCGCTGAGGTGGTAGTGGAACTGCTGCTCCAGGTCCTCCTCCCCCTCGCCCTCCTCGGCGGGCCCGCCGCCCAGCTTGTCCTTCTTGCGGGCGGCCTCCTCGCCCGCCGGCGGCTGCACCACGCCCCACTCGATGTCGTTGCGGATGGACTTGAGCAGCATGTAGTGGCTGTACATGTCCCTGCGGGAGAAGTAGGCGCCGGGGTCGCCGGGCGGCAGGGCAGTATCCCGGGGCGGGCACACGGCGCCGGCCGCGTCCAGCTCCTCCAGCAGCAGCGGCACGTCGCGCAGCAGGCTCGGCACCATCACCGTCTGGTCCATGTTGTTGACGGCGCCGATGAAGCGGTTCATGGCGTTGAAGAGGGAGTACTTCTGGCTGTACGAGTCGCAGATCTGCATCATGCTGGCGGCCGGGCAGGCGTGCTCAGCGACGCGGCTCGGACCAGACCGCGGGGCTCCTCCGGCGGCGACCTCTTCCTCCTCCTCCGCGCTAGCGGCACCGGCCGCCCTCCGTCGCGGGCTGGGCTCGGCGGCTCCTCCTGATCAGAGTCCTGCTGGGAGGCGGTGGCGGAGGCGCCGGGGTTAGAAGCTGCTCTCCCTCCCTTTCTCCCTCCTCCCTCCCCCAGCCCGCCTTCCCGTCCTCCCGTCCCCTCCCGCCAGCGCCTTCTCCTCCTCCCCCGCCGCCTTTATCCCCAGCCCCGTATCCTTCCTTCAGCCATCCCCTGCCCGTCCCTTCTCTCACCCTCCGCTCCTCAGCCTGCCCTGCTGCAGCCGCCGGGGCTCGCTGCCGCCGCTCCCCTCCGTACAAAACTAGGCAAAACGCAGAACTTCCTCCGCAACTCCCCCGGGGAGCGGGTGTGGGGGGTGGCCGAGGGGATGGCAGTCCCGCACCGGGCCGGTGAACTAATATTCAAGCGGTCCCCAGCCACCGTGCCGCGGGGAGGGCACCCACCGTGCTCCGGAGCTGTTCCCCGCCGCCCGTGGCCGCGCTCCCATCCCCGGCGCCGTATTTATAGCGCGTATCTTACAACAAGGTGTTCCCCAGTGCCACCCCCCGCGCCGCCACGCCAGATAAAGGCGGCGGGCGGCGGCCACACCGGCTCCGCCTCTGGCCCCCCACCGGGGGAAGGGCGCCGGGAGCAGAGCCCGCACCGCGGGCATGCTGAGGGGGCCGGGCGGCGGGGGCTTGGCGCTGGCGG
>VZSE01003938.1:2529654-2644067 GCA_013398275.1 Promerops cafer | reverse complement strand
TTGCAGCGGGCGGCCGGGCGGGGAGGGCGCGGGGTCCGTGGGCTCCCTGCCAGGCTGGCGTTGCCACCTTCTAGCAGCGCGCCAAGAGCCGGGGCTGCCCCGAGGTCCTCCCGCGCCGCGCCAGCCCGGGGGGAGCTCGGGCAGCCTCTGGGCCGCCTTTGGGCAGCCTTTGTCTGTGTCCCGGCGCTGCGCGGGGCGGCAGGCATCACCCCACAGCCTCACCTCCGGGCCCAGCCAATCGGCGCGCCGCCCGTCCGCACCCCGCCAATCAGCGAGCCCCGGCAGCAGCCAATCGGAAACAAGAGCACCCCCCCACGCCCCCGCCCTGGTAACAGGCGGGCTGGCCGCGAGCGGCGCCGCGGGTCACGTGGGGCCGAGCGGCGCGAGGTGGGGGGCGGTTGCCGTGGCAACGGCTGGAGCATCACCCCGCGGGCCGGGGATGCCGCATACGGGTAGCCCGGCCTGAGAGGGGCCCAGCACCCTGCCCCAGTGCCTGCCCGCCCCGCTCCCCACGGCCTGCGGGGTGCCCGGCTGCCGCCAGGCCCCGGCCCGGGGCCAGGATGCCTCTTCCCTGGGTGACAAACCGTCTGTGTGAGGGATGGGCCCGCGGGCAGCTCGTGTGCTGCAGATACTTGCGGTTAAGCAGTAGCCAGAGATTCGGGCTGGTATAAAATCATGAGTTGTTCGCAGATAATTCACTACGGGGAAAAAAAAGAAATTATCTCACCGGGCCAGAAAATTGGCTACGACTTATATTTGCGTCTTTATATAGATGCAGTGTGTCGTTAATAGACCATTAACAGTTTTGCTGCCTTTAATTGAAGTACAGCCTGCACCAAACGTTCAATAAATTGGAAAAAGCAATAAATCTTTAGAAACAAGGGGAATTGGTTTATTGTCCAACTTTCCAAATTAAAACAATTAAACATTTAAACAAATTAAAACTGAAGTCTTTACCTGAGGTTACAACATAGTGGCTGGAGAGGAAGAAGAGTTGGCAGAAAGAACCCAGCTTGGAGCTTCAAAGGGGGGAGGTACCTGAGTCTTCAGTGTGATAGTATTATACGAATTAGGGCCTGAGCATGAAAATAATTTTCACCCACACCTATCTTCTTTGTTTCCCAAGGGGTATAGCCACACATTCTACTTCCAGCCTGGCTGTAAATGTCTCCTTATTTTAGTGAGGCATGCGCCTCACCTGTTAGGCTGAGACAGGTCATATTGAAGTCAAACTTAGCAGCATAAGCGAATTGGCTTCTTCTTTTTTTTTTTTTTTTAAACCTTCCTTATGTTCTGATCAATTTTGATATATGACATGAATGTCCCTGGTACATATGATGTGCATCTTGAACACAAGCCTGGGTTGGTTTGATTGCTGTTTGGTTCAAACAAAAGAAATGAGCACATATTCCTTACTCCGGTGGTACGTAATTGACATGGCTATGCACATGAGAGAAAAAGAAATGGCACTTTTTCCTCTCCTCTTGAGGAAAAGATGATCCCATTTAAGGCAAAAAATGTTATATGCAAGTGGCATTTGTTTGAAATGTGTCCTCTTCAGAATGATCCAGTTATCGTGGCCATGCAGGCCCTGGAAGGGGAATCAGATGGAAACCCGTTATCGTGCCCTGAGCAATGAGGAAGTTTCCATGTTCGCTATCTGGCAGTCCAAGAAAGTGTAAAAGTGTACCTTTGCCCAGCACAGTCCTGGATAAGGACACCAACATGACAACATGCAACAGCAGTCTTTATCCAGCACCTCAGCTGGATGGAGCACTCCTGATGTACAAGCCCAGCAGTGTGAGGTGAAAACATCTTTCTGCTCAAATAAACTTGGTTCCGCTATTCAGGAAAGCAGGAGTCACATAAAAGTTACTATATTAGCTAAAAACCTTTAATCTTCTCTGAAATGAATGAGGGCTGGTGGTGTTCAGCCTTTTCTGGACAAGAGCCTTCTTTCTTTCTTCTTCCTGAAGAAGAACAGGGATGAGCTATAGCTGTTACTATGTAGCTGTTCCTGTTACTGAGCTATTAATGGCATTAACTGTTTGACTTAGCTGTAAACCAGTCTTCAGCCTCAGGAGCACTGAGGTTAGTGCTGCAAAGGTTGGCTAGAGGAACAGAGCTGCTACTGGCCTGTCTCCTCTGGCAACATTAGCAGCTGTGCAGTGTTTTTCAAGTAAAGACAGATGATTCTGTCAGCTTGCATGGGTTTTCATACCATTTGCGAGGCCTATCTAATTTCTCTGTTCAGTGGCAACAGGATAACAAACCGTCTTTGTTCACAGTTTTCCCAAGACACGTGCTGGGAAACGGCTTTCTTGGCATGAAAGAGGTGCCACTGGCACGCTGCAGACCAGAAATGGCTACACTTTGGTGGCTACGAAGTTGTTCTGCTGCACAGTGTTTGCAAAATAAGATGAGATCTTGTGCGGGCAAGAAGTGATAAATATGTGCAAATATTTAGTGTTGCATTCTTCAGGCTGGGAGCGCCATTTGGGCCAGCCTTGTAAGGGCAACATCTCTTGGGAATTTCACTTCCTCTCATAATCTGTTGTCAATGTGACATGGCAGATTAGAGTTCAGCCTTGGAAACTGCGAGTTGTTTCCTTCTATTCCTATTTGACATACATTTTTGCTCAAACTTGTGAATTGCTCCCATCATTTTGGGAAGCAGTACAGATGCATGAATTTAACACTTCTTTCTCTTTCTGAAAGCTAGTCCAGTCGTACCAAATACTGAACCGGGGAAACCCATCATTTCTCATCCAGAAGGAATGTATGTAAATTTATCATCTTAATTGATGCCTCTCCATGAGGTTCATATAATCAGCCCTTGTAGCTTAACATGCTAATGAACAGGGTAAGTAGAAATCTAATATATTAAAGGAATGCAGACCAATTTGTCTGAGCCCTGCTGAGACCTGCAGTGTAAGTTTTGCAAAGATTTACTCATCCTATCTTTCTCTTAGCTGCCTTTTACTCCTCTTTCTGTTGATCCTCTGCAAGTGGAGTGATTCTCCGAAGTGCACGGAAGCCTCTGTGAGGATGTGCAGAGGGGTCAGGAGGATGTTTGGAGAAGGCAGTGGTGATGGTAAATCCCCTTTCCCTCTGGCACTCGCACAGATCTGCACGAGAGCGCGCGCTGCCAGGAGCAGCACAAGAGCTCTGCGTCCTCGCTTCCTGGCACACAGGAGCACGGTGAAAAGTGTGGGATCCAGCGGGAGCTCTGCTGGCAGAGGGATCAGGGAGCAGTGCTGGGCAGGTAGGCAGCTGTCTCAGGCAGCTGAGCTCCTGCGAAGCCCCTCTGAGTTGCCTGGCTGCAGTTTGCACCCGGGTCTCTCCAGGTCTGTCAAGTCCTTGCTTCCTCAGCTTTCCTGGAGATCATTACATGCACAGCTTCAATCTGTTTGCCAGTTACTCTGTATTTTCAGGGCCTGGGATCATCTACCTAGTGCTGTGAGGTGGAAACAGGCTGAATCCTCTTCCTCCTTAAAGGAGCTGGTGGGATAAATGCTGCCACAGATTGTTTGCATGGCATGTGCATAGCATCCCTCTCCCCTGTCTCTTGCCAGCCTCATCCATCTTCCCTGGAAGCTGGTCTGAGCAGGCACTGCAGTGTGCAGTGCCCAGGACAGCAGCGGCCCTTTTCAAATGGCTCCTTAGTGCTGCCATAATAAGCCTGATAAATAAAACATGGCTTGCAGACACGGATTTACTGGAGAGGGCTAAGGGGGCTGTAGCTCCCTCATTAGTATCTCCCGGTGCAGCATGTGTGCTCCTCATTATGTGGCACAGTGGCGGTTGTCTAGTCATCCATGATGAGGCTGCAGCCACTCCAAGGATGCACCAGGGATCACTCATATTCTTTTTTTTTTTTTCCTCCTGTGTTAATAATAAGAATTTAGAATAAAAAAAAAAAAAAAAAAAAAAACAAAAACAAAAACAAAACCAGAGCTTGAATGTGAAGAGGATGAAGGGAAAAAGATTGCAACTGGGTCTGATTTTTTCTCCCTTGGGTCTCTGTAAGTCAGGAGCAAACGCAGAGAAATCTGTATAGCTGCGCTAATATGAATTGGCGTGAGCAGGATCGAGACCTCTGTACTGCACCTACTCTTATTTTGGGGAGCTTTGTTTCTGTTTATTCTAAAATGCTGCTCATAAACTTGTGGCCCAGGTATAAACTTTATCATCTCCCTCACATTTTTGGTCTTCTGTTCAAGGGAAAGGAAGCAATTTGGCTGATTTCAAGTCCCTCAGAGCTGGGGACTCAGGAATCTGGGTTAATCTGCGCATGGTTTGTAGAGGTTTGATCCAGCTTTTCTTTCTGGCCATCACTTAAATCCCTCCTACCTCCCGCATACAAGTTACAACTGCATCATCTTAGTAACCCTGTGACCAAGAGGCATGAGAGTCTCCTCTGAGACTGTAATCTCTCTCTAAACAGCTCTCTGGCGGGTGCTCGTGAGTGGCGATACATCATGCAATTTTCTCCTTTAGAGGCTTGTGGTGTCATCTCCACCGTGATCCCTGCCCTGCCTGCCCAGTGCTGGCGAGCCAGACACCAGGGCCTGCCTGGGAGCGTGTTCCTGGCACAGCTCTGCATGGCTGGGGCCTGCGTGGGGTCACCAACAGTGTCAGCAAAATCTGCCCCTTCCTCTTTGCCTCTCTGCCACGCTCTGGCAGGAAAGAAACCTGTTTAGGATGGCAGGAGACTTTACATGTGTAGCAAAGTAATCCTCAATAAGCTCAGGACTTTTCTGTAATGGTATTTAATATGCAGATAGTCAAACGAATGCCACTGTGATATATTTTTATGGACAAATATTATATATTAAGCCCTGATTTATACGTTTGAGCGTAATACCTGGGGCTCTGAGGAGAGCCTTTAATCTCTGTCAGCGAGGCTGCACGCATGCTAAAGCGCCGAGTAAATCTGCACGGGAGCGCTGAACTGAGCGCAGCATATATCAGAGTTCTTCCGCCTGATAAAATTAAATACACGAGACCACCTCTCTGTGACATTACCGGGCTGATACGCAGGGGCTGACAGCAGGAAATACCGATCTGTGCTTCCCACTCCGACCCAACCCGCGCCATTCCTGCTGCATCCCGAGGGGGCCATCTCAAGGTCCCAGAAGACGTTCCTGGGTGGAGGAAGGTCTCTGTCCACGACGTTCCCCCTCTCCTTCCATCACCTTGCTCCCATGTGACCGCCTGGGTGCAGCCGGGGAGGTGCCGGTGCCCTATTTCCCCTTCAGCAGCGCGCGTAGTGAGGTGAACATCATCTCAGCATGGGGCTTTGCATTTAATAATCTCACCAGCTCAACTGTTTTTATCTGAATCTCCCTCCTGAACTGATAAATCTAAATTGCACATTTTCTAACCCGCTTTAGCTGAGGGGGGAATCTCGCAGGTATCCTCAGGTGACGCGCGGGCTCTGCCGCGCCTCTCCGGCTCCATCTACTGCACTTTTCGGGGACTGCCGCCCCTTCCCGTCGGCTCCCGCAGGAGCTGCCCCTTCATCCCGCCGAGCTGGCCGGCAAACGGGAGCTTTGGTTTTGTTTGGAAGGCCCGGAGCGGTCCAGGTGGTGAAACAAATACAGTACGCGTTCAAACAGTCCTATAAATGGTAATTCCTCGTTGTAAACCAGTCGCTGGTTTTCAGCGCCTGGCGTGCTGGATGAATTCCTCACTTCCTGGTGCTCAGAAGGAGAAGGAGCAGAACAAAGGTGGCCACGGTCACTGGAGCTTTCCGTGCTGGCCGGTGGAGCGAGAACTGGGGACATGGCAGGACGAGGGGCCGGAGGAGAGCTCTGCGTGGGGAACGGGGCCTGCCCAGGAACAAATCTGCTTGCTGCCAGAAAATGCCAAGGGGAAGATACCAGCTTGGATTTTTGCCGTCTGATGGGGACTTAGAGGGTGGGACTAGAAGCAGCAGAATTTTCCTGTGGAAGTCCTATCTCTTCATTTTACTTTCAGTGTTGAGAGAGAAGCTGCTCTGAAAGAATATCCTGCTTTTCCTGGCTCTGTCGTTCAGAGCTGACATGGAGGCGTTACGTGTCCTTATTATAAGCACTCCTATTATAGTGTGGTTTTGGCTGGAGGATGCTGTGTGGTTAAAGATGACTATTACAACCAAAAATAGTACCAGAGCTTCCCGAATGCTATGACTATTATGAATTTGTAGGATTAATATTTAGTTGCTCTACAAAAAGCACCAAAAGCTGGAAGTCAAAATCAGAACAAAGTTGTGCTAAGGACTGCATATAACTTTTTTTTTAATGTATCTATTCATAGTGCATGTTTCTGTAGGTGATAGATTAACATAAAAATACTGCCAGTTTTTCAGGGTTGTAAAACATAAGGTACATCATATGTTATTTTTTAATTGAAACTCAGATTATCTGTTTGAAATGAATTTGTTTCAATGGCAAGTAACATATTTTTCTGCAGTCCTTGTGAAAACTGGAAATAAGGTAGATTTGGCAGCTTAGCCTATGAAGTTCTGGGGCAAATCTCTAAACTGAAAGACCACAGGGTTTTGTCCTGGCTTTGATGAAGTTCTGAAAAGAGCTAAATTAAATCCATGCTGTAGCCATATGTGTAATTTTGTTCTACTGGAATAGCTTATAGCTGTCAGTGAATTTCTCCATACTCCCAGCATTGTGTAAGGGTTGACACAAGAGACTGAAGATTACTCTCTCCAGTAGTAACATGCATTTGCAGCCTTAAAATTATTACAACAGCATTTTTTCATTTACATGGCTGGAGAGAATCTGTTTTTGCAGTAAATTTGTATTTCAAAGCAGATTTTTGTGTCCGTCATTATGGGTGGTTTACAAGATTTCTCTTCCCCTCCCTCCCTCCCCCCCCCCATTTGGGGATGTGGGAACAAATGAAATAAACCCTTCATAAAAAATAATTTTGTCCAGGTGGAACATAAATCAGCCAAAAAAATATTATTCTACATGGCAAATAAAAAGCATATGCTGTATTATTTAAAGCACAGCCTCCATATTCACATACAAAATTAATGCTACAGTGGGAGGTAAAACTGATGGAGGCAGACAATGAAAATATTAGGAGTAAAACATCATGCCAGGAACAATTCAAGCAGAGCCACTTGCAGGGTCATGGTCGTATTCCATTTCAAATGGGCATGGAAATACACTGTGGGTTATTCTTCTCCAGAGATGCACACATAATAAGCACCTGCTCCCCATGTCTACTCTTCCCTTTTAACTGTTGATTTATTGGATGTTTCTGAAAGCTGTGGTCAGGCTTGTGAGGGATATATAACGTGGTGCCTGCAGGAAGGAATGGGCGTGGGCAGACGAGCTGCCACACTTCCCGTCCCTGCTGTGGGCTGGAGGGCTGAGCAGCACTCACAACAAAAGCTGGCTGCTCCTCAGCTTCCAAGGGAAAGGGCACCACTGGAAGTAAATCATGGCCATTGTGCCCGGCTCGCACCTAGGGAAGCCAGTAAAGAATTATAAACTGTGTTCCCTGCCTCAGACTGGAGGAAGGGGTGGGTTGAGAGGAGGAACACACAGCGTTCAGCAGTCTAAGGCGCCAAAAGGGATCCTTGCCATCACTAGGTATTTGTCTTCCACAGCATCAAGGAAATGATATACGAGTGTAAAACATAATATTGCATGTGTTTTAAATAATTTTCAGAAGATTCTGAATCCAGCCTTGTACATGTGTGGGAAGGTACATACCCCATACTACTGCTCCCTACTACACTGGAGACTGTATCACCAGCAAATATTTTATTCTCATCCTGGTTCTCCCCAGGTTGGGAGAGGTTTTCACTCCATTCCTCCTCTGAAGTGGAGCCTCACTAAGTAAGAAATGAACATAATCTTCAAATAATGTCGAAGAGAGGTCACTATGAAGAGACTTTGAATTAATATGATGTTTATCCCTTTCAATTAACAACAACAAAAAAAAAAAACATACAGACAACATTCTTGTTCTCTGCCCTTANTTCAATTAACAACAACAAAAAAAAACATACAGAGAACATTCTTGTTCTCTGCCCTTCTATTTCACTATTGTTTGATATTTTCTTCTCTGCAGCAAGAGTGGAGCTTTGCAGCCATGAGGTCTTCAGATATTCTCATCTTGGTGGTCCTTGAGATATAAGGACACAGCATGTCCATTTAGAAACAAAAGAAACAAAATGATATTTAATTAAAAATGTGAATCAGAAAATGCAGGGCGATTGAGAATCATCCTGAACTGGACATTCTATGTACATGGCTAAAAAAAAGATGCACTGTAGCAACTGGAGTAATTCATGGTTCAGTTCCCCTATGATGGTAAGCAGTTTATTGACCTAGAACTACAAAATCATTCAAAATGACATTTGGCAATGCTGAACTTCTGACACAAATCCCTGATGTAAGGAAATGGAGAGAGCAGCCACACAGCCTTCCACTGAGCCCTGCTGTGTATTTAAATAGCAGCAGGAGAGGTGCACCTAATTCAGAAAGGAGAAAGAGCAATATAGGAGCAAGAAACTCCTGCATTTTAGCCCTGTCCCTTTCAGTGGTCCTGAGTCAGTCACCTCGGGCCAGACATTCAGGTGTTAATCAGCCCGAGAGCAGGCCAGGCTTTACACAGAGCTTCCTGTGCTCATTCCTGAGCCCCTTGGACCTGACTTACACACCCAAAGAGCATCAAGGTGCTTAAAAACCAGGTCCTGCTGGTGCCTGCTGGGAGCTTTTGCAGAAGGATCCCTAAGGTGTGATCGTACAAGTTCGTGATGGAGCTGTGAGCCCACCCCAGTCACAGCTCTACTCGTGACACCTCTCAGTCAAGGCAAGGCCTGGCTCCTTACGTGTTGTCACCTGCAAGGAGACACAGCCTTGGCCACTGCATTTGCTTCTGGTGGGGCTTTCTTGTAGCAAGAGTGCATGGGCAGGAAAGAAAATCAGCAGACCCTATCACTTGCTTGGCAGGTTGGTTCCTGGCCAGCAGAGGATTTTTGACTCAGTGTGAACCTTTTTCTTCGACAGGCCTGTCACAAGGAAAACGTTTCCCAGCCTGACCTGCACACGTGGATCATGTCTGCTCTACCATGTAACTGGAAGGGGGCTTTGGGCACAGGGCTGCCAGAAAGCACAGCCAAACTTAGAAAGCAAGCACGCCTCCCAAAATGGGCAGATGTGAATTTACTCTCTGGTGTCTTTCAGCTCTAGTAATCTGAAGAGGTCCAGTAATCTCAATTGCTATAAATAACACCACAAACGTTCTCCCACAAAAGCTTTATCTTTTGGCTGATGCCATACCTGAAAGTGTTAAGACACTGTTGTGCCCAGTTTTTGCTGTAGCCAAATGGGACTAGAAGGAAATCAATAGCCCCATTTTGCCTGTCACTTACTTAAGCTTGATTTGAACCCATGTTTGTAAAGCTGAAAGCTTTTGTAATCCATTGTTGTTGTGCCTCCCACAGCCAGCCCACCTCTGAGAATTTCATATTACTACATTTTAAGAAGAAATGTACTGGACAATGAAAATACATATTTGTTTATTTTTAATATGCTTAAATCAACATTTTTTCTGTTATTTAGGCTGTGCCAGGAAAAGACTGCTTTGAAAGGAGACACATGTGCTCAGAGCAAAGACTTCCATAACTCATTCAGAGTTATTGGTCATACCCACAATATTAGTGATAAAAATTGATTATCCATTCCCACTTGCTTCACGATCCATAGCTTTTTTTTCATTCATATTGTAAGTTGCTTTATACAGAGTGAGGCAGAGTTATTTAAATAACCAAGGACGAGCATGATACATCTTACTAAAAGCCCACACCAGCAGAAAGCAGGATGTTTTCCATGTTAGTCTTGTCCCGTCTTGAAGGTAGAAATAATCTAGATTTGGCAAGTATCTTGACTTCTTTCAACCCTGAAGAGCAAATGCCCTTCAGTCAGTGTGTGTGCACTGCCCACTTAGGCTCACTGCTGCCCTTTTATCCCCAAGTGCAAAGTCTGGGACTTGGTAGAGCACTGTCATTTAAAGAAGAGTATTCTGAGATCCCTGGCTCATTTTGGGACTGTCACCAGCAGCTCATAGAAGGCAAGGGAGAGGGGGAAGGACTGAATATTGCAAGGATGGAGAGAAAAATTAAAGAGAGGGACAAAGCTCAAAGCTTCTGCAAAACCTTCTGAGTGAAAGCTCTGTTTTGAACATCATGTTTCAGCAACATGGGCTCAGCTGCTCCCAGGAAGGGTACCATGCATAAGACACCTCCAAGAGGGTGACATGAAGACCATTATAATCCAGAGCCTTACACTCTCTCCTGCAGCTGTCAGGGAGAGGAGGAGCATTCCTGCCATCAATCCTGTGTTCACAACCATTGGAAGGGCAGAGAAGCTTGGATATTCTCTTCTGATGAAACCGTACACGTTGCAATCTCCAACTTAAGTTGATCCTTGGAGTCCAACTGGTAGATGAGGTGGGAGAACAGAGGTAACCCTTAAATGGTGTAAGTTGTAGTGTTGCAGTTTTGAGGATGAGTTTATTGTCATGACCTTAACTCCCTGTTAAGAGAATAATTAAACCATGACACTCCCTTACAAAAAATAGAGAGGGATTTACTGGCCTGCCCAGAGATACTGTTTTTTTTACTTACATCTAAAAAGTTTTTGTTATTTGATCCAAAACTGGATCCTGAGGATTCCACCTTTCCCTCTGTAACTCCTTTTAGCGTAAACAGGTATTATCTGCACACAAGGGAAAAGGGAGAACAGACTCCTAATAAAAATACTTCACATCTTAAGTGCATAGGTGGTAGCTTCCCTCACTCAGTAAAACACCCAAAGCATAGACTGTCATGAGATTGAAAGGAGAGGTGTTTCCACTTGGAAATGTAAATCTCTTTTTGTTCAATAAGGGGATGAGACAAGTTTTGCCACTCAGTTGCTGTGTAATCTCTTTTGGAGCGAGAACTGCTTGTCCTGCACGGGATCTCGAGCTCCCGAGGGCAACTGCAACGCAAGCCACCAGTGCCAGCAAGAACAATAAGAAAACCATCCACGTCTACATCCTCGCAGTCCCCTCACCTCCGGTGTTTATGAGCTGCATCCGATCTTCAGGGCGCGATCTCTGCGGTTCGCTGTGGTCTGAAGGAGGGCGGCAGGGCATGCGGAGGGACAAGGCAGGGATGCGCAGCCCCTGCTCCGCGAGGTGCCCGTGGGGACCGGAGCCGCGGCCCCCGCTGCCGGGGCCGGCGCTGCCAAACCTGGCGCTGCTTTGCCATCTAGTGCCGCGCGTCCGGATTGCAAGAGCCCCGCATCGCACGGAAACCCAGCTTCAAGGCCCAGCTGGAATTCCCGGAACTTCAGCTGGGGTTGTTTCTGGGGGTTTTTCAACATTAATTCGCATCAATATTTTTCGAGCCGCAATGGCTGCATAACCGCGTCTGGAAGTAGCGGAGGGTGTTTCGTGCGGTCGATAGCAGCGGGAAGGGAATAAACCACTGGTGGCCACACGAGCTGCCTGTGGCTCGCTGGGGAACCCTTCCCTCGCTGATTTGCAGTCGCCTAAGGCGGATGTTGAGGACATTCGGATCTCCGGGTTCAGGGTCGGAGCTGTGGCGGAACCGCAGCCGCCATTCAGCGTCTGGCAAATGCGGCCGCTCTGCTGGGAGGGACAGGGGATACGAGGGAAGCCTGGGAGCAGAGCCAGGTGAATCCATTTCAGTGGCACTGAGTAGTGGATCCGATCAGCTTTGTGGACCCTCCCTCTCACCTGGAAATTGTCCACGAGTAGGTCACAATTTTCTCACATTAACTCATTCTTCTAAGTTACTGGGTCAAAAATTTCAGTGAGCGTGGGACATCCCTAAAAGATGTCCTGGCAGTTTACTGGGGAGCCCTGGAGTCACAGGAATTATAGCTGGTTGACTGGAAGCTCAGGAACACTGTACTAACCCTTTTGGTCCAGACACACAGAGCTTACTCACGTGTAGGAATTTCTGATTTACTCTCTGAAATAATTCTCCCCTGTTCATTTCGAGAGTGCTGTGTCTACAAACTTTGGGGCTGTGACATTTTTAAGACTATAACTAGATATGAAAAAATGCCTGGGATGCAAATCCAGCCTAATTTCCCATAAAGTACAAATTAATATTTGCTGAACCTTTTCATTTTAGGTTTAATTTCAACAAATCCTAGTCACCTCTGAAATAGAGAGAGCATAGATAAGTGAGTTTGGCTGCCTCACAATCAGTTCCCAGCATGTAGAACTAAAAGGTCTCATGCTTCATGAACTGAATTTAACAGGGACAGGTCTGGACTTTGAATACCATTTCCTTAAAGAAGAAAAGAAACCAATCTTTTTTTGGCAACCAGTTTCCAGAGGAGTTTTAGAAATAATTTCTGGTTTTGTTATGTAAATCTTCCTTCAGCAGTTGGGTCCACACAAACATCTTTACAGGCCTAAGAAATTGTCATAGGGAGGAGTTGAAATTGCTTGGGTAAAGGACAAGCCCATAAGTGTGCCAAGCAGCTTAAAAAGTAGATAATGATGAGGTAAAGCAAAAGCAGACTGAGTTAAACTGGAGACAGACAGTCAGAAAGGGTGAAGATAACAATAATAAACTAATGAGCTGTTTTCAAAAAGCCTCTCCCACTGCACAGGAAAACAGGGCAACAGATGTGCCACTGCAAAGAAAACTTGGCAGGTTTCAGGCAAAGCCATACCACACCCTGTAGGCTTGGTGAGCTATGAATAATACCAAAGTTTCATTTTACATGCTAGCACAGGCTATATTGTCATCTACAATTCAAATCTTTACTTAGGAGGTTATTGGGTTTGCTATCAAGAGAGAATAACAAAGAAGAGTTTGAAGACAAGATCCAGTGAGACCTGGTTTTCTGCAGGTTCATGGTGTAAGGCTGAGCACCTAAGAGGAATTTGTACTGTGTAATAGCAGTTATGCCCACCCTGTACCCTTTCCCTCAGCTGGGAGTATTAATAAGGTCTTTTCCATCCACCTTCCTGCTTTCATGCAACCCACAGGAAATGTCTGTCTTAGACATCTTTGGCCCTCTGTCATATTTGGTTAAGTTGGGTGGTAAGTTTGAAAATTGTTGAGGTTACCTGGACTCAAAATCAACAAATGGCTTGAATTAGTCTGTTTTCCTTAACAAACTCAAGTTATTCAAGAGTTGGAAGGATAAAGACTTCAGCCTTCAAAAAGGGATTCTATTGAAGCAGAAAGGATGACCTTTCCTAAGCCTGGCAAGCATTTCCATCATTATCAACAATAATGACTAATAAAGTTATAAAAATAACAGCTGAGCTTCTATGTAATAGCTTACATCTCGAAGTGCTTTTCAGCTTCTTTTCTCCACTTTCAGCGTAATTCTCTCAAAATTCATTGCATTTTTTTGCAGTGTTGCTATAGCCTAATCCCTTCTTGGATAGGACGAAGACAATCACATGGATTGCAGAACACTGCATGTCAGTGGAGGGAGAGGAAATTTTAGGCAGAGACATTCAGATAGATTCCTGCTTGACCATAAAATGCCAGCGTTTCTTTCATATTATAGCAAGGAAGACAGGACATAGACAGTAGATGTCTTATTCAGTGGGTTTTTTTGCTAGACTGGGCAAACTGTGGGCATCATTGTAGGTGAGACACCCCAAAGCCAATGTCCTGTCAATACCAGGAGGTGAGTTTGGATCAGAGTTGTACTCTGAGTACAGAAGCACAGCAATGTTGATTTTATGAGTTGTGCAGCGATGTGCGATCGCACAGATCCTAAAACATCCAGAGCACATACCAGATAATGCCTCAGATCCAAACTGAGTAAATGCCTCTCTTCCGAGGACTTGAATGCCAAAGGCGTGTTCAAAGGCAGAGAACAGGCCATTGAAAAGCTTTTGAAAGGATTGCTGCTGAGCTGTGGTTCAGTTTAACTTTTGGGGCAGGATATTTGCTTGTGTTCTTACAAAAATGTGAGCTGTGGAGTCTCTGCATGTATTAGGATATGCATACAAAGAGACAGAGAGGAAAAATTACTGAATACTTTATACTTTTCAGATTCTAAAATTGATGGTAGTTTCACATTGAGGGGAGGCTAAACTTGCCTGCTATCAGCACAGAGACAATGATTGTGCCATTCAGAGAACATGCAGAAAGGATACTGTAACACTCACTCATTAATCTTTACAGTATTTAATTAAGGTATTATTATTATTGTTATTATTGTCATTCTTTTTCTCCCAGTGAGTGTGCACAGAGAATGACTAAATAATTTGGACAGACAAAGCATGATCTGGAAAGAAAAGGGTTTCTAAGCACTTTATTTCCCTCTATCTTGTTCTCTCCAGAAGGGAGAATAAAATCCCCTGGTTTTTGCACAGAACTTTGGGCAGGAGACAGGCAGCAAATAATTAAGCATTCTTTTCTGAGAGCTCAGCTTAGGTATTCCCTGTGTGCCAGTGAGGGTAGGAGGGGGCTGCATGCAGCCAGTGTTTGGCCACTGGCCCAAAGTGTGCCAGAGGGCCGGTGCCAAGCAGAGCTGAAGTCCAAGACTGGGCATAAACAGCAAAGGGCAGTGGGTTTGTAGAAGGGTCAACGCCTCCATGACCTTTAGAGGGAGAAAGGAGTGGCACACCTTTAGCTTTCCTTGGGTTCACATGAACACAAGTTAGTGGCATGAGCCAAGTCCATCTCCCCCTGAGTGGGACACAGGGACAGCCAGGAGATGCTGGAGCAGCCACAGGTACAGCTGGCACCAGGGGCTGGTGTTACACCCGCTCGATGTCTGGGCATGGAGCGCACGGATCAACGGGAGGGGCTGCTGAGCTTCCAGCCCTCCATCCAAATGCTCCCCTCTGATAAAGGCATCTTGGGTGGCTCCTTAGAGCTCCTTAGAGCTACAGAAGCTCAGGTTTTTTATTTTGGATGAAATAATGGACGTGGCTGGAGGTGGAATTGAAATGATAGAAGGATAAACTGCACTGAGGCTTCCTTCTGTACCTTGTTGATGCAACCAGCATGGATAGCTAAACTGAGGCCCAACACTTCAGAGAGACAGACTCAAGCACTTTTCAGAAGGGCTGAACCACTTTTCCATGTCAGTAATGCTGTGTCAGGAATGGTCTTTGATTATTTTTCCCTCCAAAATAACAATATGTGAAGTTGTATGAAGAATGTTTGGTAGGAAACACCAATTGTGTGTAAAGCTGCTCCTGGAAGTTCTATAAATGAGTTTTTCAAGCAACTTACAGAGGTGTGAGGTCAATTTCCATCGAATTTTAATGAGATTTCTGCATCTGTTATTTCAGTCTTGAACAAAATTCTAAAACTGTTGGTTTTCGCAGGAGCATTGCTTAACTGCCTTCTTTGTACTGTAGTAAAAAACATCAAAGTCCTTTAAATACAAATCAATATAATGGACAAAATTACCGTTTGAAAATTGTAGGCTACAATAGTAATTTAAAGAAAACATTCTTAATCTTGCTAATCCCTATTCAAATAAATCCAACAACTACTTTAAGAGGCATATAATGATCTAATGTACTCAGCCAGCTCTGTGTCTCCTTGAATAACTCAAGAGGACAAAACAAAACAAAATTCCAGCCAATAGCCAGATGGGGATATGGCACAACTTAGTAAATTAAAGTAAGATGGGAGACAGATGGAGGCCTTTTCAGAAGTCAGATTTTGGTAGTTGGAAAGGACAGTGATACTCTGGCTGTGATAAAATCCCAGCAGATTGGACCTAAAAAAGCTGTGGGTAACGTGTGGTCACAGTCTGACATTGAAAGTCTGTAAACTGTTTGAGTAACTCCACAGATCTCCTATGCCTCAGATATGAATTCTTTCTTAGGAGCATTGCTGGGGTGTTTGGGCAAGAGCAGTGCTGGAACACTTGGGATGCCCCGAAGAGCAGCATCAGGAGGGATTTCACAGCCCTGATCTGAGCCCCTCAGTCAGCTGCCCCCACCTGACTGCCTTTCAGGGCAGACACAGAGGTACTGCTCCCTGTCCACCCCGGAACTTCCAGGCTATTTTCTCTCCATTTCAATGTCAGTGAGCAGAGTCACTGCAAAGTGCTTTCCCACACTCCCCCTTCCACTCCTTCCTTTTCAGCATCGTGGGAAATACTGTGCCCACACTTTTCTTGAATATTCCCTAAATGACTGAATGTTTGTGTGGGGGGATCAGTTACCCCATCCTGCTGTACTTTGAGGGTTTGTTGCTGTTACAGTATTTCCTCTTTGGCTGCACTTCTTTCCCTGCTCTCCCCTTTTTGCTGGAGGTACAGCACATTAGGCCTCATCATGTTCACATGGGAGGCTTCTGCTCTCTCCAAATCATTTGTATCTCATCAAGCTGAACACGCTGACCATTACCAGGTGGAATGCTGGATGCTCTTTTGAATTGACATAATTTTTAATCCAGACTTTCAGCCTGCTAACAAAGGCACTCACAGTTACCTGCCAAGGTGCTACTCCCTGTGTTTTCCTTTTCTGTAATGTAGTGGTTTAGGTACAATTTATATTAGAATGCTACAGAGTGAGGGGATGGCCACCAAAAGAATGTACAGTGACCTACGTGGCCTGGCACATCTTCCCAAACTGGTTCCTATCCTTGCTGTGCCTCATGTGAAGTCCACTACAGGCTACAGGTACTCGAGCCTGTATTTCTTGGGTGACACACCACCTCTCCTCTCTTTAGTTCTCCCTGTGGACATCTTGTTCTTTTTCATTTTTTTCCCAGATTAGCAGCTTTCCAAAGGCAGAGACTCTTGATCATTCTCTCAGCTTCACCAAGCATGTTAAGTCTGTGCTGCACATCAACAGATGTCACACTGTTTGATGGATTATAGTTTAAGAGCAAAAATATGGCCATCCTAATGAAAGAGACACTTGTGAAGGTGGGAACTACAGACCATGGAACATTTTGCAGTCATTGACACAGCTTGGCAAAGTCCTATTATTTATCTACAGCTGCATTTTGCCCTGTAGCATGAGCCTGGTTGTAGTGGCAGGAGGGTGAAGGAGGAGGAATACTGATGATGCTTGTAAATGCTTCAGGTCCTTGCTGTCTCAGAATGACACAATGGGTAAGGTTGGAAGGGACCATGTCCACTGCTCTAGCTGTGATAATTACTCTGTATCTGAGCAATGCACTTTCTTTAGCAAGTAGGTTGAGTTGCATGGCTGGGTGTGAACAGACTGACCTACTGCAACTTCCTTTGCAATTTTTAAATTTCCCTGTTTACCCCTTTCATTGTCAGCTTGTTCACTGTTGCCTATAATCAGCAGGCTTTACTGCCTTTGTGGTTGGTTTCTCCAGACACAATTAAATTGTCTGCGATTGACATCTGGCTCTGCTGAGGTTTGGGTTGCATCTTCTTGGCTGCCTGAATGTCCTCCTTGATTTGGGATTCTGATCACTGCCTGCCCGGGCATGGCACATCATCAATGGGTGCTTTCATCCCTGAGGACTCCCTTGTGCCTGCAATAGCTCAGTGAAGTGTTGCTGGCTCTCAGAGCACTCGGAAGGTTATTTCAAGACAGCCTCAGCTGCTGTGCCTGTTGTGCATGCTGGAGCCTCCAGCAGGACTGCATCGAGCTGTAGGAATTTCTAAGGGTCCCCATCCCTTTGCAGGAGGGCCGTGAGCTCTCCAGGGCTGGTGTCTTCACCTTCACACCCAGCCAGAGGTCTCATTTGGGGTGTCCCTTGGTCCTTCAGTGGCTGATAAAATTCTGACAAAAAACTGATTCACGGAGGAATTTGGTTTCTTCCTGCTGTCTGTGATCTTGCCAAAGGGTCAAAGCAAGACCTGGTACTTCTCCTGTGCCCCTTCTCTCTGCAGCTTCTTATGGCTTAACCCAAACTGACAAGTGAGCCCCAGGCAGCTGCTCACTCACACCCCACCAGTGGGATGGGGGAGAGAATCAGAAGAGTAAAAGTTAGAAAACTCATGGATTGAGATACAGACCATTTAATAGCAAAAGCCTTACGTGCCAGCAAAGCAAACCAAGGAATTCATGCACCACTTCCCATGGTTGGGCAGGTGTTCAGCCATCCCCAGGACAGCAGAGCTCCATCACATGTAATAGTGACTTGGGGAAACAAACAACATCACTTCAAACATCTCCCCCTTCCTTCTTCCCCAGCTCTATATGCTGATCATGATGCCATATGGAATAGGACATCCCTCTGGTCACTTGAGGTCAGTGTCCCTGCTGTGTCTCCTCCCAGTGTCACATGCACCTGCAGCCCCCTCACCAGCATGTCAGTATGGGAAGCAGAAAAAGCCTTGAGAAAAGCAGCAAGTGCTGCTCAACAATGACAAAAACACCTCTATATTATAAACACTGTTTTCAGCAAATCCACAACACAGCCCCATACCAGCCACTGTGGAGAAATTTAACCCTGCCCCAGCCCAAACCAGCACACTGTTACAGAGGTTCCTCTCATTTCATATGTTACAAGCTGTGCTATCTACACTGGTCATCTGCAATGCTTCTCTTAATCCTTTAATTTCAGGTTTGTGAAACATTGCAGGTGGTGACAAGAGCAGGGTTCATCTTTTCCATGACATACCCTTGTGTTTCTGGTGAACAGCCCTGTGCCTCTCCTATGGATGCAGTTGGCTCCTTCTCCTGGGAAGAATTTTTGCTTTTTATTGTTGTAGCTTTTGGTGATGTGCACCCTCTTGGTCTTTGACATAACAGCTCAGGTATATGCAATCTCACAGCCTACAGCTTTTCTTTGTCAAGTTCATTGACTTTAGTGGATTAAATGACAGGTATCCAATCTAGAGATGTCACTCATTGGAAAGTTTGGCATGGCCAGTTTTAATCTTCATACTAAATTTACTGAATTTTGTGGTCCCATAATTGTTTGCCTGGCCATGGTCCACTATGACTGCCACTAGATGTTTTCCCAAGTGAGAGCCTTAAAAGTTGACAGATGGTCTTCTCAGTCTGCTTGAAGTTGCTCCTATCTTTCCTGCAAAGAGCCTCCACATTTAACCTTCACCTCCCAGATTTTCCCATTTTGAGCTTCTTGTGATTCTTTCTGGTTGGAAGCTCTTCAAAGTATTCATCCAATCTGTCTTGTGATGACTCCTTGTAGGAAAGGATTCCCCCTTTCCACTGGGCTTTTTATGCACTTTTCCTCTGTCTGCTTTACTCTGGTGTTTCCAGCCACATGCTTTTTGATGCTTCCTAGACACCACGTTACAGAGGTGTTCATTCATTTCTGCTTTGCCCAGTGTGATCTCTGCACCCACGCAGAGGCTGCCATGTATCTTTATTTTCTATAGCCCAACAGGAGACATTCTGCACGACTGTAGGATGCTAAACAAAGATGTGTCAAGAGCTGATCAGTTTGAAGTTATAGGGTTTCTTTAATATGCCAGACTAACAAGGCTAATTATTTCTTTTAAGTCTGTTTTAAAATATGTAGGATTTTTTTTTTTTTTATCTGTGACTTCTTATGCAGAACATTTATCTTTGGTAGTTCATTTATGTAACATGTGTAATTTCTGAAGTAATGTTCTTCCCTTCTTACCCTCACTCTCAGCTCTCAACTTCCACCACTAAAACCAACAAAAAGTGACACTGACTGTGCTCTTTCCCATTTTCCTACCAAGAAGCAGGCCTTTATCTGATTTATCTTTCCTGGCATGCTTCCATGTTCCCTATATTTAATCTTTTACACTTGGTGGCTGATCTGTAGTAAGATTTCTAAAGTAAACAAAGTAAATTGATACAGCACACAGCCCTCCAACACCACTATGCTCTAGTCTGGGTGTATTTTGGAGCTGCTTCCCAGCTCCATGTTCAAAGCACTACCAAAGTCAGCTGGAAACTCGGTGCCCCACAGTGACCCTCGAGGAGATACAGTGGCTCACAATTGCTGCTGGGCTTAACACTCCCCTGGAGATAACCCAGGATCTTCTGCTCTGGGCAGGGACTGAGCCTTGCCCTACAGGGGCTCTCCCAACTTGCACTAAATGACATGTCTGTTATGTGTGCCAAGGTGGGGAATTGTATTATTAAGTTCTAATATTCTAATAATTAATAATTGTATTATTAAGTTATAATATTCGTTGTTCTGATCCTGTGCACAAAGGCAATCTATTCATTGCACCCTTTCCTTGATTAGACAGTCTTCTCCCAAGCACCTGAGCTGCATGAAAGTTCAGGCCCTGCCACAAGAGCCCTGACCAAGCCCTGGCTACATGGTGTGAGGGGCAGAGCCCTGCCTGGGAGAGGCTGGAGCTGTTCTGGGCTTTGGGTGCTGGTGAACAAACTTGTTTAACAGAAGAATATCTAAATCCTCAGTTTTGCACCCATGATCCTAACTATATAAAGAGAAATCTTTTTTAACCTTGTGGGTTTGGTGCAGAAATCTTTGTGTCAAGTTCCCCTGATGATCAGCATGTCTAGTTGTGCATTTCAGCAGTACCTCATTTACACCTGGACTCATTAGTAAGAGCTGATTTACAGGAACAGCCACTGCTGGAGAGACAGGGGTCCTCTCTTCCTTCATTTATCTCCCTGGACCCTACTAAAAGCACTCCTGAGGTGAAGGGAGTGGACCCACAAATAATTGATATCCCGCATAACTTGTTTTCCCCCGGTGGAGCTGCCAGATCAATCAGCAGAAACCAAACTGGGACCAGTTCAGGCGACTGCCCTTGGTTTGCCGTCGATGTCCGCGCTGCCTCCGCGGGGCCGCCGGGCTCCGGGGGCTGCCGGGGATGCCGGGGCTGCCGGGGCTGCCGGGGCTGCCGGGGCTGCCGGGGATGCCGGGGATGCCGGGGATGCCGGGGATGCCGCCGCGCATCCCCTCCCCCGGGTCGAGCTGCCGCCGTCTCACAAAGAGCCGACAACAACTTCGATTCACGCTCAAGGTGAAATGGCAAGCACAACTGTGGAGCTTGAAAGGGAAGTGCCAGAAAGCAGAGCACAAGCTCCTGCTTGTCATTTAACAAACAGGAGCGCCACCAAAACAGCGGCATTATCCGATTAGCAAGCGCCTGCAACGCGACAGGAGTGGATCCGCAAAGGCAGGGAGTCTGTCAGCCGTCATTGCGACACCACCCCGAGTGCCACAATGCATCAAGTGGGCATGAGGAGGGGTGGTGTAACAGGTGTCATTGCAATAGTGCTGAAAGGGACCCTGTCACAGCTTGCAGACCTGAAATGCGACCTCTGGATCTGCTGCGCGGGCGTGCGGGAGGTGCAGTGCTGTATTGCACCGAGGGCTCCTCTGCCTTGTGGCTCCGCGGTGACACCCAAGGATGCAACAACCCTGAGCTTGTGAAACTCAGCACTGACCTTGTTCACGGTCCAGAATAAGCAGAGGACTGTTTTGAGTGGGAATCCCTCAAACAAAGTGTCTGGTACAGCCGTGCTTGGGACCACTGTGGTGGACTACCAAATCTCTGCTGCCCTAGGGAGCTGTGCCCCAGAGATCAGCTTTAAAAGCACCCAGACACTTCTAACTTGTCCTTCCCTTGTCACATTCTCTTCCTTCCCATAAGGCAAAAAATGTATTCAATTTCAATCAGAGTGTAAGTTATACAGGTGTATTATACAATGATGATGATGATAATGATGATGATGATAAATGGCATAATAGCTGTCTTTTTTACACATACACAGATGTGAGTGCCACCACATGCTTACATTATAGAAAATATTCACTATATGAACTATCACCTAAGCATGGTTTATCTGATCATATTTTTACTCTGAAGGGTAATTGGTAAAAATAATGAACATGGATAAATTGGGAAGAGTTTATAGGGTTTTCCATGGGATCTGCTCAATAACCTGCATAAAACAAAGAAGGTATGGTTCACACGAAGGGCTGGTGTATCATGCCCATCTTCCACTTTCAAGATGGTACAGGCCAGTTCATTAGGCTGTCACTAATACATTCAGTTTATTATTTAAATCAATCAGCCATGGGTTGTTGAGCTGTCCTGAGACTGTGCCTTAGATGCAGAGATGTGCACCCTCACTAGTACCTTCCCCAGGTGGCACAGACACACACCTTTCTCAAGAAATCAAAACGTTGAAAACATTCATTGGTGGAGAAATTACAAAAAGCTTGGTCCTGGAACGCAGTACTGAAAATTGCACTGTCAGTACCAACATAGGACTGGACTTCTAGAGCTGGGAAGTGCAGTTCTTGTGGACCTTGGCTGCTGGGCCTCTGGGTTGTGTCCTCCACAGCATGGCTCAGGTTTAGTCAGGCGGGTTGGACTGACTGCAGCATGGCAGAAAAGCCAGGCCAGTCCCTATTGCACCCCTGGCATTTTGAGGGATGTGCTGCAGAAGGGATGAATTTTCAATGTCTTTTGTGTGCTGGGACCCTATAACATCACCAGGTGAAAGAAACTGTGCTCTCCACCAGCCAGGGAAGGGATCGAAACTCCTGTGAGAGGGGAGATATGAGCCCTCCCTGGCCATTTATCAGCTGCTTCCTGCATGCTGGTGCCAGGGTGAGCATCACAGGCTGGAGAGAATTGTGGGTATTGCACCTGCCCTTGCACAACCACCCTTTGGGGGGATACAGCCCCATCATGAGATAAATGAGGCTCTAGGGATGGAAAGGCCCCCTGTTTCACCTCCTAAATATGCCCTTCTTCAGTCAGCAGGAATCATGGAATTACAGAACCATAGTCACTGAATGGTTTGGGTTGGAAGGGACCATAAAGACCATCTAGTTCAACCCCCCTGCAATGAGCAGGGATATCTCCAACCAGATGGAGTTGCTCAGAGCCCCACTCCATGTGGTGCCTTGTTGCAATCCATGTCTTAAAAGCAGCTTATTTTTTTCCCAGAGAGATGACAAAGTTTGCTGTGACTCTTTGGGCACCTGTGCACACAGCATGGCTTGTTTGACCACAAGCAGAGGGCTAGCATGGCCTCGAAAAATGTACCCTACTTATTAAAAAACAGAGTCCAATTATTCTAAAATACAAGACACTGGTTGGCAAGAGAGAAGTAGGAAGGCCGAGGAACAGTCACAGCCAAGGATTTTCCAGTTTGGAAGTAAGTCAGTGACAAGCACAACAGCTCATTTGTCCCCCAGGTAGAATTTGCCTCCTGACTGTTGTAACTGTGCAGGGTGTCTAGCATTTGAAACCCTCCTGGGATAGTGTAATGGTTTTACCCAGCTGGCAATTGAGTACCAAACAACCACCCACTCACTCACTCCCCAGCCACCCCAGGGGGATGGAGAGGAGAATCAGGAAAGAAAAGTAAAACTTAACTGTGGGTCAAGATGGATTAATAATTAAAACAAAGTAAAATATTTAAAAAACCAATAAAAATGATACTACTGTTAATAATAATTGCTATTAAAAGGAAAGGCAGAGAGAAAGAAAACCCAAGAAAAACAATGCATACACAATACCAAGTCCTCGACTTAGTATAAGCACTACTTAGCAAAAACTAAGAATACCAGTGTGTTATCCATGTTATTCTCATCCTAAATCCAGAACACAGACTTGTGCCAGCTACTGTAGAGAAAATTAACTCTATTTCAGCTGAAGCCAGCACAGACAGGCAGCTATGTGCAACCTCCAGTGCAGGATAAAATGCAAATAAAAGAGCAAATCTCTCCACATCCTTCTTCTTTGCTCTTGTCCATGTCAGCCTTTGCTCTTGACCTGCTGCTGTGCACAGCTGTCCTCCCAAAGCCCAGCAAAGCCATCCAGACAGGGAACCAGGGGGAAAAGGAGCTGGATGTGTGAGCCCAGGACTGTGGCAGCATCCTGGGCAGGACAATGATTCCCCTGCAGGCTGCCAGGGGCTGAGAGCCCTGGCCCAGGGGCTGGTGCAGTGCAGCCTGCAGGAACAGCCACCCACGCTTTGCATTTGCTGTGGGATAGGCTCCTTAGGTGCTGTGTTAATGGGAGTTCTGTGGGGCAGGTAATCTCTAGGGAGGGTTGGTGAGCATCTCCCACTTCAGTAAGTGCACCTGTGTACCGGGTCACAGCTCCCACTGACACACAGCACACCCTGAAACTCCCCCTGGTTTTGAGCTTGTAGCAGCCTTTATGTCTCAGTCTGACCCATCCTGGCTGCACATATAAGCAGTTGGTATTTCTTGGCACTGTTGCTGTGATGGCATTAAAGGATAATTCCCTTTTTCAAGCTTCAACTATTCCTGCAAAAAATTTCCCTTCTTGGTATTGGAGGAAAATTGGTGAGGGAAAATATAGATTCCAGCACTGTATGAATCCACAGGAGACCTAGCCCTGGTCTTCCTTGGTTCTCCAGTGAGATCAAAAGTCTTCATCTCTTTTGTTTGTTGAAAAAAATGAAAAAACAACCCAAAAAAGGGACAGATCTCTAAAAAGCAGAAACTGCAAATACAGTTGCATTAATTTAAAATATTACCAAATTATCATTATATTACCAAAAAATGTAATCCTTGACCCCAGATACTTTAAATGTACCAGTTAAGTGATTCTTCATTCATATTTCAAGCTAATTGCAGCTTGTTGAAGTTCTGGAAACTTCTACATTGGAAAAAATCCGTTTCCCCCCCTTGTGAAACTTTCCCTAGAGGTCTGCCAACCCTTCTGGCAATGACAGAGAATAAAACTCTAGTGAGTATTAAACTGAGGGACATTTTTTTCTCTTTATACTAAAATCATGACACAGCATGGAAATCAGCCTGCCCATGCTCTGTGGGAGCGTTCCCTTAATCCCCACGACTCTGCAGCCCAGGCAGCTTTTCCTTTGGGCCAGGAGCTGAACAGTCCCACTTCCCACCCCATCAGGAGCTGGTGAGACAGGCACTGAAGGGCTGGTGTAGGGATTGCAGCCCTGCTAAGGGTACCTCAGAGGATGGTTATGGTTCCACATGAAAAAAATGTTTTCCCCCATGTACTTTATTTTTGAAGTGAAGTAATTACATCAAAACAAATGTGTGCTCAGAGAAGCTTACAGCTGTGAAATTAGGCACCCATAATCTATGAAATGCCAAAACCGAGATTGCCTAAAGCAAGTTTAACACAGCTCTGTGCTCACTGCATTGATCCCAGCAGCCTCCACACTGCCTAATAATGTTCTCTTTCTTTTTTCCCATGGAATATTCCCAGCTGGAAGGGACCCACAAGGATCGCAGAGTCCCCTGCCCTTGTTTGTTCCTCCCCTCACACCCACAGCCTTAGCTCCTCGGCGTGACTGGACTCCCTTGGCAGACCCAGGGACGGTGCTGCGGTCCTGCCTGAGAGGAGCCATCATCACAGTTCTGCTCACCGAGGGGCTCCTCTCTCTGCACGCAGCCTGGAGCAGCAGCCCAGCCTGCCCACCACGCAGGCATGTGACAAAGCTGCCTGTTACAGCCCGGGCTGGCTCCAGAGCCAGCTGCCCCCCTGACTCCAGTGTCACACGTTGTCCCAGGGGCTGCGGCGCCATCTCCGAGCAGTCCTCGTCCCCACCGTGGGGTGGACTGTCATTGCCTCCCACGAGAGCACAGCAACAGCTGGAAAGGAGGAGAGGCTGGAGGCATCTTTTTGCTCTGGAGTGAGAATGGGCTCCCCAGAAAATAACTGTGAAATGGCAGAGGGAGGTGTGGGCAAGGAAGATTTGTCCAGCAGTGTGCAAATACGCTGCTGGCCTCCTCAATGAGACCTCCCATTACCGACTGTCTTTCCACGGGGAAAAGCCCCAGGGCCGAGCTCCCCAGCGTCAAACTGGACCACTTCTTCCTGATTTGGCAGCCCAGCTTGGAGGGGAGGATTCAGCTGTTCACCTGAATCCTCAGGTTTGCAGATGGAACAGGGATGCTTTTATAGCCTGGCTGTGCCCGCAGTCGCTGATCAGCAGTGGCAGCTGGGGGTCCCCACCAGACCTGGGTTGAGCAAGGGCTGCAGAGGGCTCAGAGGGGAGCAGCAAGGATGTTCCCCGAGCAGGGGAAGGGAAACTGTTGGTTCATCTGTTCAGTCTGTGAGGCTTTCTTCTGACAGAGAGCCCTGCCCATGCTGTGCTCGCCACCCTGAGCAGAACCAGGTGGCTGTGATGGGTTGTCAGAGCCGGAAATCCACGGAATTGAGAAGCCAATGTGATTTTTGCATCTGCACTAACACATACCTCACTACAAAATGCCAACAATCAAACAGGAGTATGGGGGAAGGGGTGCTGTCGCCAGGTGCTCATTCCCCATACCACCAAAGAGGTAAGCAGTGGAGACTGCAGGGACACACAGCCCTCTGCCACTTGGCTGCCAAACACCTCCAGACCATAAAATCACCACCTCCAGACAACCACGCAACGAGTCCTGTTCCACCCTGCCAGGCCCTACAGCCACCATCAGTAGAAGGTTGTGGCCAGCACTGCTGCATCTCCATTGGCTTTCTCAGCTTTGACCCAGGGAAATGAGACCCTGTTTTTTGTATCCTTTCCTTCATCTCCTTTATGAGCAAGAAGACAAGTCTACAGCACCAATCCAAGCAAATTATTAATGATCTTTCATTTTTAGGCAACCAGCTCCAGTGCTCACTAGAGCAGGCTCGCCTCCTGTTTCTGACTGTCCTGCTGCCTCTGTTGTCAAACAATGTTGCTTTGTAACAACATTCCTGTTGAAGTGGATTGTTATCGGGTTGACTACCCCTTGGGGTGTAATGAAAAGCATTCATTAATGCTCAGGGCAGGAGGGCTAATTACTTCTTTATAAAAAATCCGTGCTAATTGCCAATAACTATTTTATTGAATGGGTCTCGTAGAGATAATTTTGATTGTGTTTTGATTTCCCTCTCATATTGTAACCCCTAATGCATAGTCCAAAGAAGCTGGGAACAGCTAGGTTATCCAGATGAGCATGGGGAGGAAACCCCACCATCACAAAGACTGCTGGCCCATGCCAGTTCAGTGCTCGAGCCTCCTGTGGTGCTGGCCAGCATTTTCTGGGTCTTATACCTTCCAAGCTTGGAGCTTCCACCAAGCAGGTGGAGACCTGTTTCCTGTACTCCCCCAAGGCACAGCATTGCTTCTGGCAGGCCTCAGAGAATTCTGCTCTGGCAGGGCAGAGGGAATGACAAGGCTCAGGCAGGTTCCCTACAGAGCTGAATTCCACCTCGCCTGCAGGAACAAGGCAACCCCTGGCCCTGCAAGCACCAGGGCTGCATGAAGGCAAAAGGAGTTGCACTCAGCAATAACCCTGGGGTCAGTGTACCTGTTCCTATACTTGGCAGGAAGACTCATTCACCTGATTTTTGGGTCACACTGCACTCCAAGATGAAGAAAATTCTGGATAATCATTTTTTTGCTTTTATTTGCAGATAACTACAGGGCTGAAGATACCAAAAAACCAACGCAAGCACTGACCAAGTCCTTTTAGTTCTACTGAGGAAGCAATAACTTACAAACACTGCATTAAAAGCAGATCCCACAGAAGTACAGTCAGCCTATGGGAGGCAGAGTAGGAAACTACCAGGGTGCAAGGGCTCCTGCAAAGCCTCAGCAGGTGCCGTGGGTTGATGCTGGCCGTGAATTTCACTGGATGTGCACTGCAGTAGTTCCTAGCTGTCTGACACCTACAGACTCCCACAAAAGGCTGCTCTCACCACCCAGGGGATCTAAGAGGTGTCCTGGAAGGCAACAGTCCCCTCCAGACCAGACCTCAGACCCCGTGGCTGCAGGCCTGAGCTGCTGAGCCTACTTACCTTGGAGCTACTGTCAGATGCACCATCAGATTGAACTACTTCCCAATTCCAACCCCTCTGACTGGAGAAATTTTTTTTCCCTCTTTTTTCGTCTCCTGTCCCACTCCCGCAGTTTTTCAGGGCATCAGTCTTCTCTCACATCATGCTTTCTGATTCTCTACTCAAGAAGATAAAGCACACAAACCATACCCTCCATATGCAAGCCAGAAAGCTGTCTTTCCCCCTGGAAACCACAGTTTTAAAAATATTAATGTTTTTTAACTTGGTTGAATGATCTCCATTTAAGAACAGATAGGGCTTTCAGAAATGACTTTTCTCAGTGCCCTGAGAGGTTTTGAGAGGGCTGGATTAACAAAAAGTTGGTCGTTTGGCACTTTCTGAAAGCATTCTGGAAATACCTCTAGGAGTTGCCTGGAATCTACTACTTCTGCAAGTCTTGGCCAAGTACGGTGAATAAAAAATAGCATTCAAGTGATTTAGTAGTTGCTTTGGGGATGTTTGGAGTTGCACTGTTGCATAGTGCACCAGGCACAGAATCACAGAATTACAGAATGGTTTGGATTGGAAAGGACCTTAGAGATCATCTTGTCCCATCCCCCCCTTGGATGAGGCTGCGCAGGGCCCAGTGCAACCTGGCCTGGATATTTTGTGTCTGTAATATACACTCCCCAGTTATTGATCACAGGGGAGGACCACAATCTAAAATAAGTCCTCGGTGCCACCTACAGACAGCTCCAGACACCAAGAATAACCACGCTGCAGCTACCAGGGAGCAGAACAGACTCCAGAGCTTGAGGACTTGCTGCCTCAGCACAGCTTGCTGTTAATGAGCTTGCACATAGCAAATACCTCCTGTCACGCCGGACAAAACTGAAACGACTTTTGAATAAAATGTTTCCTGGTTGCAACAGGAACAGGTGCAATGACAAGGAAAAGGCAAAAGCAACAGCTTTCTACTTCAAAATCAGGCCAAGCTGGTAGAAACAGCTTGCAGAAAGCTGACCATACTTTACACGCTAGGAGGGGAAAACTTACAAACTTACAATTTTACTTACAAAATAGACAAGTGTCATTTCTATGTCAAATCATGAGGATTTTTATTTTTGTGATATATGTTCATAGCGAAGCAGGCCTCACGGAGCCCTGGTGGAAGTCTGACATCCTGGTCAATCTTTTCCCTCCAGTGGGATGCCAGGTATTTTATGCAAGGGGCTTGGCTGGCAGCAAATTGATTTCCTAACTTTAAAATTGTCTTCAACAGTAATGAGCCATTAAAGTCAAGGGGAGAATCACAGAAGACAAAATCATCTTAGGGGCTGCATTGGGTCCTCCAAGGATCAGCAGCCTGGAATCCTGTAAGCAAAGCCAGTCTCTTAACTGCAGCGATGCTCCCCAGGATGGCAGCAGCAGCAAGGCCTCCAAGAGCTGCCACAATTTGCTGACACCATGAAGAATCACCTTCACAGCAATGTACTGTCCTCTCAGCAGGGCTCAGGGCTGTCCTCCTCAGCAGAAACAAGCCCTGGGAGGCAGCTCAGGGCAGCACACACATCAGCTAAGGCTGCTGGTCCACCTTACAGCCAAACCAAGCTGGCAGCTCACGGGGACCAAAGCAAGGTGGTGCCCCTTCTTCCTCCTCCCAGAGTCCCGCTTCATCTGTTGTCATGATTTTGTGGTGGATTTGGCAGTGCTGGGGTAACAGTTGGACTGATCTTAGGGGTGTTTTTCATCCTAAATGATTCTATGATGCCCCACTCTCCTGGACCCCCAGACATGCCCCATTCCTCCCACCCCTCCTGGGGCTTACCTGGTTGCCCCATCATCTGCTTTCACTCCCACACCTGCCCCCCTTCTTTGGCCCAGTTGGTTCACTAATTGCACAGAACACAATTTGCTGAGGGAGGGATGAGGCAGCCAGAGCCAGCCCGGCGCAGCAGGAGCCTGATTCCTCTGCTGCTCATTCAGCTCATCCCAGAGGGAGCAGAGGGGCCTCAGCCCCGGGGGCAAAGACCGCTGGTACCTGTGGCAGCTTCACCTCGGGAAGGAAAATCCTGCGCGTTTGTGCCCGGCTGACACTGACCCGTTCTCTGCAGCGCCGGCTTTGTTTCCCACATCAACCAGCCCACTTCTCCCTGGAGGAGAGGAACGGGAGGGAGCGCGGGATGCTCCACCCAGGGCAGGGGATGCCGCGGTGCCAGCCAGCGCAGCCTGTGTGGTCCCAGCCCGAGCCAGGGCCATTTCGCCAGGGAAGCCCCTGGCAGTTCCTCCACCAGCCGGATCCTCTTCAGGGAAGCTGCCAAGAGCCCAATTAACACACCTACCCCATAAAAGCAGGAGTGGTGCTGCTCGGGGGGAAACAATCGACCACGCACTGAAGGGCTTTGTTGAATGGACTTAATTCAGCGCTTACGCCTTAAAGCTGAGCACAGCTCAGCTCTCCTGAATGGGGACAGGCACATTTGGGGGCCTGCTGACCTGTCACCCAACATCAGCATCTTCAAAAGGAACAGCTCTTGGCACAAACAGCTCTTTCTTTCAGGAAAATGAAGAAAGAAAAAAAAAAGAAAGAAAGAAAACCAAGGAGAGGCTGGTGCTTTTGTACTCCGGAAGGTCACTGGTGACTCCTGAAGGAGGCAGTGGCAGCCTCACCCACCTCCCTCCTCTCAGTGGGGCAAGGGGAGACCTGCCTGGGAGTGAACAGAGGAGGGAAACTGGGGCAGCTGCTGGGCCAGTTCTTTCTGGTCTGGAAAAACATCGCTCTGTGAACATCCTGTGCCTACAGGAGAAGGGCACCGCTCCAGCACGGCGTAGCCCCAGCAACCGGGTGGGCGGCTGTGACTGTTCTTAAGCCCTCAGCAGAGACTGCAAATGTGAGTGCTGTGGCCTGCCAAGTGCCTTTGTCCCCAGCACTGTCCTGCTTGGCTGCCCAGCATAGATGCAGGACCTGTATTGGCATCTCCACCTTTAAATATGTCCTGCTCCCTCATGGCAGATGTTTTATTGAGGGCAGATTTAAATTTGGGGACAAGATTTCTCCTCTATTTGCAAAGCTCTTTTTCTCTTTCCTGCTCTGGAAGTGCTCTCTGAATGAAGCTAAAGAGGTTTCTACTGGGATTCTTAAGATACACTGGCACAGTTCTGCCCGTGTGGCTGTGAACCCTTTTGGAGCTGTGGGTGGGAGTGCACTGACCACGCCAGCACCACTCAAAGCTTCACCAGGGTCTGATGCTGGAGGCACCAGGCAGGGCAGCCCCCCCGGGCAGGGGGTCACAGTGGCACTGATGGATGGACAGACAGACAGAGGAGGGACTGGGACTCCAGCAGCTGCACAGCTCCCACAGCCAGAAGACTCCAGGACTTCCCATGTCTCCCTCTCTGTCCACACTGCCAAGCTAAGGGCTTGGCCCAAAATTCCCAGGTTTAAACTTCCATGGGTTTTCTGTCACATCTGTGATGTTTCACTTATCCAAGTGAGAAAGAGAGAACTGCCTGCCTTTCCACCAGCCACCCCCTCAACCCCAAAGCTCTCTTCTCTCCTTTCTCACCAAAATCAAGAGAGAAACACTTAATGCCAAAGTCACTCACAGCACTAAGGATGGGATAATTAAACACTGCAGATTTTTAACAATTACAAGAAGAAAAATTGCAAAGCAGAGGGTATGGATTTGTCACGTGGTGAAACCAGCTGTAGAAGGAGTTTTGAAACAATTCCAGCTCTTTCTCCTTTTTTTTTTTCTTTTTTTTCCCAGGGTAATAATATTTTTCTTTTACAAGCAAATTAGTTGTTAAAAAAAGCATAAAGACATGGCAAACCAAGCTGTGGGTGTTTCACGTTCACTTCCCACCTCCCAAAACCATAGTTTTCTTATAACGAAAGAATGAGAAGGAAGCAGCTAGAAATCTGTAATGGTTCCATTTATTAATACGTATATCACAAATACTCACAATATCAATGCATTCTCATTGGCATGCTAGACAGAGGCATTATTAAAAAAGTCCTATTGTTTTTTAAAAAGGTTTTAAACTTTTGCTTTCCCCCAAAAATATTTCATATGCCTGTTTTTTTTTTTTGTTATTTTTTTTTTTTTTTGTGTCTGTGTGTGTGTTTTTATTTCGATTTGATTCAACAATGTATTTGGTGGCTGCAACCTCAATGCAAAAAGAAAGAAAAAAAAGAAAGAACAGGAAAAAAGTATGAAGGCCGCAGTACAGCACAGTTCAATTAGTTCATAGCTACATAATAAAAATAAAGGGAGCAAAAATTTCTGCCTTCACAGTAAGCAACAACACAGCTTAATAACAGTATTACACAGGATCAGGTTCCGAGGCAAAATGCACTAGACAAAGCCTACCGGGATACGCACTAGGCATACAACACTGAGTAAGAATCAAAGATGTAGAACAACATCAGGAATAACAGTTCCCTTCAAGCACAACATTTTAACATCATTTTCAAGTATCTTTATGTTATGTTACTGATTCCTCTGTTTTTGGGGAGAGGGGGACAGGCGCAGGGGAAGGGGGAAAGGATGGAAACCTTAGTAAAGCAATAAACAAAACAAGAAATTAAGATAAAACCAAAAGAATATATATTTCATATACCGGTTTATATGAATGTGTGCAACACTTATTAACCATGGTGAAAGGCTAATTTATGCCCTCCAGTCACTACATGCACAGCCCGATCAATGCTGTTAATGAGTTACCTTTGTTAACTTACGATGCAACTACTGTGTGACCAAGAACATACAGACGGTGCCGTCCTAGGCCGAGCCGCGGGGGGGGGCTGGCTCTGGAGGCCGAGGGGACCCGGCCGCTCGCGGTGGCACCGTGGAACTTCACAGGATGGGACACTAGGCATGGGGCAGTTCGGGAGGTGGGGTGCGAGTGTGCGCGCACGGGCTTGCTCGTGGGGGTGTGCGTGCGTGCGTGCGTGCGAGACAGTGTGTGCTATAACATTCATGGCAGTCTTTCTCCAGTTCTGCAGCTCCTGGTCTTCACACAGGCTCTGGACTTCACACTTCTTGAAAGACTGGAGAGAGGGGAGGGTAAAAAAAACAAAACAACAAACCAACAAGTGGGTTGCTAACAGGATTCACAGCAGGTGTTTTGCTCTCTCTTCCCAAGAAAACCGAAATGACGAAGTTCAACACTGCATTTCCCCCCCACTTCCCCCCCCCCACCCCCCCAAAAATTGGGATGAAAATCCCAAAGCAAAGAAGCCCATGGGAAGGCTTAATTCTCAATGAACATGCTCAGAATGTAAGACTTGCTCTCTGTCTCCAGCAGAAGCAGCACGGCCACACCACCACAGCAAGGCTTTGGAAAACGGGAAAAGCTCACCTTGTTACACCATCTCGTACTGGTTAGCAGTAATAAACCGGGACAGACAGCATGCCAGCAGCATCCCGATCAACTGTTCCAGACAAGAGAGAGATGGAGCAGAATTCCAGTTAAATGACATCAGTGCAGAGCATTGGAAAACGTGTATTTCATATTCTGGAGTTATTATGCACAATGTATTTATGCCCTATTTTAAGGACTGCTCTAATTAGAAACACAGTATTAAAATGTCATCGTTCTTTGTCAGATCTTCCTCTTGATTTTTATCATTTATTTTACAGGCAGCATGCCTTTTTGGCATTTTTCAGTATTTGTCAAGGTCTGGCCAAGCCAGATGTGGATAAATAAACTGCTGGGGGTATCAGCTTGTCACAGGCTGTGTTTCTGCATCCCTGTGTTTCTGCATTCTGTGTTTCTGCATCCCTCACCACCACCCATCAGCCCTGAGAGCTGGTGCCTTTAACTTTATCACTGTGCCAGGGAAAAGCTTCCTGATGTCCCAGAGTGGTTATGCTTCCTTTACAAGTGATGCCGCTCTGTAGAAATGAGTGCTGTAAATCTGGAAATGACTTTTTAAAAAGTCATTCACTATTCCCTTGGCTGTCACTCAGATTATTGAAAACAGATCCCAGTCTTCCACTCATCAATAAGCACTCAGTCTTTTCGATGTTTTGTCTACTGCACTTTCTTAGTGCTTCCTTCATGTGCCAACAGTGTTAATATGCTGTAAATAATTCAACCTCGCTTTTCTCATTGGGGTTGGTCAATTAATTAACTCCTGAGCATATCCAGAGCATGCCTAGGTATGTCTGGCTGGCTGCTCATCCAGACTGGCTCCTCCTATTTCACTCCTCAGGATTGTGTGTCCCTTCCCCTAGACCAGGCAGTGCTCCCTGTTAACACAATCATCATCAAAATGCACATCTTCTGTACCAGGCAATTGCTGGATTTGGGCTGGCACCAGCCCAGAGCAAGGCTAAGCCAGGGTAACTCAAATCTGGACAAACTGTTTCCTGACTCTGAGATGTCACAGTCCCTGTCAGGCCATGCTTCTTTTGCAGAAATTTGCTCCGTTTCCTGTTTCAGTGTCCACCAGAGCTCTTCTGGGAATTTCAAAGGGCACCAAGTCACATTAAAAAGCAGGTTGAACCCTCCAGTTCCCCACATGCACCCCCTGATTTCAGCACCAAGGATGACACTGCCTTGGTTATAACTAGCTGTGAGGTACTGGTACCACCTCCTGGCCAAACTTCAACAAAAACCAAAGCTGCCAGGGCCCAGGGGCTGTGTTTTTAGTTGCCAAAACAATATGTGGGTGGTGAAAACCCTCCTCAGCTCTGAAAATCTCACTTGTTACAAAGAAGACATTTTAGCCATTTTGTTGCCTTTTCTACTCATCCCTGGGAGGAAGATTAAATCAATTGCTGAAGGTGTTGCTGGAAATCAACCACATTCTAGGGTTACATGACACTCCTGCAGCTGACTCATGAACTTTCTTTAGCTCAGTTCAATTTTGGAGAATGAGATTTCTGTTTTGGACAGTGCTATGTATTTCTCCATGCTCTGACAGGCCAAACAGAGTGAGTGCCTCTGGGGGGCCCTGTCCCACCTCCTTCACTGTCACTTTTCTGTGTTTGTGGTGACTTTCAGTCTTTCTTCAATAAGATGAACTTTGCAGTGTAGTTAATCCAAATTATTTCCCTGAGCAAATTCCAGCCCAGATCCAAATCAAGTCCTCTCTACAATGGCCAAAAAATGTATGTACATTGAAGTTGTTCATTTTTCCCCATCCCAAGCACCCAGATTACAGCCACTGTTCTCAGCCACAATCTGCTGTTTGCATCAGGTTTACAAGGGGAAAGATGCTGCAGCCTCTACAAATAGGAAACCAAAGGCTTTTCTTTCTCTCTTCAACTGGAGCAGACTTCCCCAGATATCTCTAATTAGGGATTCTTCTGCTCTGTGCAAGCTGTAATTCTAATAATCAGTGTGTCTAGACTTTGTAGCATCTGCAGGCACTAATGGTGTTTTGTTTTACTCAGCTCACTCCTAAAACAAATAGCAGGTTACTCATGAGTGTATCTTTATGATCTTTGGCCCATTTAATGATTCTTGGCCCTGACCTTAGGCTGGTTTAGGCATTTAAGTGGTTATAGTGACATAATGTTTAATTCTGTATTTCAGAAATAATGGTATGCATATCAAGTCATTGCACACACATTTTATTCAGCATTTCTAAGTATTACCAGGACATAGCAGAGCTATAATAAATATTCTAGAAATATTTTGAATGCATATAAAAACATGTATTTTTCTATGTGTTGACTTCCACATTTAACCACAAGGGCACTGTTCCTCCCGTAGCCAAAAAGAGGCAATATTGTACTGAGCTGCTGAATTTTCTTCACAGTGCTCTTTCATTACAGGCATAACTACAGTCCTCTGCATTTTAAGTCAGGCTAGAGGCTCCCAGACTGTGCAGCACAAATCAGCACTCTGCACCCTGCCTTGCTCTTTGCATTTGTTCCATCACTTGCCGCCTCTGCTCTTCAGCCAGGAGGAAGCTCCTTATCCTATTGTGCACCAGGTCCCTGCAGCTCCTTTGAAAAACCAGAAGAATTGGCCTTAAAGGATTCCCACAAAGAAACTGCTGCTGGGAGCTCCATTCATTTCCCTGCTCTCCCATTGCCTCTCAAATGCCCCATCTCAACTTTCATCCACTTATTCATTTATTTGATTTTACTCTCTTGATTTTTGAGTGCTAAGATGTCAGATGTGG
Organism: Promerops cafer; assembly: GCA_013398275.1. Classification (NCBI taxonomy): domain Eukaryota; kingdom Metazoa; phylum Chordata; class Aves; order Passeriformes; family Nectariniidae; genus Promerops; species Promerops cafer. Next base: position 2,608,262 of record VZSE01003938.1, on the reverse strand, counting down.
TTCTGCATTTGTCTTCTCTCTTACTTTTTTCCTTTCTTCCCTTTTTTCCTAAGATTATCTTGGTCTTCTGAGCTATTATATAGAAAGCAGAGAGTTTTCCATATCCTGGTCTTGCCACAGGAAACTTGAAAATGCTGACAAATTCTTTGGTTTAGACAACTGGGAAACCCACACCCCTCAGGTGTATCTCCTGTACTACCATCCTGTTGGTCACAGGTCATTCCAGCAAGCAGAAAACAGTGAATTTCTCACTGTTTCTAGGAGTAATCTCAGGCACATCTTAGTTCTGACCACTGAAAACCATCCACAGCATATTTTGTAGCTGTCTTATCCCTCCTGTACACATAATAACTGGCTTTTTAATACACTTATTCTGTAGGAGTTACCACTGACTGGAAGCTGTTCTGCATGACATATTTATTACACCTTATTATACTGGAGAGAAAGAAACTGAATTGCAATTTGAATTTCCATTTTATTTTGGGTCTTGGTATCGTCACCATTTTTCATTCTTTGGGAGAATTTCTATAAATAAAAATGTTTTGAACTAACTTGGAATGCATCAGCACATCAGGTAAGCCAAAACTGGGGGGTTTAATCCATCAGGAATAATTTTTTAGCTCAATATCTTGTCATATTCTCAAAATGCAAATCTCCAAATGTGCAGGTTCTCTGGCTCTACTTTAAAAGAGAGAATTTTCCATGTAATGTGTCACTTACTTGAGTCAGCCTCCTGTGCCGTGGTGTGCTTTTGTCACAGGTCCTACTTCCACACTGAATCCACTGTGATCAGACTTTAGAAACAGCCCAGTCTTGGACCAGATTCCAAGTCACATACTGGATGCTGATGTGGATGCCCCTCCCCAAGGCCTGAGCAAGTCCCAGGCTCCCTGTGCTCAGGGAGGAGCTGCAGCAGACAAGGTGATGCTGTCTGCACCAGAACCGTGTCCATGTTCAGGCAGAGCCACTCACGTTAGCTGACAGTAAAGAGGGCAGGTGGACATTGCACAGTAGAGAGGGTCCACGGCTGCATGGGAATTTATCTTAGCATGATGGGACCTGTACACGCCCAACAAGGGGTTTGGAGCATGTGGAGAGCACCTAATTTTCAGTCCTTCAGCACAAAGGGATTAATGTGGCCTGAACACTGCACTGAGTCTCCCCTACTCACAATCTGTAAACCCCTCCAGACAGTGTCTCTTGCATTCCTTAAGCCAATGCCTGCACTGTGGTTTTATCTAGGCACAGCTCTCCATCATCAATGCAGTTTGCATAATTTTATTCTTTATTGGGCACAACACAGCAATAATTTTTCTGCTCTGAAGAGCACCTGCTAAACAGAAGTTATTCCAGCTGGAAGTGAACATTGGCATCCAAGTCCAAAACCAATCAAATTTTATTTTATTGTTATTATTTCAAACCCAAGGAGCAGATCAGACAAGGTCAGCAACACTGCTTTTTATAAGAACTCTTGACTCTGATGGGGCGGTCTGTGCCAGGCCGGTAAGGTTTGCAATGCCATTACATCAACTTTCCCTATTTCTGGGCATCAGCACATTCCCCATGCTAGTCAACACCTAACAAATCACGTGAAGGGAAGGCCCTTGAGCATGCTTTACTGTAGAAGAGCAACATGATTTAATTTGTCTTTTATTTAGATTAAACCTATTCTCAATAGGAACAGCAAAACCTCGCCTACAGCTGGAGCCCTGCCTGGCATTGCTGCCAGCCACGTTAACCTGAAATCAATTTGTGAACACTGGCCCTAATTGGGCCCAGCAAAACAGATTACACAGTAAATTACAACTGGCCACCTTCACAGCCTGGGAGAGCTGCGTTTTCCTCCTCTGCAGCCTCTCTCTTCTCTGTTTTACACATCTGCTAACACCCCAAGCAGCTGGGTACGTCCTCGCAGTGCCAGAGCCCAGGGCCTGTGCTGGGGAGTGACATCCCCACCTGGCAGCAGGGCTCGTGGTGCCACCAGCAGCGTGAGACGCCAACACCACACCTCGATTTCCCCCTCAGTCACAGGGACAAAGTGCCCTGCAGCCCGTGCTGCCTGCAGCCTGCCATGAAACACCCATTAAATGCTTTCAGGCAGTATTGGTCCTGACTTTTTCCCCCAGCAGCATATTTTACAATTCTACTCGTCTCATTTTTCTTTTGGATAGCTTTACACGAGGCATTTAAAAAGATGCTTTACAGCCTTCTGACTATCTAGAACCCAAATTGAAACATGAGCTTGGAGACCTACAGCAGTAATCAAGCCATGATCAAGGCTGGGGAAGAGTATCAATGCTGCTGTCACCATTCAACAAGAACTAGAACAGCCCATTAAAAAAACCTTGACCTCCCCCCATCCATGCACAAACAGCTCCAGATTGCTCACCTTTTCTGGATCCCAAAAACCTGATATACAGGCATATGCTCTGGGCAGCTGCTGTTGTGATGAACCATTTCCACCCACACCAAACCACGGGCTCCTCAAATCCAGCACCTTGGCTACAGGGCATCAGACTTCCAGATATGCCCGAGGCAGGGCAGTTGGCCAGTCTGAGCCCACACAATTTTAGGGCTCCCTCAGGCTGTGTGTATGCTGATGGAGAGGATGTGGGGCCCATTTTCCACACGGCTTGGGGACAGTTTTCAATTGTGCATATTTCCCTCTCTCTTATTTTTTCATGTTTCCAGTAGAGTCCTTGCTGTCACACATGAAGTGGCTGGTATAAAGGAGTATCTCATTGAAAGATGCAGGTGTTTTCCTGCCCCTTCCTGATCAGAACAGTCTGACCAGACCTACACTTTCCCCAGTTCCTGTCTACATAAATGCAGTTTGAATATCATGGAGCAGAAAGCCCCTGCTTAGCTCTCCTCTTGCTGCTCTCGTGCCACACACCTTTTGGTGCAGACAAGGAGTTGGGTTAACACTGATTGTGGTACACTTCATGTTTCTCAGTGTTCAGTGTTAAAGTGAAAAAAAAAAAATTTGTCACAAAGTGTCCTCTCCAGGCTCCAGGTCCAGGATGGGGAGGCCTGAGGGTTCACTGTTTGAATTCTTGAGTCCTTTTAGAACAAATAGGAGTACTGAGAAGATAGAAGCCTACCCAAACAATGGATAAGCTATTTGTCTTCTTAGCGTTTATGCTCCATTTAAGCCAATGTTTTATTGGGTTAACCTCTATTTGACCCAGTGGAGGGACAAGTTGTTTTCCTTGAGCTAGTCATTAGCTCAACCGTAACTGATATTCCCAAGGAGAAACTTCATTTAAGTTGAAAAAAAGAAAATCAATGAACAGATGACCTCAGGACTAATGAGCATGCTGAGTTCAGTCCCTTTCCATAATCCTTCCTTCCTTGAAGTCCAGGCAAAGAAAAAGAGGAGAAAAGAAAAGGGGGGAAGGGGAGTGTTTATGCACTTACCTGTGAGAATGCAATCCCAAAAGCCACTCCAGCTATGATTCCCATATTTGTCTCCATAAAACTGGTCACCAAGTCATAACAGCCCTGGAAAACAAACATCATCATTCCTTGTACTGACCTTTGCTGCCATGAATGCATACATACAAATTTCTCGTTTGGAATGAACTCTGGCTAGACAGTATTTCTGTAATTTCCAACAGTGTCACCTTTTTTTTTTTAAATAGCAATTCTGAGTGAATGATGTGGAGTTGTGGCAAAACCAATTACTTTTAGAAATGAATGCATTTCAATACTTTTAAAATCGAAATGTGATGTTGCACTCATTTTTATGGGTCTTTTTAAAGAAAGTCAGTTCAAAAACAATATAGCTTTGACCTGAAACCAAACCAGTAACAATACACCAATGATATAATACAATACAGATGTCAAAAATGAATAAATGATGCTGATTTCCTAATACTCTAGATATTTAATAAAGTGTCCCTTGAGGCATTCTGCTTGCCTTTACCCATCAAAGGACACCAGGCAAAGCACTGAACAGCATGTAACTTTAAACCATGTAACAAAGTTATGAAGGGTTTTGTATGAATTTTCTTGGTTCATTTGCCCTTGGACATAAAATTCCCTGTCCTGCTCCCCAAACCGAATTTTCTCTCTGCTGCCTTGCTTTCTCAGGCCTCAATTCACAGCTCAGACTGGGGCCAGGGGATTCATGTACAACATCTGCCCTTCTCTTGGATAGACTTTTCTGAGATGTTCCCCTTCAGTACAATAATGTTTGCCAAGTTTCTCCCCTCACCTATTTGACCCCTCAAAACAGCATTTGAAATTATCTCTTAGTTTAGTGTGCCTAAAGTTTGTGGTGCCTTTTAGTTTGTGGTGCCTAAACTAATCTAAACAAGTGACTTGATACGTGAAGAAAAAAAGAAAGATGACATATTTTTTCTTTCATTATTAACCCATCTGTCCCCACAATGCAAAGTTACTGCTCAGCCCCTTTTGCCACCTTCCTCAAATGACCAACACTCTGGCTTAAAGCCAGTCCTGAGGAGTTTTATGCATTACAACTTTATCCACTTTATCAGAAACTGGAAAACTCAGAAATAACAGTGAGTTGCCTTTCCCAGTTTGGACTCCTGTCCCATAAGAGAGAGGGGTCTCCACATTTCACCTACCTCCACACACCCCTCCTTCTGCAAGCACTGTAGGAACTCTTAATGACCTCAGAGCATTAGGTGCTTGTAAAAAACAGCAAGAAGGACAAACTATGCCCTTTATTACAGACAGTCCATTCATTAAATAAAATCTATCATTTTTAAACTTACTTTATAACATCACAAGACATTTAATCCTGAGAGTAATGAAGTGCTAAACCTAATAGCAACTGAGGACCAGCACAGCTGGTCCTGGTTAATTTCTGAAATGTTTATGTGTATATATTAACTATGTTTTACCACAGTGTACAGTAAGTCTGATTCAAGCTTGCTTATTTAACCCATCAAACAACTCTAGTTTGCGTGTCTTACATGTTATGCAATGAGATTAGATGTCTCAAGCAGTATTTTCATTCTGTCTGACATGGCTTAATGCTCTCCCAGCTCTTCTGAAATCTATTTTGTTGAAGAGCCTTCAAGAGATGCAACACTGAAGCACAGTGGTAATTTGAGGGAGACAGATCTTGTCAACAAAACACGCAATGGCAGAGTTTTGATCACCCTCCTCACCTGAAGACTCTGCTTTCCCAAGCCACAATAATCTGTTTTCTGAAGTACATTGTTTACATGTAGCTTAATTGCTGAGTCCTTATTGTGCACGGACTGAGAGTGCAAGCAGCACCCACGAGCTGCATTACAGGACAGAAGAGTGTGAGCACCTCTGGGTGCTGATCCAGAGATCCAGAGCACAGAGGGGACAGTTTACAAAGGATCTGATCTTTCTTGATTCCATGCATCTGCTCCTTTCTTAAGATTTTAGAGAGAAATAGTTCTTGAGGTTTCTTGGTAAAGAACTGTGATTAAAAGCACTAGATGACCATTAATTAGCTAATCCTAATGACAGCTCTTAAAGTTAGGTATTAGAGCAGTCTGAGATGAAGAAACAGAGAGCCTAAATAATTAACCCGAGGTCACTAAGCAAGTTAGGGTCAGAATTGGCAAAGAAAATCCAGGAATGCTGTCTTTTAGTTCTGTAATGATATTATTAGTTTAATCCTCTTCGGTTAATTCATTATTAGTCCTCAGAAACTGCTAGTAATTCGATTAGCTCATAGAGAACTCATCTTACTGATAGTTTTGCAAGATCCACCAAAAGATGCAATCCAAATATATTTGTCCACAGGCACGGTGAGAAGGGTCTTTTACAACACAGGTAATAAATATTTTCCTTTTTCTCCAATACACAGAGAGCAAAGGGCCTGTTTCCAAGATGAGCAAGGGGCTCAGGTCAGAGGAAATGATGTTTGGTACCTATATGAAGTGAAAGGATAGGGCCAAACAACATTTTCTCCTTCTTGCTTTTTATTCCCATGTGCCTTTCAGAAGCATCCCACTTTATTGAAATGTCTGGGACAACTCCAAGATCTCACAATTGCTGAACAGAAATCTGCAACTTTTGATTTTCTATGGCTATGTCAGAAAAGGAGACAAAACCACATGAACTTCCAAACATCCACATTTCCTCTAGGTAATTAAATCAAGTAATTACTTCAACTATTTCCTGGAGAATCAGCAGTCCTTTTCTGTCAGGTGACTTGTGCATGTGACAGGAGAGCAATGAGCAAGAATGGCTGGAAATGTGTTACTAGCCCTGGACTAGCACACACTGATCCCTCAGTCATTTCCTACAATTCAGCAGGCATCCTGTGCCACGAGGAAGTCAGAAGTGGGATTTCCATGGGCAGGCAGAGCAAGCCTGACACTCAGGGGAAAATGCAGATTGGTGCTGGGAGTGCAAATGGTGCCTAAGTGGTTATGCAGCCAGGAAAGGTTCAGAGCCCATGGCTGTCCCGAGCTGCAAAGCTGGGACCTGCTGGTGGAACACCAGCCACAGGAGAAAGCTTTCCTGCTGGGAAGAGGAGCAGAAGCAGAGGCTCAGGGTGGGCTGCCCAGGAGGCACCACGCCTGCTGTGGGTGCTGGCTGTACTGCACATGCCCTAAATCCACCCTGCCCTGCCTCTCACCTTCCTTACACTTCCACAAAAACATCAAGTCAGTACAAATTCACAAAGAGCAACTGAACAGAGTGGCTCACCCTCTATACACCATATCCTCTATACTCATGCAAGATTACTCTGCTGGTGGTGACTGTGAGTTACTCAGCCAATGGACACCACCAACATTCCACACATCTGCAACAAGAGGCTCTCATTAAACCATTGCAAAAACCAGAAAGCTTAGTGGAAAATAATCCTCTAGTATCTCTTTTACAATACATGCCAGAAAATGTTGTCTACTTGACTGGTTTTCAAAGATGTTTCAGGCTGTGCTCAGCCACCAGTCCAACCCTCTGAGTCACAGGTGACTGAGGTGAAAAAGACAGAAACAGAAGAGAGAGAGGCATTTCCATATGTTCCCTTTTGTCTACTCAGGATTTCTATTTATTTTTTAAATAGATATCTGAAAATAAAAACAGAAAAGAAAGTAATCCTTAAGTCTGACTAATCTGTGCTGCTACTTAGAATGGTGATTTAGCCATAATATCATTCCTCTTACAAACTGTTCCCTCTCTTGCAAATCTCAAGTGAGAAAGAATTGACACACCAGCACTTGAAGCAATAACTTGAGTTGCACTTCTTCAGCACAGTGTCTAATGCATAGATGCTGCATTATTTTCTCTTTATTCTTCCCTCTCTTAGCGTTTTCCATATTTTTATTCTCTAATTATTCATTTTCTTCCTGTTCTCCCCACTTGCCTTCTCAACCCTATTTCTGTCTTTCCAACTCTCTCCTTCAGGTGACCCCAGGGAAAGGGTCACTTTGGCTGCGCTGTGCTTGCAGCCCTACATGTTCAAAGATTTTAACTCCTAATAAATGTACCCACCAACCACAGCATTTACTGTCAATCACCTGGTGTTTCCTCAGAACTGCTGCATCTGGGATTGGATTTGAGAAAGGCCAGCTCAAAGAATCTGAAGCAAGTGCAGGACCAAGCCCATCCTTGCCATCACTCCAGCCTTACTTGCACTTTATCAACCAAGCATTTGAAATGAAATGCAACTGCAAGCAGGCATACACTCCACTGGGGTGCTGGATGGTGTCACAACTGCCTCTGGCACAACGTTACTGGTACCTTCTGGTTTACTTTGGTGGCAGCCACGGTCATGTTGCGCAGATCCTGAGTGTTACAGTCACTGGAGTTCATGCAACAGCTCGCAGGGATGCCGTGCTTGAAGAAGTAAGGGCTGGTGCTCCAGTTGGTGTAGCTCTGAATGCCACAGCAGCTCAGCTAGGAGGGATAAGAGGCAGGTTTAAAACCCACAAACAAACAAAACAGCATTAAAACTAGAACAGAATCATCTCAGCCCACTTCATAAGATCATAATCAAAATAAAGACAGGGCACCTCAAGTTTTGAAAAGCAGATACCACCCCTGCCCCATTTATTACGAAAGGGATGAAATCTACAGAATATGGGAGCAGAAGACCTACTAAAAACAAGGTATTTTATGAGCAGAACTATTACTTGTAACATTTGTCAAAGGTCTAGCCATAAACCCATCTTTTTTAGTTGACAGTCTGTTGGGTTTTTTGTTTGTTTTCTTTACTTTTTTATTTGATTAAAGATAACCCCCTAAATGCAAGACCTCAAAGCATTACACAGAATTACATGTAACACATACAGGTTCAAACTAGTACAAATCAATAGGGTGAAGCCTCTCTAACTCACCAAAATAATTTCTAGGACAATTCACTGAGCTGTGAATAGAAAGACACCATATGTTCACAGGGTGTATCTAGGAAGTCAGCTAGAAAACCCTAAATTGGGAAGGATGTTCTGATTTAGATCCTAAGCTAGAAGACAGACTCCATACTCAAAAGTATGGAGTATGTGCTGAATTTTCTGCATGGAAAAAATCTGTAAAGAGAGAACTATGAATGAAATTAACATTTTGCTACAACAGAAACACTGAAAGACTACTCAAAAGTATTTTGTTTGGCCAGCTCCAAGGAATGAAAAATTTAAAATACAGGGTAACATTATGCCAACAGACAATTTGACAGCAGAATATACTCGGTTTGGAGCACTGCAGTAATCTGCTAACCAGTAGAAGCCAGGTTAGAGTACAGCTTCAACTGTGCTGAAGGGGCCAACATAGCAGCTGTAATTTCTAAAGGTCTCGAAGTCATCGATACAATTACACTGACATTTCAACCATTCATTGAGTTACAATCATATGGGAAGGAAATTGGCTCACAGAATGTATTGCAAACTGAAGGAATAGCTTCTTGCTGTGCTAGAGCTTCCAGTGGGAATTTAAATGTGAATTTTATCACTCTGTGTTGTAACTGGTGGACTTGGTCTCTTGTGGGTAGTGTCCCCAGCTGGTTTGGCCATGCTGTGGCATTTGCTCCTGCCCTGTGCCCTGCTGGAAGGCAAGGCAACTCCCCACTGCCCTGCTAGCACCCCTGAGGGTCAGAAAGGCTCTTCTCCACCAAGCTCCTACTCCATCCCTCCAGCACAGCTTTCACTGCCAACCTCAGCAGTTTTCCCCTCCATTTTCCACTGTGGAAAATATACCCAGTTTTTCTCCTTAACTCACTAGATCTCCTTTGCCAGCCTCTCACTGTACTTGTGAAGAGAACTGCTGCAGTTTATCAGTGATGCAGGACACAAGATTATAAAACCCTGTCTCATCCAGCTCAGATTTAAAACATTGTATAATCTTATTGGCAAATTCCCTTAGGAACAAGGGGTGTTCTTTAGGAACAGGCCTGGTCCCTAAACTTAATTCAAGATCTGGGACCAACAACAAGCCAGTGGGACAGGCCTTGCCTTTATCAGACAGCTTTTTCACTAATATTTAAGCATCCTGGACAAGCATTTCAGCTGAAATACTTTTCCTTTAGATCAATTTTGGTTGCAAATTACAGCTTGCAGATTGAGCCATCAAAACTTCACATTCTGGCATCAAATCAGTGCTTTCTCTATTGACTAATTTTTGGTATCCAGTTTTAGACTTACACTTTCCTGTACGTTATCCACTGCATGGCTCCGCTCATCGTTCTTGTTGTAATTCTGGATTGCTTCAGTGTATGTCCTAAGGAAAGTATCCTTGATCTGTGAGGGTGAGGATAAAAAAAACAGCCCACATGAGCAACAAGAAGCACAACATCTGAAGCAGTTTTTGCAGGAAGCAAATGAATTTCCAAATTTCCTAACAAGACACCCAAACTAGCCCTTCCCAGTTGTTTTTAAGGGTGTTTTTAGGGCTGGCAGAGCTCCCTGTTAACTGTCAGGAATCATTTATGCCATTTTTCCAGTGGGATATCAGACACAGAAACAAGACTACCCCAGCAAACTGATATGTTTTAAAAACATACTGTAAAATTATTTAATCTATCAAAAAGGTATCGTTTTATGCTTTTCCCCCTGAACACTTTGTTCCAGCACTAAGTCTGAAGGAGACTGCATCCTTCTCCCTGCTCACGGATGCCAGGTGGGAGCCAAAGCTTGTGCAAACACCCTGGGGACACAAGCCAATGGCACCAAAGTAAGACATGAATCTCCTGACCAGGCATCCCCAGCACCGAAGGGATTTGGGTAAGGAACAAGAGGTCCCTCAGCTGGAAAATGTCAGGCACATCATCAGGAATGGCACTTGGACTGGGTGGGAAAGGGGCTGGGAAGCAGATGATGTGAACAACCCACATGGCTGCAGCCTTCACAAGAGACTGCCTCTCCCAAAAGTCTGACACTGGGGCTGCTGCAGGTTAGGTGGGATGAAATGGGAATCCCTAGCAGGTGGACAGGCACCTCAGGACCACATTAAAAACAATCCACTGCTTGCAAGGGTGAACAGCAGAAAACTCTGTAGCAATGGAAATGTCATGTCTAAAGAGGAGACTTGAAAACCAGCTGATACAAAGAGAAGAGACAAGGAGGGTCTCTGGGGCTGTTCTGGTTCAGCACCAGTGGCATGTAGGTCCGTGGACTTACAGCCAGAGATAGACCTGATTCCACTGGATAAAGCAGAAGTGTCACTACAAATCTAGACCATCACGCTTTTTTAAAGCTTCTTCCTGTCCCAGTTTCCTACCTCACTCCACTTCTAATCTCTCCTTATTCTCAAGATAGAAATGAAATCCCATCCCACTCCCTCTCCACCCCCTCTCTCCCCCCCACCCCAAGAAAAAAAACAAAAATATTTACAAAACAGCAAGTCTGGTGTGATGCAGAAGTTGTCTCTGCCTTACATAAACCAGCATTTGCCTGGCTGAAAAAGCTGTGTTTAAGAAAAGCATTTAATCTATTTTGCAGCCCTCAGCACATGTAAAAGAGTAAAGAAGATCTTACATGGTGGGCACACAAAACCTGATAGCTCCAGAGTAAATAATCAGGCAGCTGAGGGCAAGAGCTTTGGCTAAATCCCTTCATTTGGAAGGGCACTGGTTTTTAAGAGCTGTCCAAGCTATTGCTGCCCATCAGCCACATCCCTGGAGATGTGCTGGAGCCACCAGCTCAGCTCCCCACATTCTCCGTGCTCCAGGGAACTTCTCAGCAGCTCCTGCCCAGGGAGGCACTGCCAGAGGCAAACTCAGCACATTTCCACCTACCTCGTGGCGAAAGACAAACCCTGAAATGCCAGCCACTAGCTCAGCCAGGAACACCAGGGACAAGAACATGGCATACTGAAAAGGCAGGAGGCAAGAGAAGTCAGAGCATGATAGGCTTTTGTCTCAGCACAGATATTATCACACAAAATGTAACTTTCCCCTCCAGGCACCCTTCAAAGATGTTAAGAAACCAAAGGTGTTTTGGAGAAGATACACAGGTCATGACCTGAATGTAATACATGTGTTTATACAACTCAGAACTGATACATATAGCTTAATTACTGGCTTTTCTGACACTTCTGTTCCCACGTTTCTTAGCATCCTTATATAAATTAAAACACACTCACATGCCAGAGGTGAATCCAAGTCACTCAGGTTTTGATCTTGCAATAAGGAATACAAACAGACCCTTCCTGTTTGCACGGTACTCTGCTAAGGTCAGTAGGCTTCCCCAGGTGTTTTGGTTTGTGTTTATCTATCTCACTGCCAGATTGGGATTTGCTGCCTGATTCCTGAAGTTTCTCCAGTGAATGAACTGAAACACTGCCTTCACTGGAAATATTCTCACAGTAACACTAGACGTATGCTCCAAATACTTTGCTGAGCCAAGGTCCATATTTGGCTGTAGGTGCAGCATTTGGATCAGGAGCTAAATAAACCTTGAAAACAGTGCTTTCAGTGTAGGCACTAACCAAGTACTAAAAATATATTTAAGGAGAAATAAAGAAGGTAAAGAAAAAATGCGAAGTGGAATAGTAAAATTTGAAGTTGGTGCTTAATCTTCTGGAGGAAAAATTACCTTTTTACTTGACCTGCTAAGTAACAGTTAATTAAGAAAGGAAGCATTTTAAATTAAATTCAGTCCTAGCAGGATTTACTGGAGAAAGGGAAACTTAGCTTTCATGAAAGGTTATTGGGGAAAGGAGCACAACATTGAAGGCAGAACTAGAAAAAAAGTGTGTCCAATTTATGCAGCTGTCAAAACTCTGTTCTGGAGAGAAAAGAAGTTTAGAAATATTTCTTATGCATACAACAAAAATAAACCCACGTGCTTGGAACAGCATGTGCTGCTCTCAGTGGCATAGCTTTAAGAAAGTTACATGGGTTATGGAGCAGCTAGCAGAACCTGATTTCCTATGGATTTATATCATCATTCACCTTTATCCCTCTCCCATCTGGACTGCAGTGACTCCAGCAGGCCTCTGCACATGCCCTGACAGCACATCACCAGCAAGAGGTACTTGCCAGCTGGCCACCAGCTGATGGAATTGCAGCTGCTACCTCTCCCCTTCCCCTCCCTGCCATCATTTGAGGAAATTAACTCCCTTTAACATGTCCTTTCTTTTTTTACAAAAGCAGTTCAAACGGGAGAAAAATCATCCCATCTCCTTAGAAAAGCAGTCCCAAAATACTGTAGCAGGAGATGCATTGTACTGTCAAGTCCTTTCTCACTAGTTCAGTGCTTCCAAGTGCTATTTCCACTCTTCAAATCATTGCATATGCAGGATTTTGCTCCTAAATATGCCTAGAAACACAGTTTATCATATCAGTTTGTTTAACCTGCAGTTATTTTGAATTTTAAGGTAGGCTGGAAAATTCAAAACATAGAAACTCATAGAGAGAGAGGTTAAAGTGGACTGAGGGACAACAGCTTCCCCTTTGCTCACTGCACCTCGAGCCTCTGCTGCTTTTGAGATGAGGCCAAACATACTATACAGTGCTCTGCTTTTTGGGTTGAATTGTTCTATCCTAGTGAATGTTAGGAGGCAAAGAAGGGCTGGTGTGCTTTTATGAGGAACCAACTATTCATTCCATAATTTCACATCAGGGTATTAAAGTGACCCCTTAAAATACAGTCCGAAAGAATTTCACATTTATGATGCTTTGGGCATCTTTAAGATTGTAAATATGTTCATCTATCTGGCTCACAGAAAACCAGAATGATTGTAGAATGACTCACAGAGCAATTCAGCACCACCACCCTGCTCCAAACACTTGGGCCTATGTGCCACGTGTAGCAAAATTCAGTCACTCAATTAAAAACTGGTTTTGGCGAAGTGGTTTTTTTTTCCCCCTTGTCCAAAAGGCACACATGTAGAACATAAAGATTAATAAAATCTAGCTTATGTGCCTAAAAAGTTTTATCAACATCTGTCAGGGGGTGGGAGAAATCCCAACAGATCAAAAAGACCTCCTCCCCTCCTACGGCGCTTGGGTTTGCTCACCAGCTTCAGCATCCATGGGCTGCCACGGCAAGTGGCAAAGCAGCCGAAGAGCCCGAAGACGATGATGGTGGTGCCCGTCCCGATGAGCACGTAGGGGGCATTGGTGGAGTTCTCAGCAATGAGAGAGATGTAGGTGCCGAGGGTGAGCTTGCCCCAGACGCCGACTGCGAGAAGGATGACGCCGGTGATCTGCAAAGCAAGGGCAGAGACGCGTCAGGAGCTGCTGCAGAGGGCACCCGAAGCCAGCACACGCTGACCCTGGAGGGAGGCGCTGGTGCCGTGCTGCTGGCAGAAGGGAGCCTCAAGACTTCCACGAACTCCAGAGGGACAGACATACAAAATCAAACTCCAGCACCTGTTACATTAAGGCTGCCACTGAAGGACAAACATCTAAGACTAACCACTGCCAAGGGAGGATGCAGTGTACCACCTGCGGGAACAGCTTTCTGCTCCTGCAGTCCCCTGAGAGACATGGCCAACTCCATGAGTCTGAGTGTCCCCTGCTCCCCTTGATCAGCCTCAGCAGGCATTGCCATTTCTGCTACCGCTTTGGGACAGGATTAGCAGAGACTTCTGCTCTCCTGCTCACAGTGGCAATAAGAATAAATCCAGCTCTTGTCCATCTTCAGTGCAACTCTGTGGAAAGTGCTCATTCCTTGCTATTGCACCCAACAGCTGAATCGGAAAAAATCACCGAGGCGCCTACCAACCCACAGACATCAAATGCCCTTGCCAAGTCTGGTCCCATCCCTGCACAGCACCGTCCTCACCTCTCCTTGTCCCAAACAAAAGTGGATTAATCAGCAAAATCTGAAAGCAAGCTGCAGGGAGTTGGGAAATCTGCAGAACAACTTCTGGTTTCTCGCCTCCAGTTCCACAAAGGGCTGGTTTCTGTGCCTAAGCTGCTGAAAGTTTTACCACCATCCCCAGGGAGGCATAAAAGCAGCCTTCACTGCCAAAACGAACAAGCAGCTTCACATATGAAAGACAGCTCAAGCCTCCTAATAAAAAGCATTTTTAGTTGGCTGTTTGAAACAATTACTAACCCTTTACTATGCGTTTTAAGAGTTTGGTTTCCCCAGGTCTCAGGGGGGGCCTATTCAATTTATGGCACACACAGACTTTGGAAAAAAGGAGGAAAGCCTCTTGGTGGTTTATTCCCCTTTGCTTCTTAACAGAGCTCTGATTTACAGGGATTTGAGGAAATCCCTGAGTTTGCTGGGAGGTCTAAGCCCCTAGCAATCTTGGCACGGTGCAGAGGGGATGGGACGTTTCCACAAAGACACGCTGAAGATGCACCTCGGGTTTCAGCAGTGCTGTCTGGAATTCTGCTTATGAAGAAGAAAACCCATAAGACTTCCCTACAAACCTTTTCACGACCTTTATTTAGCAGAGCACAAGCAGTGGTATGACTAATGCCTACCTCCACCCCAAGGCAAGCCTCATTTCCTCATTTCCAAGACACACTTTTTATCACTATCTCTCTGTGCCATCAAACAGTCTAGAGAACAATGAATGTACTGGTTTCTGGTTTGGTTTTTAGATTTTTCTTTAAAAGCAGGAGAGACACGGGCAGACAGAAGACCAGGACACTGCTGGCCTGAGAACAAGGCAGCAAGAATAGACACTGCTCCTGACACTCAGCATCAGTACACACATCTTCCCTTTACCTCTATCTCCTTCCTTTGACCTGAAATCTCTCCACCAGACTAATTCTGTGGCCTGTGGGTCAGGCTCAATAGTTGCAAAAGCAGGGTGCTGTGGGTCCATTTACACCTGAAAGGTCTAAAAGGAAACTCAGAGCACCTTCTCCAATGCACAGTCCTGCCCCAGTCTTCCCTACTACCTTTCCACTGTAAAGTTTCAATTCAGACAATGATCATACAGGAGATGTACAAAGTATTTCAGATATCCTGGCAGTCAGAGGAAAGTGACTACCACCCCTTTGACCTTTAGAGCCCCTCTGAGCATTCAGCATTCAAAGGAACTTTATTTACCAACAGGGTGGCTGGAAGAGCCAGCACACACGGAGCACGAGAGCAGCAGTAAAATTCCACCAGTGGACTTCTACAGCAAAAGCTGGTCTTCATATGGCCCAGCAAGAATTTTAAGATTTGTCCTGGAAATGCTATGACAGCTACAGTCTGTGAGGAAAGAGTGTCATAACCCCACTCCAGATCCTCAGCAGACACAGAAGAAATGAACTGGCAGCTGCACAGCCCACGATGCCCCAAATGAGACATCTGGAGTGGTACAGAGAAACAAGCATTTGCAAAGGAAAACAAAACAAAACAAAAAAAGGAAGAAATTTCCTTCTAAAAAGCAACTGCCAGAGACATCCTACCTAAATGTAAAGACATGTGGGATCCTACCCTTTGGTGTTTTTAAGGGAAAGCAAAGGATAACAACTACCCAAAATACCAAGCTTCAAGGCCTGTCGCAAGCTTACCGAATGCTTTTGATTCAGGAAAAAACTCCAGAAAAAACTCTGGAGTTTTCCTTGGACTTTATACAAGCCTTGGTTTAAGCAGTAATAGCCCACCCTGGATAACGCAGGCAAAGCTCATATCCACACCCAACCAGACAACATCACTAGAGAGATTCCTGCCAGCAGCCAGGGCTGGCCTGATTTATCCATGCCTAGGACCAGTTCCTATGATCATAACAAGCCCCAGAAACTCAGACAGGTTTTGTGTCCACAAATAGGCTTGCAAGTGGTTGGTGGTGGTTTTGGTTGTCTCTTTTTCATGCTTGTACCCTGTCCCACCCCCCCACACTGTTTTGATGGATTTTTCTTGCACCTTCTGTTTCTTTTCTCTGCTCTTTCTCTAGTTTGCAACATTATTAGAAAGCTATTTCATGCTGGATTTCATCAAAGGTAGATGATATCTTCCTTACAAAAATTCCCTGCAGTGGAAGCCCCTGGACTCATGTTTCCTCAGCCAGGAAACTGGAGATGTAGCATTCCATAAAACATTATTAGTCCTGCCCTTCATTTAGGTCAAAATTTTAAAGGTTAAAAGAAAAAAAACCAACACAGGAGATATCCAAGTAGGGCAAGGACTGTAAAAGCTACACACAAGTAGAAATCACATTGTTTAGCCCTAGCAGGTCTCACAGTTCAGTGCCTCTGAGCTCAGGCTCAGCAAACACACCCCAGAAGCCCTTGACTGATGAGATTGCAGGAAATGAAGCAGGTGGGCCACCTGGACATCTTCTAAGAAAAACACCACTGAAACCAAGATGTTCCCACAGAATGTTTTAATCTAGATGAATTGGATTGTTCTGCCTTGAAAAAAAAAATTTAAAAATCTGTGAACCAACCCCCCCCAACTCTACCTCTTGCCTCTCCTCAAGCATGGTATCACAGGCACATCCCACCAATCGCTGATTTCAGTCAAAGACAGGCTTTCTAGTCCTTTTACCTTCCTTCAGCATCAACACAGACATTTCCAGTGTTACCTGCAGTACTGCTCCCAGCTCTGGATGTGGTGGAAATGTTATTGTGCAACAGGCAGGCAGAAATACAACAGAACTGACCGTCAGCTCTGGCATCACTTGTCCAATAAAACAACTGCTTTTTAGAGACACAAGACAAAGATATGGCCAACAGCACTGACACAAGGGTATGTGCCCCAGCTTCACAGGACACAGGGAGAGTGATGTCCTTATAATGCTGGGCATGGCTAAATCAGAACTAATACTAAACCCATGCAGTTTCTCAATAAAAGGCAACAAAAAAAGTCTGAGAATTACTTCTTTTAATAGTGCTGAAACAAAGATTAAACTATCAATCCCCTTCTTCTAGGTAACAGCAGCAAAGTATGCAGAGAGGAGCATTCAGAAAATAACTTCTGAAAGTGCACTGTCCTTAATTCTGTCAGGCAGGAAAACACTATGTACTCCTTTCAACTGGATGCACATCACTCCTAAAAGAGTCTCTTGTTTTCATAACCCAAAATCCACTGAGCATTGGTGGCATGATATGAAGGTTGCTGCTGATACAGGAGAGATGAAAGGTTCTACACCTCACATCTACAGAGATACAAGATCCTAATTCAAACCCTTATTTATACTCAGGACTGCCATATGGAATATTTAAAGTTTGCCAATTACAGAGGTGAAGATAAATGTGCAGCAGGAATTGCTAGTTTATTGGTCCACACAATTAATGTCCTCCGGTTCATTACTGATGTGAGCTATTTTGATTCCTAAGGTCTGTCAAAATAAAACTTGGAAGCCAATTGTGATTGCTGCAGAGCACACAGCAATCCCTACTACTTCCAAAAGCAGCAGGAAGAACTCAGCCTTTCTCTGGACCAGCTCTTTATCTACAGAACTGAGATGCAGGAGGCCAACTTCATTATTGAGGATCTCACTGCAGGTGTAATTCTTCTATTTCATTTCATATTTTCAACCTCACTAAATGAATGTAAAATGTGGGCAACTTAAAAAGAAATTCAAAGTAGCAGCAAAGAATCAGATACAAGGAAAATAACCATGTTGTTGGTATTTTCAGTTTCTCAGTTCCAAATACTTCCTTTTCCAAACACCAGCCTCCCTGCATTTTGGTAGAGGCATGCTGTCTCTGCACAGCTCTCCTGCAAGCTTCTCCTCAAACAGGCTAGAGAAAGGCTGTGCATAAAATGGAAGAAGCCAGGGGAAGGCAGACAAGAACTATCTCAATCTATCTTGGCTGAGGCTGAAAGGTCTAGCAATAGGTTTAGCAGGCTGAGAGGAAATGAGAGAGGACCAAGGCACACAGCTAATTAGCTCTTCCAGACATTTCCCCAAAGGAGGGAAACTTTTTCATGAAGAAAACGTCTGACCTTGACAACATCCAGAACAAATCCTGCGTTAAAAGCATGTCCAGAGAGACTTAAAAATAACTGGCCTACCTCTGAAAATTTTATAACTTTCCCAAAATAGGCAATGGATCACATTCAAAATGTTCTTGCTTTACTGCTTGTCAAGCACTGGGAGTGGCTGGCTTTGAGTCAGCCCCTGGGGTCTCATCAGGCAGGCAGGTGACTAAAACTAATA
Organism: Promerops cafer; assembly: GCA_013398275.1. Classification (NCBI taxonomy): domain Eukaryota; kingdom Metazoa; phylum Chordata; class Aves; order Passeriformes; family Nectariniidae; genus Promerops; species Promerops cafer. The sequence continues at coordinate 2,589,803 of VZSE01003938.1, read as the reverse complement.
TAAATCTTCCTTTGAGCTTCAATTTCAGCTCTTTACAGGCAGGGGCAAAGCATTAACCCAAGATACAACAGAACATGGAAATGCCTGTAAGCCAACAATACACCTGAATTCTCTGTCCTCACATCTGCTGATCTTGACTACACCTGCAAACCCAGCTTGGGTCACCTTCGCACAGGACTGATCTCTGCTGGAGTGAACAGGAAATGAAGATGCCATGAACTGTATCTTTGGAGGAAGGCAGCAAGTTGCAGCCAAAATATAACAATTTCTGACCCCTTTGCAAACTGAGAGACAGCCTGTAAAGGTCACTGTGTTGGGAGAAAACACCTGCAGTGGCCACTCTTCTATGTAACTATTCTAGTGTCTTCTAGTTCCTGACTTCACCATTTCTTAATACGTTTCCCCAGTACCTAACAAGATTATTTTGTCCCTCTGCTCTCGTAACTCAGGCCTGTCCCTCTTCTTCTTCTCTGTTCCTTACAGTTTTCCATGGAAATAATTCCTTCCTAAAATGACACAGCCAAAAGGATTTAAAGGAAAAATGCCCTAAGATTAATTCACATTTCTCCCTGCGATCCCTTGCCTGTCTCACCTGGGCAGGCTGCCACGCTTCAGGCTCAGGGTTTTCTCTCCCTGTTACATGTGTGGATTGTCCAGCACAACGAATCTTGCTTCATCCCTTCACCTCAGGGATCTGTTTGAGTTATGATCCCTGCTGTTCAGCATCCATCTAGAGCTAGCCACTGTCACAAAATTGACCATCCACCACAGCCCTTGCTGTTTCTCTGCAAAACTGAGATTCCTGTGTATTAAAACTACTGGTGCACATCCTCCCTGTGGAAACCATCATCAGGGATACCAGCACATGCAAACCACAGCAGTGGGGATGCTGCCTCTGCTCTCATGTCACCACTGGGTCAGAGCTGAGTATCCAGTGCACTCAAGTCAGGGGACAACCACTGAATCTGCCCTGAAATACAGTGGAGGAGATTTTGATTAGACACACTGATACCAAGCTTAACAACCTGTTCTCACACAGCTCCTTTCTGTGACTGGACTAGTATCCTATTTCCTTTTCAAAAATATTTTTAATTTTCAGTGTTTGTCCTAGCTGGGACACTATTACAAGTATGTGAATAGTTGTCCCAAGTGAGCTGACATCAGATTAAGGTCCTCAGAGATCAAACTGTAGTGCAGGTAAAAAAAAAATTAAAAAAAAATTTAAAAAGGGAAAAGAAATTAAAATATTGTCTCTCACACAGATAACAAAGTGAATACCAAATTATCACGGAGCTGATCTGGCTACTCAGCACCAACTCTGCAGACAAGTGTGTGCTAATCCCTAACTTTAATACTGCCTCTATCAACTACAGAATTAAATGACCTCTGAAAGGAAGTGAACATTTTGTAAACAACTGAGGTGTTTCCCAGCACTCCCACCCATCCATACACCAACCACACACCAAGGTCTAATAGTGCTTTCCTTGCAGGCTGGGGCAGAAATGACAACCAGGACCGTATCACTCACTCTGTATGGAAAACATTAAAAATCACACAGACGTGAGTGCAACCTTCTCCTTGCAACCAGAAGAGACCAATGATCATTTAATGGACATCAGGGAAGAAAACATCGCAGTAATTTTGTTTGCTGCAGGATAAAAACTTGGACATGGCCCAAGAAGTCCTAGGAGCACTAACAAGGGCTGCAGTGGGGAGACAAGAACTTGAAAACAACCTTGCACCACTGCACAAAATTAAGGATTTCTTGCTAATACAGCGCAAATTCCTATTCTTTGAGAATTTTTTCTATGAGGAAACAATTGATTACATGCCACTTGCAGGAAGATTCAGGAAGAGTAAGGACATCTGGGACCTGATCTCTATACTAATATCATGCCCATGATGAATACTTATAATAAACAGCCATATTCTTATGCTGAAGATGTAGCTTTATTATACCTTGCACTTTCAGAAAAGAAGTTGGAAATCTCAGTAAAATTAAGTTCTTTATCATGAGAATTATACTTATTTGTATGTAAGACACTTCATTAAATGAGAGAAGATATTCTGCTTTACAGTTTAATCACCAGTGGCTCTATTAATTGATGTATCTTTTAAGCCAGCTTGCAGACAAAAATGTGGTCATCTCTGGATAAAATAAAACACAAAAATACATTTCTGCTGGGAATTTTCAGACCTAATTCCTTGAAATGTAGCTTTAAATATGCATGACTGAAGATCTCAGGGAAAAGAACTTAGAGACTGGAGACTTCAAAAGCAGCATCCCACTCTGCAAGGCTAAGGCACACTCCTGGCCAGAGGAAACGGGGTTGGTTTGAAGGTCTAGTAGTACACAGAACAGAAAGAACTGACTGAGCATCAGCAAAGTCACACAGCCAGAGAATATTTACCTGTGGGGCCTGAAAGTTTTTGGAAGTTTAAATGCAGCAGCTGTCCCTCATACCCAACACTTTCAAATCCCTTCAGTAGCAACACACAGAGGTGACAGGAATGTTGTTTACACAGCATGACGTAGCTTGGCCTCAAATTTTAAAACAGTTCACCTATTTTACTGAGATATAAGACTTGAAATGATAAAAAATGCAAGACAATAAAAGGTTTTGAAACAGGACTATCCCCTACTTAAATACTTTATTGTTTCTTAAATGCTCTTGTTGTTTGCTTGCCTCCTAATAAATCAAGGCAAAATCTAAACTTCTATAATCCCTATGTGAACAAAGTAAAGGAATAAAATGAAACACTCTGAAAAATAGGCTCTAGTGCTATCCATGCCCATGAGACTAGCACTGTGTCCAAAGTGCAGGCTGAGTCAGAATCAGTGGAAAGTCTCCCTTGTTCCTCAGGACTGACCAGGGCCGAGAAGACTTTGAGAGAGATCCCAGTCAAGCAGTTTTGGTAATTTCAGTGGATAAATCAGCAAATAAACTTCTCCCTGCATATGTAACAGCCTTACAAAGTTTGGATATAGCAGTAAGAAAACCTGAAAAGAATTAAAAAGAGATGTACAAGCTCATTAGTCACTGCACACAACAGCAGTGGAGTTAAACTCTTTCAGAATCATTTTTTATTCAAGCAACTACTGTCCTAATAACCTTCAGAAAAAGCAGAATATGGCATTGAGGTGTGAGATGATAAATTCAGTAGCACCAAATGCAAGGTCATGGTGCTGGGACCAATTCCAGCAGTTTCAAGCCCCTGAATTTGCAAACAGTATTGGAGGAAAAGGATTTCTGAATGCCGGCTGACCACGGTGCTTCCGAGGAACCGCTCATGGCACTCACATACAGAAGGAGGCACAGGTAACCCAGGGGCGCGTTTCCAAAGGCAAGGAATCCACAGAGGAGGCTGTTTGAGGGAGGCTGAGGCGACGCTGCAGCAGGCCCGCGGCAGCGCTGCCGGCTCCACGCGGCGCTGCGGGGCCCGGAGCTGCAGCTCCCAGAGCCGGGCGCCAGCGGGATGGGGACGGCTGAGGGGATGTAGGCCTGCCTGTAAGGGGATCACACTCCAAGGCCAAGAGAGAGCTGGTAAAGCCACAGGACAGCCCAGCTGGGAGCAAAGAGAGCACACGCTGGCCATGAATGCACTGAGGGTGCAAATCAGGGTAGGGAGGGTGGGAGCGGCCTCCTCTCTGGAAGAGGGGAGGAGGAAGGCAGGAACACAACCAGAGCCTGCAAAGGGTGACAGCTGGGCAGCTTTCACCCCTTCACCGTGGGATGGGGCTGCACAAATGGAGAGCTGGGGGGTCCCACTGAACGCCTAAAAGGCTGGAGCCTGTGAAGAGGAAGGGAGGACAGCGGGGTCTCAGCCTCCATCTGTGCAGAGCCAGGCTGCCTCTGGCAAGAAGGTTGTCAGCTGCAGCATTAATTTCAGTTCAGTCCATCCAAAACTCAGCTTGAGGGCACATGTAATGATAACGTTTTGTTTAAAGTTTAAAAAGGATTTTATTATTGCAACCAAGCCCCTCATGTCCTGATCCCATTTTATGGAAAATCACTGGTTATTTACATTCTCCTAATCATACTCAGAATGAGCTGAGAACTGCCATTCCTATTGTGGGGCTGTTTTATTTCTCTTCCCCAGAAAGGACACATTTCTTTCATCATTAAGACTTCTGGTTCTTTCCCTTTCTCCTTTCACATGAGCCATGTTCTCCTGTTGTGCTCTTCAAGCACCATGCTCCAGTGTTTTCTGGTGGCTTGCTTTTGGAGGCAGTGCACATAGGATGGATCCCCACTACGCTGTTGTACAGCTCACATGAGAAATAAAATGTTCTCAGTTCAGCATACCCAAGTCAGTCCTTCAAAACCAGCCATGTTCTCCATAACCATCTGCATTTGCTCTCACCCACACCTCAGCTACTGCTCATCCTCTCAAACACAAGCAGCAACACAGTCAAGGAAGTGAAAAAGGTAACTGAACAAGGCTAAGGATGGCAAAAGTAAAGTTTGTTCTACTCTAAAACAACCCAGTTTTGCTCAGCCAAGGTGCAGCACTCTGGTTTCTGCATCTACACGGCAGTTTTCATACTGCTCTGTTGTGCATTTGTGTACAGCTCTGGTTTTCATGTGCCGCTCCTGCTACAGGAGTCAAAGTCAGAAGCTGCTTTTAATACTTCAATGCTTTTTTAGAGAGAGGGAGGAAATATCTGCCCCAAATCTCAACAGGATTGCAAAATCAAAATTCCAAACCATAGCTTATTAATATGATTTCAAAATAGTTTAGGACCTGTAACCATTCACCAAAACTCTCTGGATGAAATGAAAAGAAACTACTGAATTGTCTTTTATATTCCTATACAACACATATGCTGATGCTTAAATGGTTGAGATACTGGAGTTCCTGTTTGTGGGTATTCACTTGAGTATGTGTCTGAAAATAAAGGCATATTCCTCATATATTAGTTGGGTTTTGCTACATGTCAGAGTTGCCTAATTCAAATATTGACACCTTTGAGTGCGTATGACTATACATGCTTGCGAGGGAAGAAAAAGTTTGTATGTAGCCTGCACTCAAACTATTAAATTCCAGCTGAAACAAAACCAAAAAATGTCAGCCAGAGCAGAAACAAAACTGAAAAAATTTCAACCCAGATGTTTATTAAATAAACCAAACCAACACTACAAGAAAAAAACCAAACCAAAAAACCCAAGCAAAAGCAAACTAAATGAAAAAAATCAAAACAAACCAAAGCAACATAAAATAACCCAAGCAAGAAAAACGACAACAACAAAACCCCCAAACCCACCACCACAACAGCAAAACCAGTAAAAATTACCAGATAATTACAATACCAAAGTGACACTACCATATTGCTGATAACACACATGTAACTATACTGCTGGTACTTTAATGCCCTTTTGAGACACAAGTACCCTGAAACTCTATTCCCTATCAGGACAGTGATGCCACCAGGAAAGCCTTTTAACCACAGGTCTCCCACTAACTTAAACTCATTCTTTGGCATGGGTCCAGAAGCTGTGGGATTCCATCATGCAGGATTCCGTCAGCCCACCCTGAGGCTTTGCCACAGCTCCTGTGGGAGCACAGGGACAAATGTCTGTGTCATTTGTGGCTGAGCTGCTGCCAGTCCCCTTCAGAAGAGCCTTGGCAGGCAACGGCTGCTGCGTCCATCTGCAGACCCCTCATCCCTGCCATGAACCTCCACCTGGCCTGTAAAACCACCAAAATACCCCAAAACTGAGTAGGAATGCTCCTGCTGTTTGAGATGCTGTAAGATTTGCAGAATGGATGGATTATTTTTGGTTTTTAAATGAAACTCTTAGATTTCTACATATAGTACTTGGGGCTCACTTGCTGCTTAATCCTTCAAGTTTTCTTTTCCTGAAACAGCTGCAATGATGTCCTAAGTGACAGATGGACCAAACTGGATGGTATTTTGCATATCTTATTGCTATGAAAGATGATTCATTTTTAAATCCTTTCAGACTTCTTTATTCCTGTTCATCTCATCGGCTTTAATCAGGTTTTGATATACAGTTAACATACTTGCTAACCAAATCTGCAATCAATGCAAATAATTTAAATAAGTGGGTTGTTTAAAGGAAGAGAAGGACTTTATCTGATCCTTGGCTCTGGTGCACACAGTTCCAGAGTGCAACTTGCAAGGCCTTTCTGAGCCTCTCGGAGCAGGCACTGGAAAGGCAGAGGTGAGCAGCCATCCCACTGGATTTTGGTGCTGCTCCTCAGTCCCCCAGGCACGAGATAAATTCCACAGAGTGAGAGAAGGAGATGAGGTTTGTTCTGCCTGGCAACTCTTCTGAGTTTCCTTTAAAGTGCCTGTAACTACGACAACTGGCGAAAGCCTCTCTGTGTGCTCGGCGTTAGTGCGCTTCCATCTTCCCTGGAAACTGGGCTAATAAACCCCCCAATGTTTACATAAAGCAGAGAAGAAATATGTTGAGGAAGCAATTTCATTTTCAAGCTTGAATGGAAGTACTGCAATTAACGGAAAGAAAAAAGACAAATATAAAAAGTAGGCATTAAAAAACCTGTTATGTGTTTCAGAACAGCAATTAAAGGAAATGATTCACTGCAGAGCTCCTGTTGAAAAGATTAAAGAAAACCACTGCATCTTTCTCAAGAAGAATTACAGTTTGAAGGGGGATTTCATGCTGGTATAATGCTAGTTTATTTACAGATATTCAATATTTATCTTACTAGCATTCATATGAGCAGTAAGGCAAGCTAATGTTACCATCATTATACACATCATTCTGTTTTATTTCATTTGACTGGTTGTTGTAAAATTCATGTTTGCACTGTTGCCAGTTGATCTTATTCAAGCCTCATCTATGCTCTTTATAGGTTCCAATTTGGGGAACCACCTACTAATGACAGAAAACAGAACACTTTAAAAGGCTGAGCATGAGCCATAAAAATTCCTAGCTGATTACTCTACCAAGCTTTCCTGTTTTACTCTTCACCAGCTCTTACTATGCCCTGCCAGCAGCTGTCACTAGGACTGTACTGTGAGTGGCTCCAGGCAGGGATGTAGCTCCCAAATTTGCCATCCTGGCTGGCTGTAGCTGATGCACACTGTTAATCCAGGATGACACACCAGCACCATGGTGGTTTACCAAATGGGCTTCTCCAAGCTTAGGATATCAGAGCCTGGGAGGGATGACAGAGCAGCAGTACCAGCAAGGAAGGAAACACAAATGAAATTGCTACACTCATCCATGTATAACAATAATAATTAAAGAAAAAGTTAAAAACCTTGGCACCAAACAGGATGGGAAAAGACCAGACACACCTTTTCCACCTCATATTGCCAAGCACACTGTTAACACACAGTAGAGTGCTCTCTTCCAAACTCCAGGCATACACAAAAGGACCACATCCTCCTACTTAATTAACATACAAAATTATATAGACCTGCATTTTGATAGGGACTATATTATAAGGGGGACCCTACGGCTTCCAAGCATGCCAGGCAGTTGGGGAGCTCTCCTGCCTGAATGTTGCAGAGGTCAATCCTTGGGAATCGTGCACTTTCCTAGGATTCACAGGGAGAAAACAAAGGCTGCTTCCAGCTGTGACAGCCCTGTCAAACAGTCCCAGCAAGTTCTGCTTTATCAAAACCAAAACATGCTATTCCCATCTAAGTGTTACTGACAGGGAATGCTCCAAAATCAACACCTGGAGAAGGCACAACCCAACAAGTAACAGGAACTTCTCTGAGAGAGTCTAATATAATTCTTTATTTTCTTGCTGTTTGGTTCCTTGATTGAACTTCACACAAAGGATCCTCTGTACCAAAACATGCTGTTCCTTTAACCCTCATTCTGCTGCTTCTTATGGCAGTTTCCCACATGGGCGTTTCCATTCACACTTCACTCACACTCATCTTGGTACTTCAGTTGCAAGTTTCTACACTGCAAAGTCTTGATGCATTTTTGCAGTGCATTTTTCTGCACTGCTGCTGTAGAAACCCAGAATCAAGATCAATAGAAAGCATCCCAAAACATGCTACATCAAGAAATACGAATATCTAAAATTAACAAAAATTAATCTTCTTCTGTTTGTGCTAATAGGGGTGTATTTTCCAAAGATATTCCAGATATACTGTGAATTAAGCACAGAAGGGCTGAAACTCACTGACCTGTAAGTAACTCAAACAACATGAATGAAACACCAGATGAATGCCTTGCCAATTAAAGTACCACTCTGTAATATGGCAAGAAAGACAAACAATCTGAGTTACAAAGTTCTTTGCAAAATGCAAATTGCTTAGAACTAACCCCTTCTACCATTACACCATTTCAATAGATCAGGCAAAAACCTTTGTCTCTCAGGCCACCAAGTTCTTACTCTCCCCCTTCCAGGTTCCCACTTTGTATCTATCTTTGTATCTTTTTAGATAAATTATCGGAGAAACATCCAACCACATCCACGTCCTAGACACGGAGAAGAGACTTGATCCATCTCTTCCAAGGGCAGGGTGGTGTTGCCAGAGACAGGAGAGGGATGAAGGGGAGGTCTGGATGGTCTCCCTGGCTCGGGGGGTGGGGCTGAACCCTTCAGTGGGCAGAGCAACCTGGACTTAAAGATTGAGATGCATGTCATTCATAAAGGCAAAAAACTATGGCTGGATGCTAAGGCACAAATGCATAAATGGGTGTCCAGACAAGAACACATCCCAGGAATACTCCACATGGGATAAATGGTGCCTCTGTGAGATCAAGCTGCCTTACAAAACAAAGCTTAGGCAAGTGCACCCCAAGAGACGCCTCAAAGCAAAGCAATGCTTAAACTGTAATGAAAAAATATTCTTTCCACACACTTTGCCCTCTTCCCCAACAGAATTGCTCAAACAAAACCAAATGCTTTATGCCAACATGACAAAGTAAGCTGAACTTACTTTAGTCAAATTTGCTGATCAATACAGAAATGTAAGGGCTTCTAAAACACATTTACACTTCTGTTGAGGAAAATATTTTCTCATTCAAATGGGTATTTTAATGTCAGCACAAGTAAATGCACCCTTGATGCATCATTACAGCAACTGCACTGTTTAAGAATGCAAATACAAGAAGAAAGTAAAAAAAATTTATTAGAAATATTAGAAAAAAAAGTTAAGTAAATGTAGATATAGTTTTCATTGTACAAGCTGCTAAAGTGTCAACATAAATGGGAAACTAGGGCCCACCTATTGAAAATGAAATGCAACATCTACCATCAGGCATGGTCATACCACTGGGTATGAGCCACTGCCTCCACTTCTTGGAATGGGTGGCACCTGGAAGCAAGCCATCAGCAAGGTATTATCTTCACTGTTATTTCTTGAACTCTCAATGTCCCATCAAAATGCAACAATATTATGAAAATATTCCTTTCAAAACTTGAAACCAGCATTAATTTTCATATCCAGATGATCAGTGTACATCTTTAGCAGCATTGCCTGCATTACTGCAGCTAAGTGAAGCAAAAAATCAATGTTTTATTAGTTTAAACAGGTCTTATTTTGACCACAAAAAACATTAACATAAAAATATTTTTTTCTAGCTTATCTTACTTGTTTTATTAAATGAAGACACAGAGGTAAGTAGGAAATGGGATAAAACCATGCAGAAAGCAAGGCTCACTGAAGCTTGGTTATTGCAAATTAACCCAAATAACTCTTTCTGAAAAGCTGACTCACTTTTTATACAACAAAAATACCACAGGAACCATCTGAGCTCCCTGCAGGAAACCTGCTGACAGAGCACCACGTGGAAAACACAAAAAAGCTGTACTGAAACAGCCTGATGACAAAGGAGCTGGCAATGCAGGGCAAGCTGCAATCACCTGTGCCAGCAGGAGTTATTAGAGAAATTCTACAAGCATTGGAGCTGACTTGCTTTTATGAGTGTCACAAAAAATGAGGGACATGCTAAGGAAAGTTTATTGAGGATGAAAATGGCCAGCACTGTCACACAGAGGACACTGGAGGAAATGGAGGAATTCACTCCAAAACAGAAGGAACTTGAATAACTGTGTAATGTCCTGAGCAGATGTATACAGACCTCTGGCACAGCCTGGTCTCAGTGCTCAGGAGTTACAGATGAAAGACCTGCACCAGCTGCCCAAAAGGTGAGCATTAGCTACCAGGGCAAAGCAGGTATGGAAACTGCTTGTGCAAACTATGTACTCCCAGCACATGGAAATATGGGTACTACAGAACAAAGCTCTGATGAAATCTCCTCCGGAGCAGAGTGTGATTCGAGCTGTCCACGTTCAGATTATTACATGATGAGTATGGAAGACACCATGACTGCTGCAGAAACACAGTTTCCTAGGCTGCTCAGGGGGTTCCTTGTCTTTCTTCAGCAGCAGCACCAGTCATGCTCACGACAGTGCAAGTGCAAGGTCTAAGGGCAGTTTTATTGGCAGTTTTCAGTCATGCTCTTAACTTTTCTTTTTGCAGGCATGCACGGCCTATGTGACTCTGTGGATCACATGTAAAATTGGTTACACAGCCAGTTTAAATTAGAGATGGCTGGCAGAAAAAGATAAAGGTAGATCTCATTTACAGCTTTTATGTTGCAACTTGACAATTCCTGCTACACTTGACAATTTTTGCTACACTTTCAATCCCCATCTCTAAAGCATCAAGCACATGGTTCTCTCTAAATCCACCCAGCATTACTTGAACAGAGTTCTCAGGTGTCACTTTTACTTTTTTAACACCAAAGAGTGTTTAGCTCCCCCAAGGACAAAGAGCATCCACACCCACAAAATACTGCCTGAACTGACAGCAGAAACACTGAAATAAAGGCTTAGAATTCTCCATCCACAAAAACACTTTGTAGACTACAGGTCACTTATTTTAACATATTTTAGGTATCTAAACACTAAACCAGAGTTGTGAGCTCCCATGTTCTCTATTTCCTTCTTCCATCTCTTTTCCAAAAACCCAGTGTTGACTTTGGTTGTCAACAGTACTAAAGCATGAAGACTGCACCCACGAATGGGCATCACAGGGCAGAGGATAAAATACAGGGGCTGCAGCTTCCATACCTACTTAAACCAGATTGCCAGAGATGTAAAAAGCTTAGCATGGAAATAAGAACATTTCGAAAGCACCAAGGTTCTCAGAAGAGACAATGCAGTAGAAAACAGGCACCCAATTTTCAAAGGCTGTCTTTCACTGCACAGAGGTCCAGCAGCCTGAGCACCTGAAAACCCCAGGACCTATCAGCACTTTCAGGTACTTAAATGGAAATGTGACTCCACATAAACATCACCTTTTCTGATCATTCTCATGACAGCATTAATCTGTCCCTTCTCTTATATCCCTTGTGTTCATTTTTTCCATTTAAACCATCTTAGAACAAATCAAAGAATTCAGTGTTTCAGCTCCCTACCCTCAGCCTGTTAATGTAGACACAACATATTTACAGTGGATTTCTAATATAGACATGTAACTAGAACACCAGCAGAGATGGCTGCTGTAAAGAAAAGATCACATTAAATATACTCTGCAAAGAACATAAAATCAGTGACATTTTGACCATCAGGCCTTGGGGAATGATCTGTACTCCCCGCTCACAGCATGCAGGCTGGTGCTGGGCAGATGCTGAGCAGATGGCTGCAGAGTAGCTTTTGCTGGCTCTGGGCCATCATATTGCTTTTTCCTTGCTCCTGAAGGTTGGGTTATTTATTTATTACGTGGCCTGACACACGTGATCAGGGCATGATGGAAATGCAAACGCACGAACAATAAGAAGCTGTTTGCAGTTGTGAGGGGCTGTTCATGATCAAACTTTGATTTTCTGCTGCCAATTTTCCATTTACCACCTCAGGCCTAATAAAGCCTTCCCTCCAGCTTATTGTCACTCCAGCTTACAACCGCTAATGAAATGCTCGGGTGTTTCCATGGGGGCTGATATTGATGTGCTTTTCCTGGAGTTTTCTTTCTTTACAAACAGCACTGAGGATGTCAGCAGAGCTCCTGCAACCATTTCTGTTAAGCACAAAGGTTAGGATCTCCAACTAATTGGCATAAAGATAGAAGAGTCTAATTAAAGATCTGTGGCAGTGAAAGGGATTAAATACAGATGCAGGATTATTAGTTGCTAACTTTCATGCAATTGTTCAGAAGACACACTTTTAGTAACTAATAAGATGCTCATTTTTCCTTTATAAATCAATCCCTCTAAAAATGGTAACTTTTATTTTAAACTCTTTCCCTATCACTAAGCTTCTCACAGATGCTCATTTTGACATTGAATTTGAGAAAAAGGCTAAATGAGATCCAAGCATGTGTGAACTAAAGTAGAAATAAACTCCATTTGACTCCAAACTAAGATCCACACAAATTATGCTGCACAGAATCAATAACCATTCTGCCTTTTGCATGCATATTTAAATAAGGCCTAATCCCACACATAGAGGCGGCAGGTTTAACAACTACAAGACAATCATCAGACAGACGTTAGATCAGCCAGATGTCCAGAAATATATGGTTAATCTCAACTGTAGTTTTACCTCCAACATTACCCTGTATCCTATCTTCTGCCCCCCATGCCTCATTTTTAAATCCTTCCATTATTCACTCCATAGCTTTTTATTATCCTCCCCTTAACTCAGTGTGATCAGTTAAGTTCCAGCAGATGAACACATTCTCCATATGAATCAGAAATCCAGCATAGCCACAGTGCTGCCTGGTATTTACATGTAAAGTGGTAAATCTTATAAGAAGAAAATTAAAATGACATCAATTTATACTTTGCATTAAGTGGATCAGACATCTCCTCTCTCCCTTCCCCCACTCCCTCCCACCCCCCAAAGCTTAAATGACGACAGCAGTACTTAATCTTTTTTGCTGAAGGATGTTAACAGCACTGGGCTATGTGTTCTGCTCCTCTAAGTTTGTTGGTTATTAAATACTTTTTCTGCTTCGTTGCTTTCAGGCTTAGAGTCAAGTTAAAAATAAATGTATACAATGCAATTATTAATACTCGCTTCTGAACCAACTTTAAGCATTTAAGAGGTAGTGAGAGAGCACAGTAAATACACAGTAAATTTATTTCCTTTATTTCAGTTTAGAGGTGAAAGACAACAAAAATGCAACATTTCTAATGACTGACAGGGAAATGAAAGCTGAGGAATGCTGTGTGTAATTGACCTGCTTCTGAAAATATTTTGATCAAAACTAAACAAAAAGCCACTGCCTTTACCCCATACAAACTCATAAATAAACCTGGTGTGCTTTGCTCAAATGGCTTTCTCCTATAAAACCCCACATCAGTATATTCAAGGGTTAAGGTCCTGCCTTGGTTCTGGACCTCAGTCTGAAAAACAAGAGGGTATTTCCCATTTCACAGCCCAGAGCTGCCCAGGGCAGCAGAGAGATGAGGCCCAGGTGAGGGCCAGAAGAACCAGGGACACCAAGCCAGACCCTGCAGAGCTGTCCCTGCTGGAAGGAATTGCCTTCTTCAGGTCATGCATGGTCCCTGGTGCAAACAGATCTGACCAAGGCCTCTCATCCTGGAAAGCAGAGACTAAAATCAGGCTTTGGAGGGTCGAGTGAGCACGTGACAGACCCGGCAGGTACAGAGCTGCAGTAGGTGACTGAAGGTGAGAAACTGATGGTGCAGCCTTGCTTGAGTCCCAGCTGGAACTGCAGAACGTGGCAAGGCTTCAGTGACACCTCCACTCGGCCAAGTGTCGCTCACAGCTCCACACCACCAGCTGCACGGCAGGTGAGGCTGAGAAAGCCAAGGAGAAGCATCATGTGGAAGAGTAAAGCCAGGGGAAGGGTAACAGGGGCCACAGGGATTACTCCCCTCCATTTCCTCCCTCCCATCCAAGCCAAACCGAACTGAACCAAACCAAACCAAATCCAGGACAGTGAGAACTGAGCCAGCAGCCAAAGCTGCGTGGGAATGCCTGGGAATTTTTGCCGAAAGCCAAGATGTAAACTTTGCATCCCCAGCCCAGGGGCCCCAGCTGCACAGGAATACTGGTTTCCCCCACATGGAGGTGGCAGAACCCAAATGTAGGCTCAGCCTCCCACCACCCAGAGCACAAGGTCTGCTGTGGTGAGGACATGGTTGCCAGCCCAGGCAGGGACGATGGAAAGGAGCCCTGGTCCCCTGCTGGGCTGAGCAGAAGGGCAGCAGAAAGGCCCTCACATGAGGTTTTAACAGCAAGGACACAATGCATAGGCAGAGATGTGTAAAGGTTGCTCTTCCATCAGCCAGGGAATAAAAGACAACAGCCTCTATCCTTCCGCTTTTTGGGGAAAGAAGGAGACAGAAGCGAGCAATGAATGACGAGGGCACAGCATGTGTTTGGTGAGGACCACAGTCACGTATCCAATACCAAGCAATTCTCCACCTCACACCAACCACTGGTACCTGCTGGCTCTCTGGAAGAGAAAGCAATACAATTTGCACTCTGCTGAATAAATTCCTCATTTCCTTTTCCAGCTATCTCAAGTGACAGTCATTCCTCTTATCATAGCAATGTGCATTAGTAGAATGAACATTACCCAAGGCAACTGGGTTAATTATTTTTTTTGGAGGAGGAGCTCACATCAGAGCAGCTAGCATGAGGGATGCTGGCAAGAAGGTATAAAGCAGCTCCAGGGATGGCCAACAGGAATCTGATGACTAAGGGAGTGCCCTCAAGAAGGCTTTGGGTTATTCTGTGGAATGCAGGCCATGGCAGGAAGAAAGCAGACGGAGCAGGGCTTTAAATGAAGAAGGCAGGCAGGTCAGTACATGTTGCAGCGACACATACATGGCCAGTCAGCTGTGCTGATAATCAGTTATCCCTCTTACAGGTGCTGCTTTGTATCAAATACCATCATTAAGTCCTTTAAATTTTGGCAAAGCACATGAAGAAAGATGGAAACGACAGCAATACCTCGCACACACTGGTATCACTCCAAAGTGGGGCACGGGATGAGTTTGTGAGCTCCAAGCTCTGATTTCCCAGCAACCATCCAGGTCTCACACCATAGTTCCCATGGCCACCAAAACTTCCAGTAAGCAGGAATGCATAATGCAGCATAACTTGACAAAATAAAGGTGGGTGAAATCCAGTTGTTATTGGATCAAAATGCATCTTTTCAGACAATGCAGTAAGCACGTTCATGGCCTGAATGGCGTTTACATTTTGTCACAGAAACATGGTGACACAATGTGGTTTTCCTCGATGGATTTTTGTAGCTATGATCAAGTTTTGTTTTTCTTCTTCAGTGGAGTGGAGTAATTCAAGCTTTCTCCACAAGCTCCTCCTTCATGCCTGAACTGAATTTTCTGAAAGCTACACTTACGCAGCATCTCTTCTGCTTAGGAAACTTAAGAAAAGCATCCTTAAGAAAAGTGTTATTTCCATACTCCTCTTCCTTGCAAGGAAAAGCCCACACCACTGCTCCAGCAGGTCACCATGGGCTGACCAGAGACAACCCTGTCCATGTAGCATTGTCATCCCAAATTTGTTTCCAAGCATATAATTAGTAACTCAAATGTTTTTCTGGAGGCCTGTCCCTCCGTGTTTTCTTTTATTCTCCACTGCCTCTCACTGGCATCCAAGTGTCCTGAATACATCACTGGAAAAGGATCCACTGTCATGATGACAGCAAAGTAAATTCTGGGTTCCCATCCCTTGTTGGGGACTGCATTTTCTGCAGCTCTCAAACAGCCAGCCTGGCTGGGCTGGTGAGGGCACTACTGCATGAGCATCACCATGTGATGTGAAGCATCCACTTCCACTCGAAATAACTCTGCCAACAAGGAGCAAAGTAAATAGGGACTGACAAGACAGGAAAAAAAAAAAGGAAGAGTGATGGAGTCAGACAGCAAATGAAAAGATGGAAGGAAATGACACAGCAAACAGAGCTACAATGTTCCTGTTGTTCTTTTACAGCCCATCTGTGAAGCCCTACATGCTTTGCTAGTGCATCTCTTTTGTAGAAGGAGATGCTAGGAAAAATCAATCTCTGGTATGCAAATGATTCCTGCTGTATATCCTTGTCACACCTTTAACCTGCACCTGTTTTACTGTGAACCAGTAAAACAAAGAAAATTCTAGGAGGTGAGATCACAAGTGTATGAAAGAGCCCTCTGACAAAAAAATACACAAAGACTGTGGTCCTCTAAAATAGTAATCTGGTTTATGGCCTTAAATGCCTAGTAGATTACATGCACAATTGATAATGTACATTTAGGATGGCTAAGTGACTATTTTGTCCCTAGACACTTGCACATGACGCTTACACTGTCATCCTGTCATGGTGTGACATCTTCTTAGCACAGGTCAAATCCCCTTGTGGGTTCCAAACACCAACAGGTAACTTAAGATAGCCACTTGGCTCTTAAATTTGTGTCCAAATTTCTAGCCGACAGTGCTAGATGCACAGCAGCCTGTAACCTGCAAGCCAGTCTTGCTGAAGACTCCTCACCAGCTGGTCCAGCCATGGGGCACAGAAAACAGTCCAGGAATCCACACAAGCCTCTGCCCAACCTAGAGGTCTGTCACACCTGGTGTCCCCTCCATCTGGGCTGGCTGGGAGGTGGCAGGCAGAAATCAGCACGTGGGGTGGCCCAGGGGCCCCTCCCTGCCCATCCATTTGTCCCTCAGCCTCTGCTGTCACAGGAGGCTGCACAGAGCCACGAGGCAATTAAAATAACAGCGTTTGGTTTGGGCATGTTCAAAGCGCTGTGCAAATAGAGGGATTAATTAATCCCCACAACAGCAGAGCAAGGTAAGCACCACTCTCCAGATGGAGGAAAAAATGACAGAGGCAGCGTGGAAAAGCCAAGAATAAAATGCAGGTCTGTGCGCCTTGTCAGACTTGATTTCCCTCCCTTGGGCCACAAAGCAAAACATTTGCCTTTAAAGGGGAGTGATTTACAATGATCTGGATCTCAACCTTGACCTACTTTAACAATTATAACCAGACAGGAAAAAAAAATCTCTCTCAAATGCTAAATGAAGGTTTTAAATCAAAATCATCTATTCCAATGCAGAGGTATTTTCTGTACAGAAGGAAGTAGCAATCCCCCCTGGCTCCATGGTGGCAAGGTCCTGAGCTGATTTACCCCAGAGTGGTGCTGAAAGGCAGCAGTGCTGGGATGTTTTCCCAAACAAGCTGAGCTACTGGCTCCCAAGTCATACCTCGTGTGTGACAGCAAGCACAGAGCTGTCCTGCTGCTACTTAGAAGCAATTGCTAAATTGCAGCAAATGCAGCTAAAATACACAAAATTAGTGCTTTCGTGCAGAAGTGCCTGGTGTAACTACCCCAGGGGTGCTACACAACAGTGAAGTGCCGTGAAACAACCCCTCTACTGAGGCGTGGGCTGCACTGCAGGATTTGGAGCCACTGCACTGCATGAAACCTTCAGCACAACGAGTTTATTTCACTGTCACACAAAAGCCAGCTGTCAGGAAGGAGAGGAACTACTCTTTGGCACACAGAGGAGAGTAGTTGATGAGAAGGAGACACCATTCTCCAAGGTGGGAGGTAGAGTCCCCCTGGGCTCACTGCAAACCCAAGATCTTTGCACTCGCTCCTTCCCCACAAAAGGATTGAGCAGACTTTCATGGGATCACTCATTCTCTGGTGAGCAGGAAACTATTGCTGCCTAGGTTAAGATTCAGTCATCTCGAACACAAAAGATTGCAGAGTGCAGTTTTATTGCTTGGGAGATGCTGTGGCAATTCACAGGCTGATATTGTCCCTTAATGCTGCTTCTACCACCAACCAAGAGCCTCCCCTTGATTCCTCATTCAAAACAGCTGAGCATTTAAGCATCTAGTCAAGCCTAGCTGTCATTCCCAGTGGGAAAACACTTATGGTAAATATTTTACCCCATAAGCTATAATGGACTTGGGTATAATTCAGACTACAAACATCCTTGTAAAATGCAGGTTTTGATTTTTAGGAGGTTTGTTTTCTACATGGGATGGCACACTGACACCATGAACAAGGATGAAATGACTCTCTAACAGTCTAGCTAGAACAAGGTTCTGGTATTATCACCAAAGTCCCTGTGGAAAATAATTCCAAAATAATGGACTAAATTAATGGTCTGACCAATGACAGGACAAAGAGGGAAGGAAACACTAATTTGGGCACCTTCCTATGGCATGATTTCTGTTAAAACTTTACAAAGCAAAGGATGGGGATAATAATCTCAAGGTATCTTCATGTTGCTCTCTTTTTTTACCCCGACACCTTTCTCTGGAGCTGTCTCTTCTTTTGGTCACAGCCTGGCTCCATCAGCCAGAGCCCTCCAAGGGCTGCCCTTCAAGATAAGCTGCTTGGTTCAGAGGGGCCGTATCTCCTACTGTGGTGGAGCATTTCTGCTCTCTCTAAAACATCCTCTGTGACGTTGGAAGGCTGGGATTCACAGGTATTTCAGTGGGACATAGACACACAATGGGTCTCTGGTGAAATTCAGGCTGACGTGGAACTGTCCCACATGCTGAACAAAGCCAGTGTTTTCTGAAGTCTCTTCTGTGCAGAATTCAGCCCTGCAATGCCAATGGACATAAACCCTGGCACTTGCCTCAGTTTTTCTTTGGGGGCAGCCAGCAGCTGCTGCTCCTTCTCTGCCCTCCCTTCAAACACTGAAAGCTGGGATGTGCAGCCATCTACTCATGGAGTCATGGAGATAAACAAATGGCAACTGTGCCTGAGAGGTAAAGGTGGGAAACCTCTTAGACAAAATCCAGGTTGGAGGAGCTTTGGAACAAGCAAAGAATAAACCCCAAAAACCAAGGAAGAGAATGAAAAGAAGACACTTGTAGCAGTTACCTCATTAAATTGCCAGAGAAAGATGGGACAAGCTGCTGATAATTCCGTGCCAGCCATATAAAAGAACTGCCAAGATGGCACAGAGTGCAAAACCAGGAGAGATGGTGGAAAAGCCCCTTCTGGAATACAGCACTACTCCTGCACAGGTAAGAAGCTGTGGGGATTGCACTTCCCAGTATTAGCTGGCTGGTTTCTTACCTTGGGACTAGAGACTGGAGAGGAAAAGAAACATGGATTTTCAGGCACTCTACTTAAAATTGGAACAGGAGTCCAATCTGCAGTGTGCCACACAAAATTAATCACTATCAGTTTACATTCTCACCAAGATCTCAGTGCTCTTACCCAGAGAAGAGGCAAAACCAGGTATTACAAGGGGAACTTGTGAACAGAAAACAAACCATTACAGAGCAAGTCACCCTTCCTATTAGCAATGCTTTATCCATCCATTCCTGCTACTGATCCTCCCAGAGAAACCTTGTTATTTCTATGTGACACAGAACTTGAGTACCAGGGGGAGGTTCACTCACACCTTCTTAGCAGCCACACAGCAACCCCAAGCCCCTAAGCTGGAATTACAGTGAGCTCATATATTGAAATCACAGAAATCACAGAACAGTCTGAGCTGGAAGGGACCCAGAAAGATTATTGAGTCTCACTCTTAAGTTTTGTTGCATCTGCCACACAAACATGTGCATTTACTGCCCATTCTGCTTGTTTTATCCTCATTTTTGTCTTTACTCAGCACTTAAGAAAGGGAGGAAAGGAAAGAACTAGAAAATACTCAGTTGTTTCGAGCATAAGTATGTTTCTTTCTAGCTCAGAATGCAGCATAATTTTGTTCCCAGACTTGGCCATTTTCTCAAAGCTAACCAGCAAACTCTAACTCTTTTGGGGAATTATGTGTTAGAGCAAGGAGATATCAAAGAGCCAGCCAACGGCATTCAGCTCTTCTGCAGCATTTGCTATCATCAACCTCTTCCTTTCCAAGCATCAAAGCAGTTCTTAGTGAAATTTCACTGGAAACATTTTAAAACAGAATGCACCATGTTAGTGCAAGCATTTAATTTAATGTCTAACATTATATATATATACACATATATATATACATACACACACACACACACACAAATATACACACACACACACACACACACACACACATATATATACACACACATATATATACATACACATATATATATATATATCCACAATTTATTGGAAGGTCTGGCCTGTTCAAAGTCCTTTCTCAGAGGAGTGTTCTTCCCCGGGGGGGGAAAAATCACTCCAGAACACAATACCAAGAGCTAAGTTAGTTTCTTTTCCAGCACAGCTACTGAAGCTTCAAAATCTCATGTCGGAGCTACTGTCTTGGCAAAATTTTAAGCAATTAACTGCATTACCTGGTGCTGCCACGAGATGTCAGGGAGCAATAGAGAAAAATTAGTTGTGGCTGCCCTAAATCACGGAGCAGGCGTTGTAAACGGGAGGTGACAGTCACCCGGCCATGGCAGCTCTGACAGAGATGGCCACATGATTCTACCCCTATTTACTGCAACATGTCTTATCACACCGTAATATCTTACACGCAGGGAGTCTTCTTTCAAATAAACAGCCCCAGGTTTTGAGAGCATCGTCAGGGGAATGGAAGGAAAAAAGGAAAATCAAGCTTGGTTTTCTGAAGCTGGAAATTCAAAAGAAGAACCCTAAGGTAATGTAACAGCATTATGTAGGTCTTAAAGGCACACAGCTCAGAAAAAGCCAGCTTCCAACACTAAGATCAGCCCTGCTTTGTGCACATGTAACAATATTTTTACACGTACTGCTATATTCTACCTTTAATTATCATGCTGTTGGCAGCAAAATTTTACACATTTTATTCAGAATTCCCACTCTCTCAAAATTCTGTTTCAGTGATGAATAAAATGCAGAAGGAGGCATTAGAGGCTCTATAGCAGCCACACTGGTCCTGCCAAAATTGAAGAGTCCCTTCAAGTCACTCTGTAGCAGAGCCTGAGAGCAGGAATTGGCACATGTGATGGGGAGGAAGGGCATACAAGGTGACTGCAGCATGAGTTTGAAACCGTGGCTTGTTCACAGGTGGTGAAGCCACAATTGGGCTTGGACAGCAAGATAGAAATGTTAAAAAATGGCTACCCTGTATAATCCATATGTCACCTTTCCAGAAATGCTTCAGACAGCTTTTCAAATCCTACCAGAGATATTTTTTTGTATCCCTTCAATTTGATGGATACGAGGCTTGGAGCATGCTGAAGTCTGTTACATGATGTAGAACACTCACATTTTCCTGTAAAGAGAGTAAGAATTTTAAAAATTGGTATATTGGGTCCTTTCCAAAGTAAGATGGAAGTGCTACAAGTCCCAAAGGAAGGGGAAAATTCCCACTTCTCTTGCAGTGCACATCCTGTGGAGGAGCAGTCCAAGAACACGCTGAAAGCTATGGCTGTTTAAATTACACCTTTGACTCGCTTCAGGCAGAGAAACTTGGAAGTCCAGAGGAGAAAAATGTTTCTGTGGCAGATTGAGTGACTGAAAAACACGTCTAAGGCTTTAAGACACTCAAGGCTGAAACAGGGCTGTAAGTGATCAGGTGAAGAGAAGGAAGCCTGGCAAAACGGCCAATAGCATATGGCAAATTAGTTATTTTTTGTAGGAGTTCTGCATGTAGGATTTTATACATTGCATTCAATGAATATACATACACATCAACCTCCAAGCACAAAAAAATCTAAGGAGCTGTGTTTTGAAGGGGTAATCTGCCAGCCTTAGGGCTTGGGTTAGTGGGCAACGCCTCAGGAAGCTTGTCCCAGGACCTGGGTGGTACGTGAAGAGGACCAGCAGCTGGGAACACAGCTGATGCCCTGGAAACCTGCGAGCAGATGGGAACTGGAACGATGGATGTCAGCAGGGGAGCGGCGTGGGCAGCGCTTTGTTCCGGATGCTTCGTGCTGAACGCAGGAGATTATCGGTTATGTGAGCAGCAGATACACGGGCAACAGCTCCAGCTACAGTGGATGCTCTGCTTCCCGTCATAATCCCTCTCCCAGGTGATGAGAGCAGCAGGCCCAGTGCTCTCCCTTCCTCTCTGAACACAGCTCAGTATGGAGTACAAGGTAAACAGAGCGTCAACAAATTGGTCTGTACCAGCCTCGGCATAAAACACTCGGCACACACAGCACGTGAAACAGCCTAATGAAAATTGCTTTGGAGGGCTCGAGTTCCAAATGTCTCAGTGAGATGTCCCCATCCTTCTGTTAAGCCAGAACACTGAGGAAATCCCACGACACTGAAGAGCAGTTCTGCTTGCTGTGGTGGATCTGGCTGTTGCATGCTATAAATACAGCCACTAAGGCTGTGCATTAGTTCCACAGTACGTCAGGCAGCAGACACTTCCAGTATCACACACTGCAAGCAGTACTGCCTCCTAAAAATTCCTTCAGGTTATAGCAGCTTGGGTGTGAAGCAGGTCCTTAGGATTACAGTCTTGTTATCTGATGCCAAACACTTTCTACAGCTATCTTTTGTACCAACAAATTTATTCTATAAACAACCTATGAAAAATCTCCCAAAATGTACTTGCATCCTTACTTATTTATAAATCAGTGAGTAACTCATGGAAGGGGGCAGACAAAGGGAAGAGATGGGTACAAACAAGGTGCCCAGGATTCTAACATATGTATGGATTTGAAGAAAAAACTTTTGACTTTAAAAGATAAGACTGCACAGTCGTCTGAAAGCCTTATGATGTCATTTCACTCTTCCAAATGCACATCAGCAACCACAGGAAAGATTAGTGGTTCAGAGCCTCACCACAGAGATCCAGGCACAGACCTGCTGAGTTTGCTGTGAGCTTTTTCACATAAATGACTTTATCCTCGTGTAGGAGAGCAGGAGGCTGTATGAAGGCATTAGAGGAGACTCCATGCAGACCAGTAATTGGAATTAAAGGCAAAGCCTGGAGAGCTGTGCTCCAAGTGCTGATCACAGCTGCAAAGGAGGGTTGTCACGGCACATCCCAAATCCTTCAATAAGCACACTTGAACTTATTTGATAGATTGAGGAAAAAACCCACCCTTAAAAAAGAAGCCCCCAAGTTTGTTAGTGCCCAGTTTACTTCCAGACACTGTTTGTCCAGCTCTCTAGCCAAATGTGGGGCAGGCTGATGGTACCCTGCAACTGCAGGCACCAAAAGGAGTTCATGTTTCCAGCTCCTACTGCCAGCACTTGAGTTTGATAGAATCAGGTCAAAATCAGTCTTGCTCACTCTGACGTAATGCAGACTCCTGGATCCTACCCCGCTCACCAAGACGTGAGACCTCTTTCTCCTTTCCCACAGTCAAGCTCTTAAAAAACTGCCAGAGAAGTGCATATGCTGTAGATTGACATACCAGCAATAGGTACAGAGATCATTTTCAGAGAGGGGAAGCACATTTCCTACCACCACAGAACAAAATAATGGAAATGGATAGTGTGCCACAGCAGGCAGGTACCTTAACTGAGAACAACTGAAGTTAACTGCACTCCCAAAATCTATTAAAAGCCAGTACAAATCTTGATGTACTGGCTTACCGTGATGTAAATAAAAATAGAGTGAACAGAAATGTGGTATCCTCCTTTCCTAGCTTTGGCTCCCACAGAAACATTTGGTGGTGTGCAGTGTCACAATCTCTTCTCCATCCTCCTTCTCAGGTAGATTATGCAAGTCAGAACGTCAGGGGGATACATAATTTTGCCAATAGATCAGTGCTGAGAGCAATCTTAGCTAAAAAAGACCCAGGATCTTCCGACATAAAGAAATGCCTTCAGTAAACAGAACTTCAAACCCCTTAAGGGTTCCTGTATTCCCAAGTGTTCAAGCAGAGGGAACTAACATGGTAAGGACATGGGTTAAAGGAATGTACTGAGGCCGTCTCCAGAAATGGATCTGCACATACTCCAATCAGCAAGGTCTTTTAATTGATGAAAGCTTCCTGCAAATTCAAGGGGCTGCACAGAAACATCAGTAAGGCCTATTAATGCTTCAGCATATCTCCTGGAATTTACTTGGGGAAAGCAAAGACCAATCCACTCTAAATGACAAAAATAAAGCCACAAATCAGTCCGAAATCCAGGTTGAAAAGTCAGCTGGCTTTGGCACCAGGAAAATAAAGGCTTTAAAGCACAAGCGCCGTAGCTCTGCGCATTTGCCGCTCCAGTCAGTCTGAGCCCCTGCGACAGCAGCAAGCGGCTGCTGATTGCCACCAGCTAATTATAGCGCTGGGCTCGCGGCAGGGCGGCCGCTGCTGCTGCTGCTGGGGCGGTGTGAAGGCAGCAGCTCCGTGACACATTCACCAGCAGCTCTCCAAAAATGACCCGCTCCTGCCCGCCTCCACCTCTCCGCCACCGTTTCCTTGCCGAGCGCGCTGGGAGCGGCGCAGGAGCCATCACCGGCTCGGGGCTGTTGGCCCATGGCAGCTCCTCCAGCCCCACGTCCTCGCAGCTGTGCACTGACAGGGAGCACCTGGCCCTTCTTGACGTGAGAAAGCTCGGGGCAAGCCCTTATGGTAAGGGGAAAGGGATATGTATTCCAAGTCACTCCAGATCTGGGGAATCTTTTGGAGAGTGGGGAGCCAGAGCTGTTGGAGCTGGCAGGGCACCTGCTGCCTGCAGCAGTTTCCACAGGAAGGCAGGTGACCAGAGAGCCCTGGGCACTGGCCACGAAACAGTAACTGCTGCACATTTATTCTCCAACCCCCACTGTTTCCCAAGAATGAGAAGCAAAATAAAAGCGGGAGGTTATTCCTCAAATGTTTTCCTTGACCTGGAGAAAGTAATAGCTTGCTACAGACTTCCTGCTGGCCTGCCCTTGGTCAAAGCAACCCAAAGGGCTGCTGCACGTATTTCCATCTCAGAGTTGTTTACAGTTTTGTCCTTCCCTCAGGCAATTCCTTCCCAGTATTAGCAGGGATGTGTGAAGATACTTTGGTATCAGTACCCTTTCCCTGGAAGCGTTCCAGTCCACCACCTCCAATGACTGCTCTGAAGGGCAGCATTAGCCCCAGCCTCTGCATTTCTCACCCTGTACGGGTCTCCCAGGTTCCTTTCCATACAGAGCCAGGCAACAAGGCACACATGGATTTGCAATTTGACTCCGCCAGAGTGTCTCTGTAAGACTCATATTTAACAAGGAGACTCTTTTCCCTATACTTGTGATAACCAGGCAACCAAAATGATGCCACACAACCTTAAACATTAAAGACTGCAGAACAAGACAATTCTAAAGAGATACTTAACATAAAATCAGTGCTAAGTAGATGGGGAAATAGGGATGAGGAAGGAATGAAAAATAAAGCCAGCAAGATAGCACATCTTAGTTACTTTTCTATCCACGCAAGCTGCCTCACTTGGAATCAATTCTAGCTGCACCTAAACTAAATCTGATCAAAGTTGCTGTAATAATTTGTACACTTAAAGTATCAACTCATCAGTAAGAATGAAACACAGTCAGCTCATCAAATGCTTCTCATTATTACAGTCTTTCACAGCAGGAGCCTGCATCTCCCATCCCTGCAGACATCTGCTGTGCTCATCAGAACCCCAAAGAGAAAGTGGCATGAAGACTTTCTTCTCAGGATTATTTCAGTTTGAGCACTTGTCGGTGCTACACTCCCCATCTCCATTCTCCCCAGCTGTCACACATGGAGAAGTGCAAAACTACTATGAAAAGAACCTACTGCAAAACCCACACACTGGCAAGGGATTTGGGGACCTACATAGCACTTGAACTTACATTTGCCTTCAGTCTGTGAAATAATTTAGCTTTCAAGTCTACGGGGCCTTTTAACATGGGAGCTTTCAATGCCAATCTTCCTGAATGCCAGCACCTAGTTACCTGCTTTTGAACATTTAAAGCCAGGAGTATGGCCATTCCAGTGTCTGCTACTTCCCAGCTTCCAAAATCCTTATATTTACAACTGATTTACACTTCTCTGCTTGATTTTTATCTCATATGAAGATTTTCAGGTGAGGAACCTGCAATTACACCCCCATTGTTTTGGACAATCATTCGCTGTTGCAACTTGACTATAACCAAACTCAAGAGGAGGAGAGTATATTAGCAGCCCATGAGTTTTCACTTCTGCAGGAAAGCTCCAGATACCTCTGTACAAATATATTTTTATAGCTTTTACTTCATGTATAACCACACTTCCTTGGATGCTGCATTCACAGATGTTCCAATAAGCAACCAAGGAAGCAGAGTCTTGATGAAACCAGCAACAAATGGAGGACCCACATGGGTGTCCTTAATGGGACACTGTAAAAGCAAAAAGAGATGTCAAGTAGTTTCCTCCTTTTTTTTTCTTGCTCTTGGTTCTATTCCTCACTAACATTAGTGAAGGAGAGGAGGAAGTAGAGGACATGCTTATTAAAATTTGCAGCACACAAGTCTGGAGGGAATGCAATTACACCAGAGGACAAGATTATATGAGATTATTTCATCATTTGAAGACATGCTTTGAAATTCAACATGGCCAGAAGTATAGCTACGGCAGGCACTCAGGAGCAATCAACAAAGAGAGGTTGGGGAAAACTGTTCAGACTGTTCAGACAACAGCTCTTCAGAGGAAGGTTTGGAGTGCAGCAGACTATAAGGGGAACAGGCTTTGGTGAAGTCATACTGTTATGAAAGCTGAACAAGCTGGGATTAGTAAATACAGGAGCCCACATCACCTACAAATAAGTCATTCTTCTGCTCTGCTCAGCTTTCTAAGTCCTTAGATGAAATATCATCTCCCACACTGAGCCCTTTAAGTAAATAAAAGGGGACCAAAGGAAGAGAGTACAAAAACCAGGAAAGACATCTAGAAAATAGGACTTGTCAGGAGGTGTTACAGAAAATGGCATTGTTTTTATCTAGTGAGGGGAATGCTATGAGCAGGGTGATAATGGACTGCTATGTACATAGAAACGTGCTACAAAAGTCAATAGAACGATCTGTTCTCCATAACCACGGCAGATAAGGAGTAATGGGCTGAAATTGGAGCAAGACTGACTCAGATCAAACATTATAAAAACTACATCTAATGATAACAAAGCACAGGAATAGATTTTATTCAGAGTTCTCCAAACACAGGGTAAATTAACAGCAGTGGTGCATCACTGAAGCACTGCTGATCATATGCAGGAGCTGGAAGAGGACACTGGCAATCTCGTGGCATTCTCCCCTCATCCCAATTTTTTCCCAGTTTTCCATGGATCTCAAGCTGTACAACTGTAAGCAGTAAGAGCTACAACAGTATTATAACCATAAGAGCTACCAAAAACCTCAGTGAAGTTTACACGCATTGAGTACCTCATTAATATCAACCATTAAATCACAAATGGTTTGTGCTGTCTGGTCACTGTGATGGCAGGGAAGTGCCTTTTACTAAGGGCATGATTCAGCTGACACAGGATTAGCAGAAGAAGGGAATTTTCAGCCACATATCACTCTCAGCCCCCAGCAGAGTCCACAGAGACAACTGCCCATGGTCAACACCTGCTTTGGGATAAAGGCTGTGTCAGGGCTGTGCTCTGTGCTGGCTGGGCAGGCACCCTCAGGGCTTGGCTGGAATTGTGAGATTTCTTGTACAGGTAACACAGGACGATTTGTCTGTGTGCAGTGAAACAGCCACCTGTGTACCCAGCCCCTCAGTCAGAATCCCACGCTGACACTCCCAGAAACCTCCTGATAGTGCAGCCAGAGAAGATGCTGCACAGCACTGGCACGTGAGGTCTCAGATGGATTTTACATTTCTCTTCTAAAAAGATTTTGGCTGTAACCTTTACTACACAAGGGAGTAGAGCATCCCAACATGCTTTAGGGCTCTCACTGATGTTATTCCATATGGGACATCAGCATATTTTTAGAGAGACACTTCTTTGAAAGATGAGATTAGCCCTGGATCCAGAGCCTTTTTTTTTTTTTTCCAAGACACAACTTGGGAAGCTACCAGACAGGAACAGCTCATGTAATATCCTCAGTGGAACATCAGGCTTAGCTTCTTGCAAGTAAGAAAAGCAGAATCCTTCAGATTATGTTTCAGGTTTGGGATCTGCCTGTTTGCACTGGGCTTTCTCCTGGTGGGGCATGGCCTCTCTGGAAAACATTACAAAGCCAGGGCAGTGCTGTCCCACAGCTCATGGGCCTCTTGCAGGGTACAGGAGTTGCTTTCTTACACCCCAGCCTTCATTCCAGCCCCTTGGGGCTGGGAGGGCGAGGAAGGCATACTCAATTCCCCTACTGTGGAGCACAGGGATAATTTCTTCTAATTAGAGAACTCCAAATATTTGGAAGTCAGCATCCATTATTATTCTGGAAACTTCACACGGCAATACAATATGGGTTGATTCTGGCAAAAATTCTTCGTAGCAAAAGAGCATCATCAGGCAAGAACAGAGACATTTTTCTGTTTTTCACTGCAGTAATGCCAACAGATACATTACAGCCAGTCAGACAACTCAGCTATCTCTAAGGTGGAAGGAGGGCAAACTTCTAAATATGAAAATTCCAAAGGAATTTCATTCAGATATCCCCCCTCCTCTCATAGGTGAGCCTGTGAAAAAGATTTCTGGTAAAAATGGCACAGAACATCAACTGAAAAATAACCATGAATGCATATTCAGCTGCATCTTTCAGATGCCAATACAACTTATGTGACTTCTCTTCCCTGAAATGGCTTTGGGAGGGGAAGGAACAGAGAAAGGAGAAAAAAGAGAAAAGGGGAATAAAATTGTCCTGGAATTGACTTTGGGAACAAATGCTATGTCAGCTGGAAGAAAGCCAAACTTGAGTTGAAATAGCATTTGCTATATTCAACTCTAGAGATTTTTCTGACTGGAGAAGGCTCCACTCAAGGACATTGCCATAATGATTGGGAACATGCTGACATCTGCATCAGAGGCTCAGTCTAGTCGGAAGTCGAAGTATGAGAAAGAGGCAGCGAGATCACACTTAAGGATCTGGAAAGCCTGAAGTCAGACAGCGTTTTGGGAAAGGTTGCCTCAGTACTTCCAAAATGTCTTCCTAAGCTTGCTGAAAATATTAGGAAACAGAAAGCTGATCCTTTACTCAAACACTTGTCTCAGAGCAAACCCAAGCTACCCACTTCACTTGATTAAAATGTGGTTAATTCACAGGCTTTGCTCAGGCAGTAACAAGACTATATTTGTTGGCCTGTTGCTGGGACAGGGTGATTCCTTCACCTGTTTATCAATTTTGCACAGGTCTAGTTATGGTTGAAAGACTAACTTTCAAATAGCAAAATTCCTATATGAGAGAAAACCAGAAGACTTAAAAAATAACAATTTGAGTCATGCTCTCTTCTTGCCATCAATTTGCAGTGTTGGGAGCAGCAGAAAGGGAAGATGCAAAACAGAGATGATGCACAGATTTGTGAGAAATTACTCATCAATCCAAGCCCCAATATACAGCAGGGCCAACAGGAATTTAATTTCAAATGAAAAACGTCCAGTCACCAGCACATAAAATTGCTTCACAAGAAGTGGCATTTCCAGTTGCAGACTGTGCTCTGCTTAGACACAGAAAATCCATTGTATTCCTCTTCCCCTTGGTATGCAGTGCACACAGGAATGGGAGTTGCTGCTGCAGAAGCTCATTTGCTCTCAGGGTTGAAGGTGATCACATTCCTCCTAATTACGTATGAAAGTTCCACTGACATGGTGATTGTTGCGACAAGAACAAATGTGTAATGCATGGGAACAACAGTGCTTTGGGACTTCAGCAGGTCACCCCACTCTGTTCAGAGGAAGCTGGGACCTCTCTTTGTGACACTCAGCTCCAAATACATTAGGCACCAAACAGGCCCAGCTGCTATTTCTGCCTTGCTTCACTTGCTGTGATGTGGCTGCCTTTCAGTTTGCTTCCCTGCATCCATCAGATGAAGGAAAAGAGGTAACAGGATTTCCTGCATGGTTGCTCTAGCTCTGTGTACAGGATCCACATTCCCACTAGATAAATAACTGGCTTTCTGTTACTTTTCTCTTTGTTTTGAAATTAGGAGTCACTTTCATTCATTCATAGGCCAGGGAGATAAGCGCTTGCTCTGCCATCATGTGTGTTGGTTTAGCATGGCTTCAGGATACAGTATTTGCTGAATTTGTTTGAACTTTCTTTTGGTTAGGCCTTCATCCAAAAGGTTCTTCAAGCAGAATTTCCTCTTTTCCTAATACTGGCAGCAACATAGCCAGTCTCCTGCAGTGCCCACCAAACCCAAAGCTGGTGAAACCCAAGAAGAAAGCAAGATTTTGTTTCCAGCACATACCAAAAAACCCAGGGAAGTGGGATGGAAAAAACAGTTTTCTTTAGGAATTTCCAGGAGTTCCTGCAAATTTTCTTTAGGAATTTCCAGGAGTTTGCAACTGACCATGATTCTACCTGTGACAGTCTAAATCTGGAATTAGATCTTTGTCTTCCAGGACAAGTGGGCAGACAATGGGAGGCTCAGAGGAAAATAATAGTACAGTACAAGAAATAGGCATCTTCATTCATGTCAGGGCGCTCCCTGGGACACCAAGGTAGGAGCTGCTTTGTCCTGTTCCTGACTTGGCTCACACAAATGGTCAGGCACTCGCCCTGGCCAGTGTCCAGCAACCTCCTCCTGATCTTCATTTTCCTCACTTGAAAGAGTTTGGCACCACATGAGTTTAAGTGCAGAGAGGGTTTGTAGTCAGCCATGCAGATGACCGTGAAGCAATCAAAACCAGCCACAAACCTTTCCTCAGCAAAACCACATTTGCTCTTGCAATGTTACATTTTCTTTGCTGTCTCCCATCAGGGACTGATTTGACCTGACACATGACCTGCAATCCTCACCAAAACTGCCTTTTCTCTGTTCTGTGTTTTCCTTTCAGGGTGACAGTTTGATCTCACCTTTACACAGGAGTCTCCAAGGGCAGAGGGCAAAAGGGAACTGCAGGGAGGCTGGAGGAGAGAAAAGTCACACGAGCATGTGGACAGCAACACAGACTGCAGCCCACAGCAGAACAGTCAGATCTTTCTCTCGCTGGTGGGGACGACTCACATGGCAGGAGATGGAAGCTGGTGCTGTTGAACTTTACATTAATCACTGGCTGCCAGGAGAGGAGCAGGAGTAGCCTGGCTCTGTCAGCATGGAGCACAAGGAATCGCTCAAGGGTGCTGGTTTCTCCTGCCATGGGGATGTGCTGCATCCCAGAAACAGGACCATGGCACAACACACTTGGAAACTGCTGCAGTTAAAGCAAGGAAGGATGTAAAATGACAGGATGTAAAACCAGCACCCTTCTCTTCCCAGAAAACCACAGAGCAAACTCAGAAGATCTTGAACAGCAAGGCACTCATGAATTCAGTAACAAAATTACCTCATATTGTTAAAACATCCTTCCTTCTCCCCAAAGGCTGCTGCTGTCTCACCAGCAGAGCAAGCGAGGACACTGCACTCGTCTGCACATCCCCTCAGTTGTGGATGTACCACTGCACCATTTTAGAGGAACACACTGCATTAGCATGTCCAGTCTCAAACGAGCAGCCTTTTAGATTTAGGGCAAACCCAGCATTTTTGGTTTAAAACAACAGCACTTTGGGAGCTTCTCATTCATGCGTTTCCAAGAGCATGTGCCATTCCCTAAAAGGTTGAGCTGGCTATTGCTTCAGAGGCAGCTCTGCACAGGCCATACTCCCACAGTGTACTTCACATTTCTCTGCCCATGCGAAACCCCCTCTCAGCCTGGAAGAGGGCAGGCACCAGATGCTCTCAATGCAGCTCTCTGTTTCCTAATGCAACATTTCACAGCCAAAAGCAAACCAGCCCCAAACAACTCACTGGTTTGTAAGTACTGCACATCCTATCTGTTTCATCATCTAAAGCCAAGCTCCGTGCTGCAGCAATAGTTACACCTTGAAAGAGAAAGGTTCACGGGGGTAAAGCAGTGCAAAGGAAAATTAAAGAGGGCAGGGGCTCTCGTAAGGAAAGCACTCTGGCACGTCTCCTCCTCGGTGGCTTGGCCCCTGAGCAGAATACAAATGAAGAGCATCACTGACAGCCCAGTCTAACATCTCAGTCCCCTTCACGAGCCCTCCATTCGGCCCAGGGCACAGAGACAGTGCAGGCATTGTCACAAATACACTGGGCACAAACAGACTGAGAGGGAGGCCCACAGACAAACATCACCCTATTGAGACTGAACACAGCCTTAAAAATATACTAACAGATACAGCTATTAACATGCCTGCACAGAAGGGAATATGGGCAGAGCACTCAAAGTGCTTGTTCATGCCTCATCCTCCATTTTAAGCTATAACGTCACCCTGTAATTAGCTGAAATAACCTCTATTCTCTTCAGCTTTGCCACTGATGAGAAGCTCACAAGAAGCATGAATTGTCAGGAAAAGTTTAAAAATAAATCCAGATTTAACAGCAATGACAAGAGACATAAAGCACTTGCTTTTTTTTTTTTTGCTTTTTTTTTTTTTTAAATCTTGCAAGGGCTGTTTAGCAAGGATGTCACCAGTTTAGTTTTGCAAGCTAGTAAGAATTAAGTGGGAATAGACTCGTCCTAAGTGGGAAGAGACTTTTCCAAAGCTTCAGTTCTAGGACAATATGACCATGCCATTGCTAGGAAATATATGGGCATTACATTCTTAAACAAAGGTACACTGTAGAATCCAGTAATGCTTAGCTTTAAAATAGATTAAGGACAAAAGACCTAACTTCAAAGCAAAAGAATTAGCATAACAGAATTTCCATAAGAAATAAAAAGTTGAGGATGTCATATATTTTTACTGACTGATCATCCTTGCAAAAACACACAGGTGGGAACTAACTGTGGGCAAATGAGGGAGCCTACATTTAAATAGCAGATTATTCACTAAGTTTTTTTCCCCACCTCTATTACTCTGTGAACATCTGATTCACTGGGCCTTTTGTGTTTTTTCTTTAATTAAACATTTCAAGCCATTCACCACATCTGACTAATGAACCCTGCATATTTCATTCTTGGTTTGTGTGCAGATGGGTTGTACTGTGAGCACTGTGGCTTATGATGCATAAAAAACAAATGTAGATTCAAAAACTAAGAAAAAAATCAAATCTAATGCAGTTTCAGAAGCTTGTGAGAAATATATAGTCTGAGTGCTGGGGAAGCTCAGGCTGTCAGAATGCCAGGAAAACCTCCAAGAGTCGTGTATGAAGATGCAAAAGATAAATACACTGGGATAACAAAATTATTATAGGCAGGAACTGTTCTTCTAAAGAAAATGATGGGCTGCACAGGAACAGGAAACTGTTCTCAAGCCCAGCTCACGTTCTCTAGGTGCTACATTTACACAGACTGTAATGAGAAACACAGGCTTAATTAAGCTTTTTATTTAAAGAATGAGCTGATAAAACATCAAAAAGAGAACCCTACATCTCTGGTATGCATTGCCCCTTCTTTTAGCTTTGCTTGCACAAAAATCAAACACAGAGAAGATTAATTTATTGGCTGGAACATAAAACCAATTAAATAAATAAACAGCTTGTCACTCTGGCTTCAGAGTGAATCTAATGGAAAATTTTTTCCCAGGAAACCTATTTTGGGAAAGCAATAAACCACAGGGAAGGGCAAAGGCTAGAGAAAAGGCTAGAGGCATAAAAAACCCCACCTGGAGACACTGAGCTATTTCTGATGTTATTGAGGATTTTTTGGGAAGGAGCCTGCAGGAGCTGTATGCTCCAGCCCTCCTACAAGAGCAGCCCACAGCTCTCAGGTGCCTGGGCATCTCACTGCACCTCCAGCCAAGCAACCACACCACTGTTTCCATCCAGAGACCCATGGTCTGTGCTGTTTTTCTTCAAATAGAACTTCTTTTTCCTCTATTATTTTGCTCCTGAGCTATATGACAACAGAAAAGCAGTGGGTTCCTCTGCAGAGACACAGAGCAATGCAGCTGTGCTTAGGCTTGATGGAATTAAATCACTGGTGAGGGGTTCAGTTCAAGGTGCACCATTACCACCCACCCCTGAGAGGAGGTGAGGAGCAGCCCTCTTTTGCTGCCAGCCCAGACTCCAAGGTAAAGAAAATTACTACACACAGCACAAAAAATGTTTCCTTTGGCAGCAGTTACGAAAATGCCATTCATCCTGCACACAGCCTGTATGCTCCAGCATAATAAAGAGAGTGATTGAAAGGTCTTTTAAGAAGTTTACTGGGTCACATTTCTCCTGGACTAAGGCCCATGCTCCCATTATTCCCTGGTGCTGGGTGCACATCGCACAAATCCTTTACTGGTCTCAGCCCTTGTTTCTTACTGATGCTGACAGTGCCTGAGAACAGAAATATGAACCCTGACATCACTTCTAGTGTAAAACATGCTTCCAGAGGTTGTCTAGGGTAAATTAGTAAGCCAGCCATCCTTGCTTCAGGTGTCCAAATGGCCAAGAGAAGTGGAGCCTGTGCACTTACACCTGTGTCATCCAGCACACCAGGAGAATGAAAAGCAAACTAAAATACAGTGTGGGGTAGGATTATGTGAGAGCTTGATTATGCAAGCCATCAAAGTTAATGGCTCTAGTAATTTAAGGACAAATTATGCCAGGGACTATGGTTTTGCAGAGAAGTGCACTGACAGTAAATTGTACTTTCCAGCTAGACATTTGTGCAGCTTCCTCCCCTCACCACAGTCAAGGAGCCACATTTTCCAAAAAACACTGAAAGCTGAGGGCAAGAGCCTGTGCAGGGGCACTGCTGTGTCCTCTCCACAGATGAGCTCAATGCCTTGAGACAAGCACCTGAAACACTCAGGGGTTCTCCCGAAAATCAGCAAAACTCAGAGACATCAGCAGTTGCACAATCACTGTCTGAGGCTCTCCAGGTCAACAGGAATTGCTAGTAAGCAGTTCCTCTTTTGCAAAATGAAGCAATATCTTACAAAAGAAGGAAAACCAGAGCAACTAATTTTTTCCTTCTCCTTAGCTGTACTATTGGATTTCTCACCTGTTTAACCTATAGGTTTTCTAGAGAAGTTCTGTTCTGCTTTTATTTTAATGATTCAAACATTATTTTAAGAACAATTTAGTGTTTTAGTGCTTTGGGTACTAGTACTTAAGCAAATCTCTTCAAGACCCACATTTCAACAAGCATTTCCATAAACTGAGGGTAATAAAGCTCTAGAGAATGGCCTGTGCATGCTGGGAATCAGCAGCAGTCATGGATCCAGAGAAGGGTGGGAGTAAAATAATGACCATAAAATCCAGCCTCTGATTCACCCACAGAAAACCAGCCTCCCCCTGCACAGCATCCCAGCTGGCTCACTCTGGGCACCGTGGGCAGAGAAGAAATTGCAACACAGCTCCTTCAGGAGCTCTTTGCTGCACACGTGGCTTAGTGGCTTCCCCAGTCCAGGTCTGAACACACAAGACCTCAGCTGGCCAGAGAGATGTCCCTGCAAAAGCAGAAGACACCCATGGGAGGTAAAGACTCTAAAGGACACAAAATAAATAGGCACAGAGGTACATTTGCAAAGCCTGGCAAAGGGTTTCACTCCTCACCCCCCTTAGACTAATGGGCACAAGAACAAGGAGGTATTCTTTATGCTGCCCAGATCTGGATAATTCTGCCCAGAAGGTCCATCTGTGGCAATTTTAAATCATTTCAGATGTAAAAGCAAAGATGGGAAAGTAAGGGGGAAAATAGCAGAAAAAGAAAAGAGGAAAAGATCCTTTGAATCTCTCCTATTAATAATGCTAAAAAGTCCAAATAGCTTCATTTCAGACCCAAGACCTAATTTACTGTGTAGTAATAGCACTGTCTCTGTACTTATCACAAAGAGCCATTTTGTCCCAGTGAAATGTGCCCTGGGAGACATTACTGAAAAGCCTGCAGGACACGAGGCTCACTTTCTTTTCTGGAAGAAACTTTCAGCCTGTGAGCCTTTGACTGAGGTAGCTATGCACAAATTTAGCAAAATTATGTGCCCTCTTTTGCTGATGCTCTAGCAGAGGCTGTAAATCAGCAGTGCACACACTTAACTAACACCTCACCTAATGCCAGAGAGGCAAACAAGCAGGATTTTGCTTTTGCAAGAGGCCACGAGCTGCTAGATCAGGAAAGCAAGAGCATTCTGACAGTGGTGATGGCATCTTTGGAGGGCAGTGAGGTGCCCAGCTCCCACTTTGATGGCCAGTGGAAGGGGAGGCTCTCCTCAGCATCCTTCTGCAAAAGCCTCTTGGCTTGTGCAGCTTCAGAAGCAAAAAGCCTCCTTTCTGGTCTGCTGCATGAGCAAGGAGCAACTTTGAGCCAGAGATCCCTCCTGAAAGCACCCCAGAGCTGGGGGAGCTCAGCTCCAAACAGACATCCTCCCAAAGAGATTTAAAACCAGACAGTTGTCCAGGCAAGAGGCAGCATGACAGATGCTTCATGGATTTTCTCATTGCTCCGAGTTACATTTTTGAGCCTCCCATAAGCTTTCCCTGCTGGGATCTCCACTGAAAACTTGGCTGTGAAGAGGCTGCAGCTGCGTGGGACTGCACTGATGCCTGGCAAAACCCCCAACTCCAGGGCAAGGATGTAAGAGCCAGAAGGAAATGTAGACACTGCACTTCAGGCACTTGTCAAGTGCCATTTCTCTGCTTGGCACTGCAGCAGTTGGGCTCTCTGGTGCTCCCAAAGACCCACCAAACCCTGCCAACATTCTCCTTTTCTGCTTGTCCATTGGTACAGCCCAACAGTGTTTCTGCAGTGCCATCAGCAGCTGCTCCCAGAAGAAAATCCAAGCCAATTTTGACATGTCTCCCACAAAAGAGGTAATTTTAACCATACTCGGTATGCTACAGGCAACACTTATATTTGCACAGGTTTAAATGAGCAGAGTACATGCAGATCAAGCTGTGGTAAAAAAATTAAGCTTGTGACACTTGTAGGAAGGAAGGCTGGACTGATAAGTGGTGACTCAGACAAGCTGGCACTGAGGAGCAAGATGACAGAACATTTAATTAACAAATTAACTTTCTACTCTCTTAAATAATCATTACAGTCGTGCAAACATCCAAGAATAGAGCTTTCAATTTCTACCTACAAGGCTGCCCCTGACATTTTTCCAAGCCTTACTTCCCAGTTTCCATTAAAAACAAGTTTACCTACTGCATCATCAGACGTTCTGCTGACAACAACATTCTGCTCTGAGCACTTCTCTGTAGCTGCAGGACGTATTAGCCAATTCCTCTGAGTCACTCCCAGCAGAGTCTCACTCTATCAGCAGCACTGCTTTGTGTGAGTGTCTGTTTGCTTGGCTGCCTTCCAACCACACCAGCTTTTCTGACTAAATCTCCTGGTCTCTCTCTGAGCAAATAGGAGTCAGGAGGCTTGCACAAAGTCTTCTTCCTATTGGGAGGGGGACTCAGCAAAAAAATCCTGGAGACCTTTTTTCTGAACTGACTTAGAAGGAGGAAAGGAAAATGGACTGGAAAAAGATAGAACCATGTATGTCACCGTAAGAGTCTTAAAACCTTTGTCGCTTTATGAAAATCTCAACCTTCCAAATTTGGATGGTGTGTGGAGTTAACCAGAGCTGATACCAACCCTTGCAGCAGATTTCCAGAAAACACACAACTAAAAGAAGTGGCTAAAGCTACAAAAAGGCCTTTTTATGTGCTAACCTGATCCCCTAAGACCCTGGATCAAACATCTGCCCAGACAATTTGGACTCTTGTTCTCCTTTTTGGTCACTGTCCTTTCCCCACTCCTGCACACAGCCCTTGCTTCCCATGCTGGAAAATAGATTTACCCTTAGCAAATGTTAGGGGCTTTTGGAAGAGATTTGGCTCCTGTTTCCCAAGATAAGTCATTTGCAAGGTCAGGCAGGCCCAAGCACCCGTTTTTGAGCATCTGCTCTCACATCAGCCAGTCCTCGAACACAACAGCCCAAAATTCTGCAGCAGCCACCATTTGGGTAAAATAATGAGTGTCAGTGTTCAACAACCAGATGGGAGCATCAGCTCCAAACACCATTCAGACAGGTCCCTTGGGCTGGGACCCTTCTGCAGCCCTTGCAGAAGCAAGTCCCCTTACACAGCGACTGGTAACAGGCATTTAACTGTAATTAACAGTTTGCTGAAGGAAAGGCAGTGGTAGCAGGGCCAGGACACAAAGGAAAGAGATGCTTTCCCTCCTTCCTGGGACAGGGAACAAGAAGCAGAGATCTCCAGTGATTTAAAAGAGCAAACAGCAGCCAGTCCAAGTACCTCGGGGAGCCCTGTTGCAATGGGGAAAAGGTGTCTTGGCCAGAAAAAGCAACCTTAGAAGGAGTAACTTCCCAGCAGCCAGTGCTAATTCCAAAAGCCCTGATGGACACACAGCAGGGAAAACAGGAAGCAATCCCGTCTCTCCTCCGTTTTCCCCAGGGCACTCCTTCCATCCTCCGCGTCTCAGCGCCCTGCGAGCGCTTCCTCCCCGGAGCTACGGGCTCGCGTACCGCATTTCCATCGGCAGGAAGATCTGGGCTGTTTATTGTCCCTCTCAGGGGGGGCGATCCCGTATTAGAAAGATTAAGGTCAGGCTGCGGGCGCGTGACAGGATGATCTGCGGCGGGCGCTGTGACAGGGACACGGCACAAATCCCGTCCCCGCTCCGCAGCGCGGCAGCTCCGCACGCCCCGCGCAGCGCTCGGGGCCGCTGCCAGGCCGGAGCCCAGCGCTCGGCGCTACGAACAGCGCACCGATGCCCAATCTCCACGCAGAGCCCCCCGCGGGGATGCTCGACCCCAGCACAGGCACACGGGGTCTGCGTGACCGCCACGGCGTGCGGGACTTTGCTGCTCATACCTCCCCTCCTCAGCTCCTTCCCAGCAGGACACAATATTTCGGTCAAAATACACCAGCGTTGCTCTGGCATCCCCTCCATCTCCCTGGCACCCTGCAATACGCTCTCCTGTACCTCCTGAACAGCTTGTAAGCCAAGATTGTTTCTAAAATGTTAAAGAAATTACAGCGGAAAAGTCATGAGTGATTCCAGTGAAGTGTGTCTGGGACAGGGTGTGGGGGGAATCTTTATTTTCTGAGAACAGCAGCTGTTATTTGGGTCCTAAAGGAACAAGCAACTCTTCTGCACATTTTGGGAAAGCAGAATCACAAATTTAGATACTATCATTCACCTCATGAAACTAAAGGAAATTTAATTTCATGCTGAATAAGGTAGTTAAACACAGACCATATTTTAAAGCACAGCAGCACCCACAGAAAAAACATCAAACACAAAACCCCCCAAACCAAAGACTTATTTCTTGTCCAGAATATCACTTTACTGCTGACTCAGGGCAGAAACATCAAGCTATTCTTAACCAGCCTGGTCACAGTCATTTTCTTCAACAGCAAAGCAGAATTTAAGTTTCTGGATGCTCAGCAACTGCAGCTCACAGCATTTTTAGTATTTTGCAAGCAAAGCCACAGGATTCCCCTTGCACAGTGTCCTGACAAGAGGCCTGACAGTGCAAGAGCTGCCTGACATGCAGACCAGGCATGCTGCAGGCAGCCAACACAGTGTCCAGGTATCCACTGAGTGAATCCCCTCTATGCTTGTGGTTGCTTTATTTCTTTGTAACTGCTGGCCCCCACCCTACTTAGATTAACCTCTTCACCATCCCTTCCTCCACTGCCTCCACTCACAGGGGAGAGCCCAGGCTGCAGCTCTGGTGCACTCAGGGGATGCAGAACTGATTTTTAGCAACCATTCTCTCTCGCTCTTGTTTCACGGGTGAGCAGCAGCTTTGAATGCTTGTCTTCCCTTCAGACATTTAATTGCTTGATGTATTGAGAAACTACCTCTTAAAATTATTATGTAGCTCTGTATCACTAGATCTCCATCTCCCAGCACCAAAACCTGTCATGCACAATCAAGCCAAAGGAATCTTTATTTGTGCCATCACAAGGAAAGAAGTAAGAGCCCTATAAATGAAGAAAACTGCTAATATTGCAGCGAATTTAGAATGGTTCATACTTTTTGTCTCAGCCTTTCTTCTTTAGAGCTAAACCCACTTTTTCCAGACCTGCCTGCTACCAATTTTCCACCAGTACCCCAAGCGAGGAAATCACTCTGTTCTTTCCCAAAATCCCAGCTTTATCACAGGTTCTGTACCAAACAGCAAGAAAAAAGAAAATAACCCTTAGTGTGGTTTTGAAGTCAGTGCAAATACAGTTAATATTTAAGTAAGAAAACCTCATTAAGTAAATCTTTATGTCTAGAAATCCAACCTGTTGTGATTCTCCTTTTCCAGTCCCCCTCCCTACCTCCCCTCTAAGCTGGCAAAGCCAGCTAGAATGATCAGAATGATGGTGCACAACAGTTGGTGTTTGGTGCACAAAAT
The DNA here is from genome assembly GCA_013398275.1 of Promerops cafer. Taxonomy (NCBI): domain Eukaryota; kingdom Metazoa; phylum Chordata; class Aves; order Passeriformes; family Nectariniidae; genus Promerops; species Promerops cafer. Next base: position 2,549,633 of record VZSE01003938.1, on the reverse strand, counting down.
AGCCCCTCCACTCCCAAACCACTCCCATTCCTGAGGGCTGTGATAAGACTCTGGGTCTGCCAGGGATCTGCTTAGCACCAATCTCAAGGTCAAATTTTCTTTTAAGATCCACTTCCTGCAGAAAACGATGAGTTCACTCTACCAAAGGTAACTCGAAATCCAATCATCTTCACTACACAGAGAAATAGAGGGGTGTCAAGTGAGAAAAAGGAATGGAGCCCCCTTGGAGAGAATCACAGCAACCACTGAAATATTAATGAAGCTCTTTATTTGAGAGAGTCTAAAAAGGACTTTGAATAATGCATTGCAAGCAACGATACATCAGCACTGGCTTTTTTATCCGAGAGGCAGCTGGCATTTTAAAAATAGACAACTTTCAACTTGATGGGGGTAGCTCACCAGCAGAGGAAATTATCCAGAAATGCACCATCGTTTAAGAGAACAAAGCGGACAAACAAGCAGAGCACAAAGAAAGTTCATCAGTACAAATGCTCTGAAGCAGTCCTCTTCTCTCAGCACAGACTTGTCCACCACAAGCTCAACATAACTATTGTTGGGTGTCTCAACACATTCTGTCCCTTAATGTCACCAGAAAAGTCTCATCAAGCTACTCCACAACACGCGTGGTCTGGCAAAGATCTAATGATTTGCACTTACAAACAAGAGATGCTCTGTCCCACCCAGGCAGCTCATGAATTTCTGACACTTACATTTAAAAACAGGGTTATTAGTGATACTGGCTTTTTAATTCCATAGAAGAAAAGGAAGTAGGAGAAAATGGAATTTTCATAGGAATGGAAAGTTAAGGCCCTTCAAGCTTGCTCTCCTGCACAGCTGACTGGACATGTGGAACCCCTTGGCTTTAGGATTGCACTGAAGGCCCCGGTCCCACTGCACAAACACCTTCAGCACATGGAACAGACACATGGGGTGCAGCCAGTGAAGTGCCTGGCTCATTGTGGGGTTCAGTGTTCACACTCATTAACAGCAACGTGGCTGATGGACAAAGATGTTGCTGTAGCTGGCTTTGTGACAGCTGCCCCAGAAGGTGACCTAAGTTCTTCCAGCTAGAGATGTTTCCTAAGTATCCTTGATATGCACTCCCTTTTCCTGCACAAAAAGCTTTAAAATACAGTCACACAGGCATATCCAAAGGTGTGGGGCTGGATTCAAGGCACAGGTGCCCTTGTAGTGACAGTGTTCATGGCCAATGCCATTGACTTGTTGGTGAAAATACTGTGCATCTTGATGCCACCAAGAGGGACAACATGACAAAGCTGTTTGGGAAGGGGACTGACAGGAGTTTTGCATCCACACAACTAGAAATGTCCCTCCTTGCCCTCAGTGCCACGCTGCCTCCCCTCCCACCAGCCCCTCTGGTTCTGCTGCAGACACTAACCCGCAGATAAAGGGGTTTTATGCCACAATGGCAAGTAGAAAAGAAGCACAGGGATGTCTTCCCCTACACTTTTCCCAGGGTTCTTCTATCCCAACACAGCCCCTGAGACACACCAATCTCACAAACTATCCTGCTCCCACACCATTTCCCCCTTTGCCTCCCCCCACCAAAGCGTGGGGTCAGTGGGGCAGCAGCTCCTCACCCTGAGGCACAGGGAGCCAAAGGGGGAGCAGAGAGGGGCATGAATAGGCCCCACAGTGAAGCACCAAACCCAATGATACAGAATTGAGATGTCCCAGAAAGCAAGTGAACAGGGCTATAAAACAGAATGCCCTGCCAGCCTTGTCTCCTCTTTCACCTTCCTGATTCATTCTGCCTAGCCACTTACTTATTTTACTGGCCAACAATTGACTGGTTGGTTGCCTCAATTACCTGTTTCCCTTTGCCCTTCTCCATTAACTTCTGCCTTCCTTCTCTATACACCCCCCTTCTCTCTTTCTGTTAGCCCACCCCTTCTGCTTTGGCATCTTTTCACAACCACGTTGAGTCACTTGTTGGTGTCCACATTTCACACAGCCAGAAGCAGGCAGCACCAACACCCACATCATCAGCACCAACACCCACATCATCAGCACCAACACCCACATCATCAGCAGCAACACCCACACTCACTCCTGGCAGGTGAAGCCGCCTGCAGGAAGAAAAGCCCAAAGGAAAGACAGGAGGAATTCCCACCCCAAAGGCATTACATGCTACTATGGCCTTAGAGAAACCCTGAAAATGGCATTAGGGGTCGAGGGACAGGGATCCCCGATGTAGCCTTGCTCCCCCCCTGCACTGGGGGTAAGCAAAGGGCTGCTGCCCCACCAGAGCCTCCTGGCAGCCAGGCCAGCAGCACTCACTGCCTGCTGCTGGAGGATAACACAGGAGCACACGAGGCAGCCCTGGGCTCCACTTGTTTCCTTTCAAAATGAGCTTTGCCTTGCCTCAGCACAGGGGGGACACTTGGACCACTAACACCACAGTGTGAGCTACACCACAGGCAGGCTGCCCACACCCCCACCTCTGGGGAATGCCTGGGTGGTGCTGCCAATAATCACACAGCAGTGAGAGCTCATCTATGCACAGGGAGACCGTGCTGTGCGGGGGGTTAGTTGTGAATGAGATGACAGGAGAGGCACCAGTGTGCACAGAGATGTCAGGAGTGCAGCCCAGTTTGCACCTCACTTCACACTTTTATTTTCCATTTTTCCATCTCTCCTCACTCCTTCCCTTCCCTTTTTTTAATGCAATGCAGCATTTTTTTTTCCTTCTTTTCCCTCCTTTTCCCTGCACACTGCTGAATGTAGGAAAAAATCAAACGGACACACCTGGAGGGCAGAGCAGGAGGGTGTGCAGGGTGTGCAGTGCTGCTCAGGGCACAGGTGCTGCTGAGGGCAGGGCAGTTATTTACTGAGCACGCACAGTAAATAACTGCAGCCTCAGTGGGAGAGCATTACAAATCCCAGACACAGCTGGCACAGCATGGACTTGTGTGGTTGTGCTACTCAGCACTGCACAAACCCTCCATGCCCCCAGCTGGATCCCCTGCCACTGCCGTGCAGCTGCCCCCTCTCTTGTTTTAGCAGGTCCCAAGAGGCAGATCCCTCCCAAAACGCTGAGCAAGGACAAAGGCACAGGGAAAACAGCCTGCAGTGAGGGCTTGGATCCCCAGACTGTACCACAGCCTGAAAGTCCCAGCATCTGGACTTCTGTCAAGCTGGGCAGAGCTCAAATAGAGGGAGCCCTCAAAGCAAAGGCAAGTTTTTCTGAACCAACCCAAAAACATGTGGTAAACCTTTAAACTGGGGGGAGGAGGGGGGGAATAACGAAAAGAGAGACATTATTTCATCAGTTTTTTAAAAAGAGGAAAAGGGGAGGTGCAAGAACACACAGTGTTTAGGATGAGGCATTCCCTGTGGAGCAGGTCATAAAATCAGAGGGAGCCTGCTGGTTAGCCAAAAAGAAGTATTAAAAATGGGATAACTGTTTCTTCTAGAAGCATCAGAAGCAGACTGAACTCTGAACTTTGAGATTACATCCAGGATGTTCAATATTATTCCTGTTGTTAGTATTTAGGTTAGATATAGACACAAATACCATTTTATTATTAAGTATTTCAAGATAAGCTGTTCACCATTTGTCTTCTACTCCTAAAGCTGGGAGCCTCAAAAGTGCAGGTGTGCTGTAGAAACACTGGCAGGTATGTCAGGAGCAAAGACATATAAAACTTCAGTAGTGTGATATTTGTGAGCAAATATGTCCCTTCATAAAGAGGGTTTCAAAACAAACAATGCTAGAGTTTTTCTTTGTTCAAATACCTACATCATCAGATTGTTACCTATTTTCTTCCAACTTTTCTATATAAATCATCTTTCACATATTGTTTGCTGTAACAGAAAGCATAGCAAAATCTTCTGTCTCTACAGGCATCCTCACCTTCTCTGACCAATTTGAAATATGTAATGTGAAAATTCACATCTTCCTAACAAGAGGAGCCAAGTACAAACACATTTTACAGTCCTTCTGTGGTTTTCTTGCCAGTTTCAAAGTCGGGTAAAAAACTCATGGTTTATTGTAACAGCGAGCCAGAGGCAAGGCCAGCAATGGATAGTGTTATGACAAGGATATTCTCCTTCCTAAGGAGGTAATCAACTGCCTTTTCCTCTGGCACTACCTGCCAAACCCATACAAAAAGAACCAACCAATTTCTATCTGTCTGCAAGACTTATTTATGAGGTCAAAGTATTATGATAAAGATCTTTTTGCCTGTTGACTTGTGATATACACACAGATCTTTGAAAAGGAGAGAAAGGTTCTGCATTTAAACTCTGGTGTGAAGTTTTGGGAGGAATGTGGCAGTTAACTTTGGAATCTGTGTAAGTTCTACAGCCCTGACATCATTTCTTAGGTAACCTGTCATGTCCATCAAGAAGAAATTTTATATATAGCAGCCTGTGTATGAGCAGCAGCCAAATTAGCCTATGGAATAATAGGGGAAGCAACTTCCTCACCATCCAGCTCCTGATCTCCCCACTGGAACAAGGGGGGAAAGAGCAGGTTCCTCCTGCTGTAGAGAGACCTGACCTCAGCCAAAGCCATTTGTTAGTGGCTTTCCACCCCCTCTTTTCTCATCAAGCCACTAACAAATTAATGAGCTATTTCTCAAGAGCAGAGATTAAGGGAGGGAAGTGCAAGGGAGAGTTACCATTAAATGCTTTGATCCCTTCAGCAGCTTACGTACAAAAGCAGGTGCTCCCTCCTTTGCTGCTCTCCAGAAGGAAAGCCATGGGACTCCAGAGCTAACAGGGAACAGGAGAACCAGAGAATGCCCAGCTGCCACCTCCATCAAGGGTAAATGCATTTGACTGTTCTGCATAGCCATGTATTCCATATCTCCTGGAGGAAGTGGGGATAAACTTATCTTTCCTTCCCTTGAATGACCAGCAATGTGTTTCTAGTCCTGTCTCCTCTCACAAGGTTGTTGGTGAAAAAGTTAAGTGAATACAGAATCTGGCTTTACCCTAAACCCAAGCAAGTTTGTGTACATGGGCCAGGGGGAGAGGAGGAATTTTCACTGCCTTACTTGGTTTCCTCTTCTTTCCCAGGGCATTTTAGAGGCATTCCTCATGGATTTTTTCCTGACACATTATCAATATTTTGTGCTTATGCTCAAAAGACACACATCAAGACAGCAGGAACCACGGTCAACACAGTGATGTAGCACTAGGAAAGTGCAAAATTCATAAGGCAAGTTGTGAGACAAATCCTTCCAGGCCAGGCTGACAAGAAGGGTCTTCTTCAGCTGTGGCTGCACAAGGATAAGGGCATAACCTGACAGGATTGCCTTAGGTTATCTTCCTAAGATCTTCCACATCATTCTCTGGGCAGTTGTAATGTGTTTTATCCACCACAGGTGTCATCCTGCTGGTGAGAATAGAAATCAGAGGGTGGTGAGGCACTGGAAGAGTTGGCCCAGAGAAACTGTGGCTGCCCCAGTCCTGGAAGAGTTCAAGGCCAGGCTGGGTGGAGTTTTGAGCAACCTGGTCTAGCAGGTGGCCCCCCTGCCCTTGGAGGGGAACTGGAGGCAGAGGATCTTTCAGGTTCCTTCCAGTGCAAACCATTCTGTGACTGCATCATCCCAGGACTGACACAAGCTCTGGGTGCCCTATACAAGGCAAGGACTGCTTAGCCTCTGTCCACGCAGGGGAAGGAAAAGGATTTAAACATCAGAACCAAATGAAATGTTATCTTCTAAACTGAAAGCTTCTAGGATAGCAACAACAACAAAAAGCAAAAAAAACCCCAAACCCCACAAAGTAATGAATTTCACATGACTGTCTGAAAGTGAATTTTTCAGTAAGAAGTTTCTCACACTTTTATTCATGTTGTGTCTTAGTGTCAAGAGAAGACAGGTACCAATATATACTCTAAGAGTCCTCTGAAAGGCCTGAGGTGCCAAATCTTAATCACGTGGCTATGTCTAGGATCTCTTGGCCTTTTCCTGCTGGCACCTGCACAAACATCCAATATAATGCAGTACACAAAGCAAAGGTGGCTGTGGCTAAGCCTTGGCCACCTTAGCAGAATCAAAGTTTGGCCTCCACGGACTGTGTTTAAGATCACAGCTTTCTTCATTCATGCTTCTTCCTTGCCCCCTTGGAGATGTGCCCACTGCTACAGATGAAACCAGGTCGAAGCAGAGGGGATGCTGCCAGCCCAGCATTAGAAGAAACCTTCCCAGAACATGAGCTCTGCAAGGCAGCCACTTTCTGACACATCTCCCTCTGCTCTTTGGCCTTTTGCCTATCATGGTACCCAAGTATTTTAGTGCCAGAGCAAGCTAGAGGGGGAAATACTGGTCAAACCATCTCTGATTATTTCTGGTTTTCTTCCTTCAATTTTGCATTGGTTACTCCATTTTCAGGCCATCCTGTGGTAGAGCACACATGGAAGCAAGATTACATCATGGACCTGGCTGCTCTCTTCTGTGTATTTTTTCTCGCAAAGTACTTTTGATTACAGTATAAGCAAAAAAAAAAAAAAACAGAAAAAAAAAAAAAAAAGGAAAAAAAGAAAACTAGGAAGCACAGTGATTTTATCCAAGAAGAATTTCAATATTATTGATCTAGCCCAACATGAACTTGATTTTCACATATGCCAAGACTTGGAATAGAGAATACCGAAAATCAGATCTCTGCAATTCCAGTGCCAGCTGTGCTTCCTCCTGGGAAGCATTCATGATGCAATCCAAAACACATATGTAGATAACACTGGCTCCTACCCCTGTGATCCTTCCTGTCCTTGCTAGCATGGGCCATCTGTTCCTGCTTAGCAGGCAGCCCCACTAGACACTTGATTGCTACGACTTGCATGAGAAGTATGAAATAAACTGCCAGGAAAAATGGCATTAAGAAGTTTTTCCTAAGCAGTTTACCATTTGAAAAGTGTAATTTAAACTGCACCACATAAGGTGATAAAAGAAAACAAAGCATGAACTAAACCACAGAGCAATCTCTGTCCCTACATGATACCCACTCAGGGGGAAGGAGAAGTAGGAAACAGAAATCATGCTGTGGCTAACCTGAAAATTCCCTCTGCCTAAAAGCAGCATGGTCCAAGAATGCCAGAGAAATTAATTACCTTCTGCTGAGTCCCTGCTGAGCCCTTTGCCCTCTTGTTCACCAAGCCATAGCAGAGGATAAGAACAAAACAGGGACTGCTCTAAGCCATTCTGCTCTGCTCTCAGCCTGACCAGCTGGGCAATAGCCATTACAAGGGATTTTAGATAGAACTGCACTGGGCCATCAGGAGAAAACCAGCCTGTCATTCACCCACTCAGATTCAAGATGCATGCTAGGATGAATGATCACATCTTTCCATGAGCTGTTACCGCCTACACCCACCAAACACCAAAATACACCTTAATCCAGGCTGGTGAAAAGCCTTAATTTAACTCTGACACAAAACCAAGAGCAGCCGGCATTAATTCCTTCCAGAAGGGTCTCACTGGGGTGTGGGAGAAAGCACAAGATACAGAATAGGCTCTCCTCATGAACAAACTCCCTTCTACTTGAAGAAATCCCTAAATTAAAAGTTTCCTCCAAGCAGTAAATTACCTGATATCCTTTTCCTTATAACATGTTCTAGCCTTAAATGACAGCTTGACAAGCCCCCACTGTCCTTTCCAGCACAGCCTCTGCCCCAGTAGTGCTAGTGCTCTCTTCCTGTGCTAAAGCAGAGTCCTGAGCTGCATCCCCACACAGAGTGTTTTTTAGCTGCCTGATTACAATTTATCATACAAAACTGCTAATAACTTCTTGCAGCTGTCATAATATCCACTGCATGTGTAAACTAGAGAGAAGCCCTTCTTGAGCTAAGAAGTCAGTCCAGTTCCTAGAAACACTTGACAATCCCACTCACAAAACCTGGCAGAATCCACAAATGACAAAATTCTGCATACTGGTCTTTAACCAGAACTCCACATCAGCAAAATCTTCCTCTGTGTCTTCATGTCTGCAGCTGGGTAAAAGTAAGCAAACCACCTTGTTCTGGAGGTCACCACTTAAACCTGATCCTGCCTGCCACACTTGGAACACACCAAGGAGATAACAGATCGCTGGCACTCGGCACAAAGAGGATGGGGACATTCTTGGGCAGGCACATCAAGTCTCCTCTCCATGGGGAAGTGTGTCAACAAGCTTGTGCCCCAGTCAAATGATCTTCCAAAATAAAGGTGGATATCCATCTACAGAAATGTGCAGCTCCTTCCCTGAAGAAAAACTGTCCCCTCTATGCCCTGCATGACAGGATTTTGATTTTTCCCCACAGAAGGGCTTGCCTGATCTGTGAAGGCAGGAAAGTTGTGTGGATCATTCCCACCTGTGGAAGCCCACTCACCTTGGGGCTTGCTCTCATGCACCAGCAGCTCTGCTCCCTCTCCCAAGATACTGGGCAGCCTGAAAGGTTTTTTCAGAGCATTGTCTGTGCAGCTTCAGAATAAAGAAGCATCATGGTGTATCAATTTCATAGCTCAGATACAGCCAGCTGCTCCATCATACTCTGTCTTCATCAGCACTATTCACTGGACTTCTCAGAAGCATTCCCATGCTCTACAAGTGACATCAGGTAACCCTAATTTTTATTTCAGCCTCCTACTCCTGCAATTGAAGTAAGATGTCAAAGTGAATGCTACAACATAATAATTATTACAGTTGGGGACTTAAAATAACTAACTCACAGCTTTGCCACATCTTAGACATATTGCCTGACTTGCATCAATGGCTCTGTCTTATCAAATGGACACGCCAACTATTATTTTTTAAGGACTACCCCTGGTAAATAAATCCAAAGGTTTAGTGTTGCCATACGTAATTACACAATGCTTCTTAAGAACAGAGAAAATATAAAATACAGCTATCAATGTTGTAAAGAAATCCCATCTTATCAACATACAGGGTGCAGCCAGGGTCCAGTTTTTTCTGAATTTAATCCAAATAACATGCACTCTGCTATGCCCTGTGATTCCAGCCATAATACTCAGCATTTATTCATCCACTAGCTGATTCATGTGGTCTCACACTACAGCATCTCATCAACACAGAGTTAAGTCTTTTGCTCTTGTAGTTTCTAGTTCATGCTTTGTTTTCATAGAAGCTGAAAAATGTTAAAACACAGTTTTACCTCTTTTGGGGTCCATCTAAGCTTCAGTGGGACCACCACACCAGAGGATCACGTATCTTCATGTAAAATGATGTTGTGCTGCAAAATCATGGGGTAATCAAAGCAAGTCTAGAGACCAGAGGCAGATTTTGACTTGACAGAGGAAGAGGAAGAAAGTTTATCCTGTTGAGATATCCAGCACGCAAAGGAATGATAAACCCTCCCAACCACATGTCTCTGGGAATTCTGTGGAATCCAAGCCAGAGTAACTGTTTCACTGGACATGAATATTAAGCACAGGTGAGTTTCAAAACCCATTGCCTGACTGCATAAGACAGTTTGGTCATGTTTGTTTCCCACTGAATTTAAGCAGAGCAAGATGATGTTGTAAGACATTTTACACCTTTCATATGGACCAAGCTGAGTCCACCCACATGTGCCCATCAACCAGAGCTGATGTAATTCTTCTTAAAATGTCTTTTTTATTTCATATTCTTTTGCTTTCCAGTATTGCACTAATATGTGATATAGTGCAAATATGTTTTCAAAAGGGCAATTTTAGTGCCACACAGACTTGGGCTTAGGGCACAACTGGTAAGCTGGTTAATGGTAATAGAAGGAAAACTGGGTAATTGTCTGCTTCTCACTGATGAGGTGGCTCTTATTCTTGTATCATTAATAACGTGATTGATTGCATAAGAGCTAAGACTTAGCATGAAATTCTTCTCTGTATCCTTCAGATTTAGAGGTCTGCAATCTTAAATATTTTTCATATTTAGTAGTGCTGGAAAAAAAATAGGAATTAATTTTGGTCTAACACTTGTTATGAAACTGGAAATTAGGTGAAATTAAGAGAAGATATCAACTAAGTGGTTGTGGTTCAGTTAAATTCTTTATTATTTGGGAACTGCAATGCTCTAGGAAACAACCAAGCTCTTTGTTTAATACTGGATATTCTTCATGGCACAGGGATTAATCCTGTCTGGTCCCCCAGCAATCTGAGGTCAGTGAGCAGGAGGGAAGGGAACACATTAAATCTGATACTTCTGTTAAAAAATAGCTATGGTGCAGCACGCAGGTTTCTGTACAACAGGGACCAGGTTTGTTTTGTGTTAAAGAGTATTACATGCATAGCATGCCAGGTCACAGAAACTGAGGCAACTTTTCCATATCATTCTGATCAATTTCATGAGCTGAAAATTCTCTCTACCACAGACACACCTATTTTGGGTACAACCATCTTGTCACAAAGCACCTAGCTGTTGCTTACAAAACACAAAAGTCCCGGGAGTGGGAGGTTTTATTTTTGTTGGTGGTTTTGGTTGAAAATTACACAAGTGCTGGATGAAATATTGTTTATTGCCACACTGGCTGGTCCAGCACATCTCCTGCAGTTTGTAATTTCACTGGCTGGTGAGCACAGAGGGAGAGCCCACCCCACACCTGCCTGGCAGTGCTCTTGTGCTGGCCAGGAGGCTGCTGGCTGTGCCCTGGCTGGGGCAGGGACCACCTTGGATGGGACAAGGACCAATGGCCCTGTCCTGCACGTCTCTCTGGTGAGAATGGCAGTAAACACAGCTGAGGGCAGGGGAAGCCAGTGCTGAGCAGGACACAGAGGGCACTGAGCTGCCCTTTCCACGCTGGGAGGATGCCCAGTGAAAGCATCGCTTTGGAGACCAATTGGGAAAGGTTTAAAAGGGAGTGGTTTTTTCCATAAGGAACTGTTTATCTACAAGGCCATGGGCAAAACCAGCAGTTGCCCCATCCTGCCAGTGAGAGTTTTGCTCGAGTGCTCTGAAAGCTGCACAGACATCCTGCACATATTCAGTAAATGCAGCAAGGTCACACTGCCTCCTAGAAAGGCTGTTACATGTCCCCAGTTCTACCTGCCATGACAGAAATAAACCTGTAAAGTCATCTCTGTGAACCACATTTTTTTTTCTTTTTAAATGGTGTGATCTTCTGTTGGAAAATCCTGATTCAATCCCTTTGCATCAGATCCTGTTTTGTGAGAACAGGAAGCAAGGAGTATACCGAGGGTTGGCTCGTACATTCCAGGAAATAATAGGGAAACATTCCTGAAAGTCAGCTCTCCAACATCTTGAGGTCCTGGTTCTTTCTTTAGGAGGTTTTAGGTCACACTTGCATAGAAAAAAACCAAAACCCTGAAGGCTGCAGGTGATGCACAGATGGCCTATAGGTTATTCTGGGACAAGAGAGATCGATTTAAGCCTCTAGATTATTTGACACATACAATTTAACTCAGCAGTTCTCCTCAAGTATACTGGAAAGAGGAACTCAGTTCCAGGTAACATGAAGCTGACCTCAACATTTACAAGCAACTGCACACTGGATCAGCTTTAACTGACTCAAAGATTTAGCTATACAAAAAAGGAGCTCTAGCATAGCATCAATGACCTGAAAACAGAGGAAATTTGAAAAAAAAAATCTCAAAACCATGCAATAATATCAGCTGCTGGTTTCCTCTAAGGCATTATTTTGCAGGTAAATTGAATCATGCTCTGTCTGCAATCAGTGCACGCCACAGAGCAATAAATGCTACATCCAGCACAGGGCAGCTGCACCAGTGAAAATGAACCCAGCCACAAGATGCAGCCATTAGGGAGAGCAACAAGGTACAGAGAGTAACCTATCTGTATTTGTTTCCTTTCTTTGTTTTCAAAGGGAAACAGACATGGACTTAATTATGTTCCCATTCCAAGCCTAATTAGAGCCAGTTAGATGTTAAGTGCTATTGAAGTGAAACAGGAAGATTGAGTTTCTATCTGTTCTTCTGTTAATGCATACCTGGAAAATGTCTTCTCTTCTACCTTAACCTATTCTCCCAAGAATGGAAGGCACAACTTGTGAGACACATTTCTGGTGTGTTGACTGGCTTTTGATGCAGTGGTGGCCCTGGCAAGTTGTAAAAAAAATGCTTTGGGCAGGAGACTATTAGGGAAGACAACAAAAATCATGGGTTCTCCATTGCAGGAAATCTGCAGCAATCCTCCATCTCAAATAGCTTTTGGAATTGACCTGGATGTGTTTCCATAATCTGTTTACAATGTCCTCCACCTTTTCTTTGGTTGAGGTCACAGCAGAGTATCTCGACAGTCCAAGCAAGCTGCACACTGCCATGCACCTGTGTATTATCTTCAAGCATGGACAAAAATCCCAGTCCAGGTGTGTATCCTTGCAGGCTACATGGGCCTGCAGACCCCAGGTCCCCATCTCTGCCACGGACTTTCACCTGTGCTTGGGCTCCAAGCCCCAGACACAACTTTGAAGCCTTGGCAGTGCCCAACTGGACTGATGCAACACATGCCATGACACAACCTGTGATGCCATAAACTGGCCTCAGTTTCAAGTCCTGATACAAAAAAAAAAGGAATGTCAGCGCTACCTGGCATATTCAGGAAATTCTAATTTCTTTGAAATGTCTTTTTTTTTTAGAATTTCCCAAATCACTAAGTTTTTATCATTGAGAAGACTACCTCCATCAAAAATGTCAGGTTTTGACATAGCTTCCATTTACTTTCAGAAATATATAAAATGAGCAATTTTTCATATTCCTTTGCCAAAAAAATGCTAAAATGAGTTCTCCAAACACTTCAAAGTTGCTTCCAGCTGGAGGCCAACCCATGAGAAACTCCGTGAAAACAACAAATGTTTTTAAAACTTATCAAATGATTAAATCAGCATGGCCTAGCTGAATCTTCAGTTGCAGGAGGTGTACTCAGGTCCTTACAGAAAGAGTTTCTCGTGTGCTGAGTTGCAAATGTGCTCTGCTGGTGGCGTTCAGTGCAATTTGCTGTTCCTGTGTACTGTCTGCATTCTCTGAAGCAGTGCCTGTAATCCAGTCAGGACCAAGATCCTGAGGAACTTCTCAGCTCCACTGGTAGCTTCAGTCCTGTGGCAGCAGCAGGTCTGAGCTGATCATTTCTGCCCAGAGGCATTACGGCACTGAGTGGTTATGTGGGTCAGGTAGCAGGGGCTTCCTTCTCTTCCCAGTTTCAGGGAAACGTAAGTGCTCCTCTTCCTATGATATTTACAGCGTTTCACTCTCTTTTCTCCTCTCTGACTTCTCTGCAGCACCTTACCAGCATTCCAGCCTCTTCCTTAGGTCTGCTCCCAAGGTCCAGAAGCTGCTGCAGATTAAGTCCATCACGTCCTTATTCACCCCATCACATTCACCTAGCAATTAAACTTTTAAAAAAGACCCTTTTTGAATATAATAACAAAAAAATAACATTTCAGTTTGATCCATCCAAATCCACATTCAGCCCAAACCAAACACAACCTTTCCTCAAAGCTCTCAGCAAATATCTCCCTATAATAAATAATGGCAAGACAAAATTTCAACCTTCTGCTCAGCCCAGGCTGTTGGTGAATGTGGTGAATCCTGCCTGGCTTTTGGGAGAGGGTCACTGCCAGCATCACACGGTGGCCAGCCACCAACTGAACTCAGCACAGCAATTCAGGGAGATGGGAAAAGCAAGAAACAGAGAGAGAAGTGGGGCTACTTGCTTCTTTAAAGATTTTAGTACTGTCCCCAGAAACATAGAGATTAAAAAAGCACATCTGGAAAACATCTTGCAAAACACTACATGGAAATTACAGCAAAATTAGTATTAACAACATTAACTTCCACTCTTTCATTACAGTAGCTCCTAAAAATCCTGTGTCCTCCTTCCAGAGCTCAAAGAACCAGCTCAGCTATGAAGTAACGATAATCCAGCAAGACACAAGTGTGCCATGCTTCAGAGTCCCTTCAGTGCAAGGGAAATTCAAATGCTTCCCTCTCCTAACCCAGAACTGTTACAGACACAGAACATTTCAACCATCTACCACCACCGTGAGAGAGAGCTAAGATGGAAAGAAGTCTGCTCTGCCCATGTGAAGGACCTCTTCTCTGAGAGATGATTAAATGCTAAGTAATAGAAATGAGCCTAAAGAAGTGACATTATGCAAATAAAAATGGATGCACAATATCTGTCATCTGCTCCCCACAGTCACTTCTGGAGACCTGCATTTTGTTCTAAAGATTCAGTCGCCGAGGTTTGCAGGGCACTGAGATCAACAGGGCTGAAAAGTGCAAATTTGGTGGCTGCAGAATGGACTCAGCACTACAGCAAAGCCAGCATCTCTGTAACAAGCGTCACTGGGCTTAAACAGCATGTGAAAGATTGAAGGAGATGTTTCTGCAAGCTCACACGCACAAGGAGACTTTCTAAATATTCATCTGTTAACTCACTGGCACGTAAATTTGTAGGACAGTTGCAACAACAGAAGAAATGATGATAAAAATCCAGAGATGGAGACAACCAACGGTACCAGGTAACCTAATTTCCCTCCCTGACAGCACGGGGAATTGATAAATAGTCACAGAATCAGAGATAAAATCAGATTATTGGATCCATTTTAAATTCCCTTGGTTTACCTATGATAATTGCCTCCATTTCCTTGACAAGCAAGGCTGGAATGAACCAGCATCCAAGGACTCTACTGCTGTTTTCACAGAGAAGTGCTAACAAGGCCTCCCCAGCACCTTTCCCTAGAATTTATATTTACCCTGTTTAGGCCACACAACAGGTTGCTTAGAGCACGAGGGAATGCTAAAGAACCAAATGTTTACTACACATACAGTGGCATTCCCCCACAGCCTCATCCCCTTCCCCGTGAAAAACAAGGGCTCCTGCACTGTTTGGTTATGAATGCATCCTATGGCTTCCCAAACAGAACTGAAACGACTTCCAAGTCACCCATTGGCCCCCTTCACCAATCCAAATAGACCCATTAATGTGCAAATGTCACCATCCTCAAACTACAGAACTGTCCTGATACAAACTCCGAGGTCAAGGGGTCGCACTTGCCGAGTAGCAAGCACAGCTCCACAAACAGAAAAGAAGGAGCATTTAGCCAGCAGCAAAGTCAATTATTCCATTAAATGAGGTGTAAAATGCTAATTTGTACCAAAACCACACAATTTTCAGGATGTGAAAAATCCCAATCAAAACCCTACTAAACTAAGCCAAGCTGGGTACACATCCCAAGAAGGAACTTAGAAAGCTGACTCTGGAGTTATGGTTTCAAACACCATGTAGCCTTTTTTTGGTTGTTTTTAAAATCCAGTTATTTATTTAGCCAACAGAATTCACCTTGGGCTATGCTCACTAGTAAACACCATTATCTTTAATCTTTCATGTATATCATTATGAGAACAGAACAGGAAACAGCTGACTTAAGGAGGCAACTAACTGCACAAGGCTTGTGCCTGAACAATGGAGTACTTCAAATCTGTCATGATGGGGGGGATACTGTGCATTTTAAAGAGCTTGCTTTTTTGGGAATTTCAGGTAACTACATATGAGTAATAACACTTCTTTCTAAAAGTACAGCAATGTTGACTTTGCAATCAAATGGAACCACCAAGAGATTGAGCAATCTAAGCCACATGGGAAAGCTAAAAATTTCCCAAAATACTTCCTTTAAAACCATCTGCTAACATATATTTTAAAATAATTAAAAGAAAAGAAATACAGGCATGGTAAGAGGTATTAAAAAGACCAGAAACATGCAGGAACCAATGCAGAAGCACTGGAAAGAAGATTTGGGGAGAAAACCAGTTATTTCTGCAACCCAGCTGGACACTTACAGGGGAGATGACTAATGCCACTAGTAACCCAAAAGGGCATGCAAATTTAATCCCACATTATAATGCACAGCTCAGATGGCTGCATTTGAGGATGGGTCAGGAGTTGAGCCATAAATCTGTGTTCCTGAGCAGGCTGCCACACTCGCTCTTTGTCTCGGTCATTTCCCGGAAAACCGCTTTGTGAGCCCCCGGAATGGCGGGGGAGTGCCCCCTCCAGCCTCCTGCCACAGCAGGAGCTGCCTGTCCCAGCAGCAGAGCCCCTCCCAGCACCCCCAAGTGACCTCCTTTTGGGGGAATTCTGCGAAGATGAAAATGAGGGGGGGCACTGCAAAGCACTCACCAAGACTTTCCACACCTCCCACGGCAGAGGGGCACTGAGCCCATCACCCGTCATGGGGCCATCTCCAGACCCCCTGACCTCCTCACCAGTGACACCACATTCCCAGAGGAACTGGCTAGAAGAAGAGGAGCCATATGAGAACACACAATTTCAACCTTTTTAAAAATCACAGCCCTGGTGTGGCCTCACAACCAAGCATCACTTACCTGCCCCACCACTCTCCTGTCACCTGCTGACTTCCAAGGGGTCACACCACGATGCACAGGTCTATTTTCAAAGCAATAAAAACTCAGAAAACCAAACTACCAATAACTGTGAATAGCTACCTTAGTTCTGATTTTGTCACATAGCCAAAGGCACACCAAGTTCTAAGAATGTAATGTAGTCCCCAAAAACTTCTGAAGATGCTCTTCAGATCAGTGACCCACCTTGGAACATTACCTAAATGGAAACTCTAGTTACATGCTTCTATTACATTAACTGACAGCAAGGAAACCAAATTCCAGCAGGACAGCACACAAAAAGCACTCATTTGAGTGCTGAGTGTCTCACAGGGCCTAGGATCAGAAAGTAATCACTTTGCTACGGTGCCTATTTGGGGCAACAACAAGCTTTGCATGGAAGACAAAACCCATTTTCCTCAGCCATATAACTGTAAGGACAAGCGCATGCACCCTAAAAGCTCCCTCCCAAACCACACTGAGGCAGGCAGTTAATTTGGAAACGAAATATATTTAGAAGGCTACAGTGAAATATTAATTATACACGTTTTAAGACCAAAGGTTACTTGAGTACTAGACAAATACAAGGTACTGAGAGGTGCTTCAAGGTTTCTCTCTCCTATAAAAAAATTCACTTAGAATTCTAATCCAAAATTCATCTTCTCTTAAAAACAAGACAGGCTGTATCTCAGATTTCTATGCAAGAAATTTATGATACCCAAAAGGAAAAAATAAAAATAGCTAACAGCCAAGCAGAGCTTTTATCACCCTTTTTTTAATCTGCTAGTTCCAAACCAGATGCATTCAGTACAGAGTTCTGATTAGGAAAAAAATGACTGTTGAATTTTTATTACTACATCCCTTAAGGACCAAAAGCAGTAACCTTAGGCATTTGATGTGTTCTATGAATAACAATACATATGAGCACACAAAAATCTCTGTTGTTATCTCTGTTTATGGAATTTTTTTACCATGTTGATACATTTACAGGAAGAAGTTGGGAAGTATGGTGAGGAGGAGGAGAGGAAGCTATCAAAATAACAAGTTACATTAAACAAAACCTATTTGGAAAGGAACAAGCTACGCAGTATGAAATTTGAATGAACTGTGTCTCCCCATTACGGTCCTACAGCTCCCATGAAATCTGTGCAGCCTCATTTAATGCTTATACTAAAAGCCTTCACCTATACACATCTGTTCCACAGATACAAATGCAATTCATATTAACCCTGACAAAAAATCACTTGCTGGGGGAACATGCTGCATACACAGACTTTTATTTTATAAATAACGTGAAACACACAGAAGTCCTTCATGATGGTTCAGAACAGCTCACTGGATGCAAAGAAGCATCTTACCCCCAGTCCCTCACATCTGTAACCACCTGACCCAGCAGGCAAAGGGTTGTCACCACACGCCACCCTGTCACAGGACGAGCTTCTGCCCTGTGTTGCATCGCAACTCCATTCCCACAGCTAGAAAAAAAACCCATACAAACTGCAGCTAAGCAACACATGGCTTTCTCCTTCAGACATCAGCTTACAACCTCTCCAAAAAATGTGGGAAAGCTGTCAGAATAAAAATTTACAAACCAGCCATTTGTGGTGCTGGCATGGTTTCTTTCTGGTATTTAGCTCAGTCCAAGAAATAATTTTTTAAAATAGTTCCTCCAATAGAATCCTTCCCATATTTTCAGCTCTGAGAATTCACAAGGACTGAAGTTTAGTTACACTGCCTCTGGAGACAGCAGCTTCTAAGAGTACAAAAATCACCCCAGAAAATAATGGAGGTGGGGGTTGAGGAAAGTCCATGCATCCCTCAGCTCTCAGACTTGCCTGAAATAAAGAAAATGAGCATACAGCCAGAGCAAACCATGTTTTTGCTCTCCTCATGGCAATAGCTGCATCCTGCTTCAATTTATCCTAAATGGATTCAGAGCCCAGAAAGGGGACAAAACTGTGAATTAGTTTTTGTTCTTCCTTTTAGCACAGAAGAACTGATAAAGACTTAGAATCTGCTGTCAAATGCTCTGGACCTTTACCAAATCCTCTGCTGTCTTCTCCCACTGAGACCTGCCTAGGTGTCCCTAGGCTGGTGCCTTGAGAAACCAGATGCAACAGCAAGCATGATTCTTCATTCTCCTTTGATCATGGCTGCAGGATTCTGTCTCCAGCCATTGATTTCCTCCTCCTTTTCCAGGCTCAAGGAAGAGGACAAACAGAGACTCTGGCCGCCGTCGAATGTTAAGTAACTGGAAGAGTGGGCCATGCCCTTGGAGAAGATCAGGACACACGGCAGCCTGACCCCCAGTTCAGAGGAAAAGAATTTGCAGCAGAGCATCCCACCAGCACAGCCGCATTGCTGGGGCCCAAACCGGAGCTCAGCTGTGTTATTCACCCTACGAGGTCCCAGCTGTCAACCTGGCCTGGCATCGTGACAGCCCACGGCACAAATGCCCTCAGCCAGCTGCTTGGCTCAGCGTACAATTCTCTCTTTTTAAATGAGATTAGCGTCGGTGAAATGTGCTAGCTCAACGGGCATGCTGATCTAAGTCCTCTGTTTGTTCGGGCTACAGCAGATACAACGATGGCTTCAAAAAAAAAGACGCAGCTTTAAAAGATGCCATGAATTCGTCCGAGCTCCTGCAGTTGCTCACTCATCACAGGATGAAGAGGGCTCCTTACAGGTCTGCTGAGAACTGAGGACTGGAAAGGATGAATCTTGAAACTGTGGTAAGTATATAAACTTAGCCACCTACCTCCTTGAGACTAATGTGAAGGATCTACTTGCCAACAAAAAACCCAACAGATTATCCTGGCTTCCTATCCATTTCAGTCATCAGACACATCTGCTGCCACCAAAATTGTGAAAAAGAAGGGGGGGGATATGTTAAATATCGTGGGGCTGGGGGTACAAGGGGGCCAGTAACACCGAGGTACTGCCATAAGTATGGATAAGCAAAATGCGTTTTGGTTATGCTTTAAAAAAAAAAAAGAAAGCCTATGAAGTTAAAGTTGAAACAGTTGAAGTCCTACGTTCACTGTAAGGCTGTCAAACGTTATTGCCATGAATAAGCAATTCTTTGTTTAGAATGCCTTTTTAAGCAGAAAGATGAAGATTTGAGTCAGTGTGTTCACAGACACCTTCCACAGCACAGAGCTACCAAACCGACCGAGCACAACCAGCTCCCCTGGCTAGAAGTGACAAACGCGCCTCAGTGCGCTGTAGCGATGATGTGCGGAGCAGGTCCCGAACTGCAGCGGGGCCATTATCGTGTGTTGTCACCGTGTGCCATTAAAAGGTCTTTAACCTGCCGATCGCCGCCGCGATACGCGGCTCCTGCCGGGGATCTGCTGAGTAACAGGCCGGGGCGCTGCGAAAACCTCCGGCCCCCGGGGTCGCCTGAAAAACACGGCCGGGCTGCCCGTCAGGCAATCGCGGCAACTCAATTAATGCATCTGGGTCAGGAAAATGGTTTGCGGGAGCCTGAGCCCGGTTACGAAACGCGAGCAGCGCGGCGGGTACCGCGGCCGGGGCCAGGGCAGCCCCCGCCGCTCGCAGGTACCGGGGGGCTCGGGGCGGCATCCCCCGCTCCCCGCGGAGGGACGCGGATGCGGCGGGCAGCGGGGACACGGTCCGGCAGCGGGGACACGGTCCGGC
>VZSE01003938.1:2390513-2529373 GCA_013398275.1 Promerops cafer | reverse complement strand
CCGTCCGGCCGGCCAGGGGCCGGCGGGGAGGGGGCAGCCTATGGAGGCTCTCGGGGGGACCTCTGCAACTTTCCCCCGCGGGGGCTCGGGGGGATGTGCTCGCCGCGAGAGGAGGCAAAACCCATCATTTTTTATACATAGATATGTGTGTATATGTGTGTATGAGCTCAGATATATACGTGTGTGTGCATGNGCCGGGGGGCGGCCGCAGGGGTGGCATTTACTGGAATATCTCGGGGGGGGAGGGGGGCCTTGAGGTTTTGAAAGATGAGGTCAAAGACACCCCCCGGCCGCCCCCTTTTCTCGGGAAGGTGCTCGGAGGCGTTGCTTGGTCTGCTCAGAGGCTTGGGGATGGAGGCGCTGCATGGTCGGAGCTGCAAAGGGATTTGTCCGTACGGGAGAAAATATCTTTCAGTGTCACGATTAAAATGTGTGTTCCTGCGCGAGCTTCAAAGGTCTGGAGACCACAGCAAGGGCAAGTAGCGCAGGTTTGACGGTGCTCTGGTTACAGCCACGCAGTCTGGCTGAGCCAGGCTGTACCTAAGAGCAAGAGCTCTGCACCGAAGCCATTTGAGGGACCGGGGCTCCTCCAGCTCTCCGCCTGTGGCGTGCCCGTTTTGCAGCTTTAGTGCAGGTGACTGTGTGGAGACTGTAGGAGCTGTGACCTATGAAGGGTGCCTTGCAAGAGCAGGTCATGAAGCTGGGGTGCTGCTGGAGCCTGGCCCCTAGCCTTGGCCTCATGTCAGCCTCGAATCCCAACTCTATGCTAAAACTATTCTGGACACTGAACCCCAGCTAAACCGATCAGAAACCTCGTACTTCTGTGTCTTTGAGACCCTCAGCTTCAGCTGGAACACAGCTGGCTCGGCTCTGCCTGGACTGACAGCACAGCTCCGGAGAGAGCCTGCTTCTCTCTCCTCACTGTCCCCGCAGCCACCAGCCCACTGGGGGATCCAGCAAGGGAGGGCAGCAGGGACAGAACCGTGCTGGTCCGGGCATGGAAAGGGAGCTGATCCTGCAGAGCCCTGGCACCAAAGCGGTGGTGTGGGTCTCCCCAGCCTCTCTGGGTGGGAATAAAAGAAGGCTTGTGGGCTGGCTGCCTCCAGGAGAGGCATGGCCAGAATGAGGGCACACATGTGCCTTGGCAGCCCGGGCTGCTGCGCCAAGACCGCGGGCAGGCACAGAGGGGATGCCTTCAGGGCTATTTCCGTAGTCCGCGTTTTGGAGGAGGTTATGTGTGCAGGGGAGTGGATGCTGGAGCACTGCATGTCCCTCCTGAGTGGTGTGCCTGCACGCCCACAAAGCA
Source organism: Promerops cafer (assembly GCA_013398275.1). Lineage (NCBI taxonomy): Eukaryota > Metazoa > Chordata > Aves > Passeriformes > Nectariniidae > Promerops > Promerops cafer. The sequence goes on along the minus strand of VZSE01003938.1, from coordinate 2,528,067 downwards.
GGGATCTGAACTATGACTTCAACTGCATTAAAATCAAAACAAGGTCAACACTAAACGGAGAATCTCCTCAAGCTACAAAAGTCATGTATTTTGTGCAGCTGAGACATATCAAAGTGATGAAACAGCCTTTGCCATTCAAGAGACAGTGTTTGAACAACAGAGTGAGAAAAAAAATGGTTCCTGAGCAAGTGCTTTTGTAATATGCAGAAGTTTTGCCATGAAGATTGCTGCAGGATTTTGCTGGGTTTAACTTTCGACTTTTAGAGCTGTTAGCCTTCCCCAAACAATGAAGGCATCTAATAGATGGTTGGAAAGGGAGTATTCTGCAGGAGATACTGCATTTTTTTAAGCAATCACAACTTTTGTGGAAAATTCAGATGACAGGTGCATAAATCTTTATTGGCTTGGCCATTAAAATGTAAATAAGTGCACTAACTGCAAAAAATTGTGTTGACACTAACAACAGTTATAAATATTCAGTGTACAAAAATTACACTAAGATTTTTGACAGAAAATAGCTACGAGCTGGAGAATTCTCTTCCTTCCCCTCACACATGAGCTGTAGAAAAGATAAATGCTGCTGTCACAGCCCAGGGGACAGCTGCCATTTATTTCAGTAGCTATGGTTATACTTCCCCTCCCCTTCAGGTGTTTTTAAGAAAGCATGAAACAAACTATAATATCAATCAGAATGGATATTTTGGTAGATGCTGATTTTGACAAAGACTCATATTTTCTGGCAATAGGATGTGATTTTAGGTCACTCTTGTCCCATAGTGCCTAATTTGAGATACATCCCCTGAGTCTGCTCAGAAGGATATGTTTGGGATCTAAACTGAATGAGTTCCTACAAAGCCTCCCTTGACAGTGCTGTTAAAACTCATAGGATTTTGCACCAGGGAACCAGAGAGAAAACAGAGGTGCAAGAAGAAAAGTCCACGTCAGGAAATACAGCTTCTTTCTTCACAAATGTCAGGCCCTGGAGGGGATGATGTCTTGAGAACTGAGAAACAGAGGCTCCATGATATCTCCACCTGAACCTACAGTCTTCTCACGAGGCTGTCTTTGGAGGAACTCTGAGTTACTTTTTGGAATACAGTCAAGGAGCATGTACTTTATTGGATGTAGATGCAAATTTTGGATTAAAAATGAGAATGTCTGAACAGAGCTGAACAAAAATCTGCCTGATTACAGCAAATACCATTAAAATATGACAAGAGCACTGAGCCATCAAACATTTTAGGCTTAAATGGAATTACTGAGCAATTGCTAGCCTTTATGTGTGGCTTGGAAACACATCTACTTTTAAAAATTATTTTTATCATAGTTTTGCAGATTTGGGAGGGCAGATTCTCAAGTATTACTTGAACAAAATCAAAGTGAGCCTTTCTCAAGCAAAATACATTTTCAGTTCTGTAATCCACATTTGCAAAGTTGGGAACATAATTGCTCTTCACATCTCCCCACAGAGAGAACATTCTTGTAGTTATTCAAAACGGGACATTCTTCCCTAACTGTGTCATTTGAAAAATATTTCTTTAAAACACTGGCAGTTTGCAGGTGATTCTTCAATCTGTAAGCTCCTAGTTCTTCATAATGCACAGGTGTCTCGGTTTGGGAGGAAATGAGTTTTTTGGGAAGTTTTAGTTAAACCAATCAGTGGTCAGATTCGAATATTGACACCTGGTGTGACCACTGAAGACGTGAGTCACCTCTGAAGACACACGGGGTTAAAAGCAGAGATTTCCCAGAGTTCGCTCTCTTTCGCCCGTGGTAGCCCAGGGAGCGGCACCGTCTCTGCCCCGCCCGGCCACATGGCTGGGTGGGGGAGGGAGCCATGGAGGCCCAGGCTGAGGTAGGCCGGAGCCCCGGAGAGAGAGAGAGAAGGTGGAAGGGAATGGAACCGGGCCAGCTCCTGCAGGACCGAGGGGTGGAGAAAACACCGAGGTATCTTTTGTTCCCCCCCCCAACCCCAGAGGAGAGAGCGAGCGAGCCTGTGCCGGCAGAGGAGGCGGCGGGGGGGGTGATGCCCAGCATGTGGGAGTGCCACCGTGAGATCTCAGTGCCCTGAGGGCAGCGGAGCTCGGACTTTTAACCCTTTCCTGGGTGAAGGAAACTTTGTGAAACATTAGTCCTCCTGGCTGGTGGTTGGAGAGAGAAGAGAGACAGTCTGGGACCTGAGATGTTAAGAAGAAGATGTGGAAAAGCTGAAGTGGGAGGAGATGATGGAGTGGCTTTTTTAGCTGGACTTTTCTTGTATAGCCATAGACTGAACCAAGTTACCTGTAATACATGAGACTGCATTTGGGTGGATGCTATAGCCTGAGCCAAGAGACTGACCTGCTGTAATGATATTATATAAAGGAGTGAACAGAGGAAGATGAAGAGGGCGTGGTGGTGCCTTCCATCTTCAGGGAGAAGAGCTCTGTTCTTGAGAAAACCCTCGGCCCCAGGGGATGAGAAAATGGGGGGGACTGTTGTCCCAAAAATGAGACACGGTTGGTTTTCGGCACTTGGCAAAGCATCCTTGAAAAAAGCCCTGAGCAGTTTCGGTCCATGGACGGTGGTGAGAGCACTGTACATGGAAGGAGCATGTCACGATGGCAGAGTTTCTCCGGGTGGTGCCATGTGTGACAAGGAAACATGGGGAGTTTCAACCCTGTTTCATGGGGAGGACTGTGGTACAAGAGAGACTCCTCTCTCCCCTGATGGACTGAGAATTGATTACTTGAGTGAGGGTAACTTGATCAGGACTCCAAGATTTTTTTGTCTCACTGAGCTTTGGTGAAATTTGGGTGGGAGGAGGAGAATGGTTTAAAAGGTTTTCATTCTGTTTCCTGTGTGTTTCTAATTTTAGTTTGTAGTTTAATAAAGTTTGTTATTTTTTTCTCTTTTTCTAAGTTTAAGCCTGCTCTGCTCTGTTCCTGGTCACATCTCACAGCAGTTAGTTAAAGAAAATACACTTTCATGGGGCACTGGCATTGGGCCAGCGCCAAACCATGACAACAGGGAATATCCTCTGTCTTAATAAGTCTGTTTGCAAAGCATTGGTCTAGAAGGAGCTCCTCCATCCCATGGCAGAGCATTGTACCATAGAAAGTGAAAATGGGGACTTCCATCCTTACCTGAAGCTGACCTTGGCTATTTGACAGTTAAATAGCAACTTTCTGGGGAAAGTGGTTGAAAAATGTAAAGGCCTCACACCCTTCTGCAATTTTAGCAGGTGAGAAATGTGGTGCTTTGTTCTCTTCGTGCCCATTCTGGCCTTGCCCGGATTTGCCGTGGTGCTGTAGAATGTAAAGGCAGCAACCTCTGCTACCCTTTATTGGACATTCAGGCTTATAATCCACACTCACGTCATCCTCCCTGGAGAGCAGAGGGTTGAGGGGTTTTTGTCCTTTTCTCATTCCCCTGTCTCCATGTGGCCTGGCAGTGGCTGTCCTCAGCTGGCGGAGCCCACAGCCTGCGTCACTCCGTCGCAGAGTAGCCACAAGCTTTGTCCAAAATGCAGGAAGCAGGAGGAAAAAGAAGTGTCTGATAATTTTGCTGCACTCAAGGGTCACAGGTGAATTCAGGCAACTCTGTACAGGTCCCACTGACACCTCTGCATCATAATTCAGCTCTAAAAAAGCAGAGCTGTCTCACAGCAGCCAGTTTGTCACATGGCTGGTGGCTCCATGCTTTTGGCAGATGCATCAGTGGGACCAAGCTGCCAGGCCCAGGCCCCAAAATGTGTCTTCTAAAGATGCCTCAGGCTTTATAGGACCCCAAGGAAGAGACATGGGGTTACAAAACCAGTGCCAGAGAATGATTTGCCAGAAAAGATTCTATCAGGAGATGAATGTAGTGTTGACAAAGTCAACCAAGGTATTTCATTTACCACAACTTGGAACTAGAGGCCCAGTCTCCTGCAGCACAGGCATAAGGGAGCACATACAGACAGCAGCAGCAGTAGTTTGGCAACAGGTATGAGTTAGGATGAAATTCATATTCAACACTGGTACAACATAAATGGCTCACGGGATGCCTCTGCAGAATGGAGATCACAGTGCTTACCCTGATGGGCAGCAGTACATGTTTGCAGAGGAAGAAGCAGTAATGCTAGGAAACTTTCTTAAATCTTTTAACAAGGTCTTTAGGATGCTTTATATGAAGTACCTCATGCTTTATGAGTTATGCTCAGTTTATGCTCTTATGTTAGGCCAAAAAGAGATGTCCTTTATCCCGTTTCCCTTCAGAGAGGGCATGTAATATCTGGCTTTTATCACTAACTTTGATACAAATAAGCTTTTCATAACTCTTCATATTTCTCAGAAAATGCCTTGATTTAAAGGGGAAGTTTATAGCTGTTTTGTAGACAGGTACTTCTCATGGCCTGTGGTGACTTTCCTGATTACTCCAAAGCTTTGTGAAGTGTCATCTTGAAGGGAATGGAACAGAAATACATTTGTGACTAAGCATAACCACCACAACAGGATAAATTAAGATCACCAGCATTTACAGAGGGAGGGTGGAGGACTTGGAAAAGATAAGAGGTCAGAAAGCAGAAAAATACACAAAGGGCATATAAATACACAAAGAGAAGGTCTATATTTTTTCAGGAGAAGCATTATTACATCTCCAAATGATGGGAGTTTTGACACACAGCAAGAAGAATGGAGTCATACAATTTTATTATCTTCATCTTTAGCAATAAAGTGACAATTAACCCTGCACATTTGCCAAGTCACTCAAATTGGTTTGTCACACTGTATTTTCTCTGTTTTTTCTTTTCTTTGTAGTTATGAATAACACCACCAGATTCTCTCCTGTGTGTCCCTGGGATACCTGGACATTTTCTTAAGGTCAGTAGATAATTTACAATAATCTTGGGAGGAATTACATCATTTCTTCTTCTGAAAAGATCAATGTGAGGGGCCAAGAAACATCTATGAGGTCCCCCTCCTCCATGGTTTTCTGGTATTTAGCTTCTGTCAAGAAGTGTGGTTGGGCTGCACGTTAAACTGTGAACACCAAAGCATTCAGTACTGTTTGCATTCTCCTCCTTTTCCTTCCTTGACTGTGCCATGATTTGTTTCCACTAGATTTCTCTTTTGTCTGCCCTGAAGCAAATGCAGGCAGAACTGGGGATCTCAGCCTCTTCCCCAGAGCTGGCAGAAGGTACCCATTGTCATTGCTGGTCTGCGAGTGTTTGCATAAGCAGTAGGGGCAGGAGAGCAAATCCCAGCTTTTCTGTTCTGCAGCAGTCCCCCAGCGTGACAGACACAGGCTCCTGGCTGACATGGGAACATCTGCCTGCACATTGTGTGCTATTTTCTGGGCTGGATAAGACACTGGTCAGCCTGGCACCTGCGAGGACCTGCCAGGCCCTGGACCTTGTCTCTGACAGCAGTCACTGGTGGTACATGGGGAGGACCCTGACCTCCCGCCTGGGGTGCTCCTACTGTTGTTGCCCCAGCTGCAGACTCTGGATTTTTTGTGTCAGCTGTAAGAGCCCTGCAGCAGGAGTGTTCACATCCTTTCAGCAGAGACCACTCCAGTTACAGTTTGGAAACATGTTTGAGAAAACTTCATTTTTCCCTGAGGTTTGCTTTTCCTTGTATGCATCTCAGATCTAGTTCCAGAGGAAAGGAGACCATAACCCAAGTCTTGTGCAGCTATTTTAGCAGAAAGGGAATTCTGGATGTCCTCAGCTTGTGGACAGCGGGATGGGGAAAGCTCAGCTGTGAGACAGCTGATGGACCATGGACAACATGGATGCTGCTGAGGGAGGTCAAGGTGTGGAATGTGATATTCCAAGGGACAATGTGAAGAGGCTTTGGGAACACCAAGAGCTCTTTAGTAAATAGCCATGCTCAAGGTAAAATTAGACCACATACATAATGAAAGGAATCTGAGGTACACTGCATGGATTTAGATCCAATGTGTTTTCTCTCTATATGGTGCCTAGTTTTCCTTCTCCTCCTCTAAACAATGGCTCCTCTTCTTGTCTTCAAAATACAAGATGATTGATTTTTAAAGCTATGTATCTTACAACAATATGCTAGTGGTGAAAAGAGAAAAAATGACAACAAAATATTAGCATGCTTTAGCAAATAGAATTATGCTCTATAAAGCAATAACATTTAAATAAAATTCATTACAGGTAAAGTGTATGACAACAAGTCTTAAAACAACCAAAGAAACAAGACGGATACTTAGACCACACCTTGTGCCCACATCAGTGTCAGTGTAGGCAAAGTTCCTGTTTTTCAAGGACAGCCTGTTGCCTGTTGCATACAGGTATCTCTTACATGAGCACACTATAGCTCTGGCTCCAGCTTAGAGGCCCAGCTGCTCACTGTGGAGCAGACTCCTTCCCTGTGATGCTGGGGCATGGAGCAGACATGAACTGCTCTCTCAGACCCTGCTTGTTTTTTGGATGAACTGGGAGGTGGACGAGAGCAGCCCTTCTTCCCTTGTGGAGGATTTTGTTGCTTTGTGCCCACATGCCTTCCTTCTGGAGGAGCAGTCTGTTCCCTGGAGACACCCACTGCTTGCCCCTGTCAGGCTCCTCAGTGAGCAACCTCATTTCCTCCACAACCATCCAGCAATTCCCTAAGCCACTGGGTGAGGAGCAGCAAACAGTTGTGTCTCAGTTTGTGTCTGTCTGCCGAGCACCGCCTGTCTGACCCTTAGCACGCCCTCCTGCGCCTCCTGGGAGCTTGGGCTCGGCTCGGGGCCAGCTTAGCTGAGGGGTGCAGGTGCCACATCTTGAATCAAGCCTTTGGGAAAACGCTGTGAGAAGCCTTGGTGGAGATGGAAGAGCTGCCCTTCTCTCTGGAGGTGCTTTTAGGCTGGGCACTCCCCCCATAATGCTGCAGCCACATTGCAGCCATGCCTGTGGCCATGCCTGTGCTCCAGGCTGGCCACCCACCCGAGATGGACTCAGGTCAAGGAATGCAAGAAGCACACACAGCTTGCTCACAAAGCCTCCCTGGCACTGCAAAACAAAGCACCATATGCTCGAGCAGCCGGAGCTAAAGGACGAGCCCAGGGCAAAGGGAGCTGAGAGCAGAAGGGGAAGGGAGGTGCACAGGGAAAGCACCAGGACACCTTGCTTCTNGCTTGCTCACAAAGCCTCCCTGGCACTGCAAACAAAGCACCATATGCTCGAGCAGCCGGAGCTAAAGGACGAGCCCAGGGCAAAGGGAGCTGAGAGCAGAAGGGGAAGGGAGGTGCACAGGGAAAGCACCAGGACACCTTGCTTCTTCCTCTCCTCTCCTCCCTCTCCTCTCCTCTCCTCATTATCCTGAGATAAGTTTGTTGACTCGTTTGAAATAGTATTAACGATGTCACTTGCATTCAATTACTCAGTTTCACATAGCAAAACAAAACATAAAAATGTGGCTGCATAAAACGCACCACAGCAACACACTGTGGAAACAATCTCTGAAGAGCCCCCTACATTGTCCAGCTCTTCCTGGAGCTTCTGACCCAAGAATCACAGGTCAGTACCAGAACATCCCATATCTTCTTGCTGTCCTGCTGGCCTCATGGATGAGGGATCAAAGCGTGCTCTCAGTCCCTGGGGTCACTGCAGACATCCCAGTGACACTTGTGGGGAATTTCCCCCGTGGGATAGAAGAACTCAGCAAGTCTCTTACTCATCATGATGCCTGAGAACCTACAGGCTTTAGAAAATTAATCTCCCTGACTCTCCTCTTTTTCCATTTCAGTGTTTTCCTCCCACCTTGCATTTTACAGTCCTCTCCAGCCCCAGCCCAGCCTGCAGACCTGCACAGGATCTGTCATCCTGCAGACCACCTTTGGGGAGGTTGTCGTGTGGCAGTTCCACGATGTTCGTAAGCAAAGGAGCCACGAGGACTGCACAAGTCACACAAAACCAAACTAGATTGCAGACTGCCTTTTACTGGGTTCTGGTGACTTCACAAGCACAGCCAGGGCCTCTATAGTCCTTATGAATTACTGACATGGGATTATTTCTATGCAGGAGCAGGACAATAAGGACACGGGGTGGGTGCACCATGGAAGGGGTACCATAAAGAAAGACTTCACCATTTCCATGCTGGAGTAGAAGAACCAGGCACACACTTCTGGGGTGTGTTTTGATGCAGGATTTGGTATTTAGTGACTGGGTAACATTACTGACCTTCAGAGCTTTACTGTAGTCGGTGAAGTAGTATTAAATAAAATACAAAGTTCTACATTTTCTTTCTCCTGAAGATTTTTCTGTCAAACTGGGTCAACTTCTAAGTAAATCAGGAGATCATTTTAGCCTGTCAGCACTGCAAAACTAGCCTGGTATTTGAAAATTACTTGTATACTTGAAAATGATGTGGACTCTGGATTTGGCAGTATTGTTTAAGATCTAATGGTATATAATTCAAAACCTGAACCTTTCTGCTTTGCTGAGCTTACCATTATTTTAGCAAATGTTTGTTTTGGTGGGGTCTTGAGGGTAATAGGAACAAATGAAAGCTCCCTAATGATATTTTTTCCAATACTGAAAATAAAAAATAAGCCAACATCCCCCCAGTTTTTTAAGCAGTAGCATTTGCCACCTTAATAAAAATTCTATTATAGGCATGGAAACAGATCATAAAACTGCTCTGCCCAGATCTGCAGGGGAATCAAACAGATGGCAGATCCCACTGCAGTTTGGATGAAGATTTCATAGCTAGATAGGCAAGAGAATAGACAAGGTCAGTGATGAGGTGAAAACCATGCCCAGATTTTCTTCAGCTAGGAGCATGTACAGCCTTCTCACACATTTAGAGGAAATGCACCAAACCCAGAAATTTTTTCACAACGAGGAGTAAATGCCCTTAGTGTAAGACAATATTGCAACAGGGAAACAATGTGCTTGCTTAACTGTCATTTTAAAAATTGAAATTAAAATAAAATTTAAATTTAAATTATTTTTTACAAATTTATGTGTGTATGTACTTGTATGTATTTTTTAAATTCAGTTAAATCTGCAGGTGGTCATACACCAGATTATAAATAATATTATTTGTGAATTTTGGCAACCAAAATGATTCTCAAATAATGACTATTGTTATTTCAATTAGTTCTGGAAGCAGCATGCATGTAGAGCTCTTGGCAGATGATTTTTTTTCCTCTGTGCTTCTGTCTTTTATGCCCTCACAAATGTCTGAATTGAGAAGTTATGGCTTTAAATGGAAAACTTCCTCCCTGATTTGTTGTGTTCTTTTAAAAACAAAAACCCCAAGCAATCTAGTTTGTGATATACATCAGGCTCAGCTACACAGATCTGGAGGCTGTATTTCTCTCTTGTTTATGTTGTTAGTCTGGTTTTAGTTAATTTTCATTTCCAGATGTCTCTTGTGCATGTTGGGTTGTTTTTTTTCTTGTGGTTAACAGGATATAAATAATCTTGATGGGACAGAGCTGTTTGCTCTGTTTTACTTGTTTAATTTCTGGATATGTTTTACTGAGCCTGATCCCTCATCATCACAAAATAGATTTTACTGGCTTAGAACATAGATTTTACTACAGTTATTTACTGGCATGAAATATGCACAACTCGCTGAAGAATCACACTTGCAGTCTGAGTGACTGTTTTTTCTGTCATTAAAAGGGCACAGGGACCTGCTCTGGCAAGGGCTGGGTTCAGCTCTCAGAGCACTGAGGAGCACAAGGACTCCAGTCAGCCTGGCTGAAAGAACAAAGCTGTGGGCTACACGTGGAGGCTGACTCCTACGTGCTAGGTTGGGCTATTCCCTAAGAGCAAACAGTGCTAGGTGGCTTCATGTTTAGTGTCTGCCTTCTGTGAGAGGCAAAGGTTTTGGTTTTACTCATTTTCAGTGAAAGAGGTGCTTTAGACCTGCAGCGGGGTCTCTGCCAAGCAAATCACTCCAGTGCTGCATCGTCTTCTGCTGAATCACTTCTTGTCCTGAGGTCTCCCTCTGAGGGAGGAAAGGACAGTGCCAGGGTCCAGGCAGCTCCTCCAGTTTTTTCCCTCCGGGAGTGTCTGAAGAGGGGTGTTTGGGGTCAGTGGTGTCTCTTGTGCCTTAGTGGGCTTGAGCAGATCCCCACAGCATTTCCTCAGTTCTGGGGGGATCACTTGCCTTTGTGTGTGGGTATTGCTGGGTTATATAAGGCACTGGAGCAACCAAATACTTCCTACTGCTTTCCCAGAGAGCTGCTGCAGGGACACTCACACCTTGCACACAGGCATCACAGGACACCTTGTGCTTTTTGCTGGAGGCTTTGAGAGCTTAAAGAGGTGAGATCCAGCAATCTTAGAAAAAGCCTGAGAACTGGTCCTCCAAGAAGAAAATCTGAGTGGCAGGGAGATCCCCAGGCTTGTTCTGTGCTGCCATTGCCCCATTGGTAGCACAGGGGTACCTAACATGCAACTCCAGGCCATCAAAAAGAATAGAAATGCTTCTGAAATTTTCCAAAGCTTAAAAAATACACAGAGTCATTACTACTGGCTCTCTAACAAAAAAAAAGGGCCCTGTCTTAGGGGCCTGCTCTTTGTAGTTACCATCTCCAGAGAGTTCTTGGTGGGACAAATCAACTTACTGCAACATTTGCTTAATTTAGGGACCAGATGCAAGTGCTTTTAGGGCACCTTCCTCCTGCTGACCAGCTCACATGAACACAGGTGGAGAAAAGCAGTCACAGAGCACATACCAACAACCAGCAGCACAGATGCACACACCAACTGTTGTCACTGAGGTTACGTATTAATGGTTGTTCAGACTTGCACTGACAAACACACTATTTTTGGCTTTGTGCTAGTCAGCCGAGGTCCTGAGCTCCTGCTGATCAAGGATCATGAAGGAGACGATGCAGCAAATGAGATTTGTATGCTGAAAGTCACTCGTGCTTTGAGAGCCTGCCAAAAATAATGTTGCAGAGGGCATGTATAACGCTGCCAAAATCAAGCTGATGAATGGCTGTATCATTGAATTTGGATGCAGAATGAGGGTCAAGTTCAGAACAGTCTAGCAATAGGCCATTCATGCAATCTAAGCAGGATGGGATCAGGGCATTTTGTAATCAACACTTATTAAAGCCCTGTTTTATTCCAAAGTGCAATAGAAAGAGGGCAGAGAGAAATTAAGTCAGGAAGGTAGATGACAAGGGAACTTGAGGGCTGTATGGAGCCAGGCTTATCTGATTTTTTGGGAGTTTCCTCTAGTTAGGCACAATAAAACAAGAACAGGAAATGCTGATAGTCTCTTCAGAAACCTGTACACATCCAGGAGTGTATTCTGCAACACTGGTGCTCAGTCTTTTCTTCCAGTAGAATTGTTCATGGTTAATATTAATTCAAAACACGGGAATAAGAAGTCTGTAGATTAAATGCTGCATGCATTTTGCCTGAAGATGTGAGGAGTTTGAATTTTAAAAATGAGGCTTAGCTCTGAAAGCGTACAGCCTTGCATTTCATTTTTTATTGAGGAATTTTATCTCCCTGGGTAACATGCAGGTGCTACAGCAAGAAGTGCATCACTTTTTCCGATCTAGAACAAAAGCACAGATCAGGCACAGAGAGTGTCAGGTCTTGACTGAATACCCTCCGCCCTCAGCATTTGCTTTTCAATTCTGTTTACATTTTTCTCTTTAACCAGTAGGTGCTTTCCCACTGATTTTGCTTGAAAGAGCTTTTTTTGAGACAAGTTACTTTGGACCGAAGCCAGTTTTAAACAGTTTTATAGTCAAGGACCTTGTGACCAAGAAGAATATCATGTTCAGGTCTACCATGACAACTGCTGAGAAGAAAACTGAGGACTAACATCAGAGACAATGCTGCCTAAAATAACCACCAACCACAGTTCTGCTAATTGCTATTATCTTATGAAAAGTGCAATATCATTTCTAGCACACGCAAACAACAGCGCATGGAGGTGTGTTGGGAATGTCATGGACAATTCAATTAAAATAACTGGAGGTGTGGCAATTGTTGCTGTAACCTTCTGTGGTTTTTGTGACCCCAGTGGTATCTTACACCTCAGTCATGAGCTCCTGGAGTGACGACGAGCCACTTCCAATCCACAGAAAAGGGCCCAGTCCATGGTGTGGAATTATATCCAGATGGGAACATAACAGGCAGATGACTAAGAAAACCACTTAATGTAAATTAGTTGTTTGTGCCCAGAAATCTCATGTGAGAGAGCTCTTGATGCACATGGCTCAATGGAAGACAGATAACAATAAGAGAATAACAAACATGTAATTAAATAGAGTTTACAGCTGAGGCTATCTATCCAAAATCATCTGCTCAGTGTTGCCATAATACCTAGTGATGGACAAATCCACCCCATTGTATCTGGACACACTGGTTTAATAGACATTTGTCAGTTCTACATCTATGCTTAGGTTACTAAATGACTCGTATGAGGCAAATTAAATCTCATGGCAGGATATTACATTAGAAACATTAGCTAAGCCTTATAGACCCGAATAATTGCAGAGCTATTCCAAGTCATGAGTGATGATTTATACCTATCTTTTTATTAATTTATTGCCTGCCCCTAAATTGGAGAGTTGCTCTTCAGGAAAAATGTCTCAGTTAAAATAAGAACTGAACTCCAGAAGACAGAGGACTTTGATTCAAGATAGCAAAGAGGGCAATAAGGATTGAAGAGTTGCAAGTGATGTATTAGTTTGCAGTTTGAATTCAGCTCCAGCAGAAATCTTGCCAAGATACCCAATTCTCTTTCCACACTTATCTCTGGACAGCAGAGCTGGTAGCTGTCCATTTCATCCAGACAGGAGTCAGGCTTTGAACCATGTACTAAATAGTTACCAGTGTCTCCCTCTCCCAGCCAAACAAGTGCATCCCAGTGATCTTTAAGGTCAAAGCTAGAGTGGGGCAGTGCACATAGAGTTTTACTTAGCTGCACCCCTCTGCCCAGCCCCTGCTCAGGCATCTCATCCTGTGCTCCTGCTCAGGACCACAGGCACCTTCATTCTGGTCAAGGACTTCACCATTTCTCAAAGATTCCTCCTCTTCTCACCAACGCCAGGCATCCATCACGTGGGTCTGGACTAAAACTGTTGCCTGCTTTTTTCCCTGATCTCTCTTCCTCACACTCTCCCAAACAGCCCCTGCCCACACAGTGAGGGTTAAACCATGTTGGTACCAATTCCTGCAGCGTGGATTTGTCCGTGTACAAGCACTGATGAGCAGCCCCTCTCCACATTTCCCTGTGAACAAACAGTGGCCATTCAAATGTTTGCTTTAACACAAATGGATTTAAGCCTGGCTGAGCAGGATCTCTCTCTGCTTAGGCACAAATATTTGATGGGATCTTTCTCCATCATTTTCCCAGCTAATTTCCAGCTTTATACTTGATTGATTAGCTAATTGATGACACTGTCAGTGCCCATGATCAAGAAATACTGATAGACTCTAGAGGGAAGTTTATTTCATTCTCCCAGGCCACACTGAGAGTGATGATGTTGCAAAGCTCAGAGAGTGAAGGTTGGCCTTCACAGGAGGGAGGAAGAACAGGTGGCTATACTTTCATTTGACAAAGAAGTCACATTTTTAAGGTCAGATCTCTCATCTTCAATTTCCTAGCTGCAATCCAACCAGTGCTTTGAAATGCATTGCTGCTCTAGCTGTAAATAACAAAACCTAAATTTAGGCCAGTTTATGAAGCAGCACTCAATACTATAGCTTTCATGGCATCTTCTCTTTTGAGACCCGTAAAAAGCAAATTTGTTCCAAGAGGTGTTGCCTTAAAACAGGTGTTGGATTCTCTTAGAATCTGGGGTTGGAAGTGAAATGGCAGTGGTGAAAAGTGCTTTGTGTTTGGAGAGCAGCAAGTTAAATGCCTAGCCTGCATCCATTTTTCCTGCTTCAGCTGAGCAGCAGTGCTAAAACCAGCCCAAAACACCAACAGCTTGCCTGCTTTTATGAATTCAGGTTGCCCTAACTCACAAGGCTCTATGTGGATATATATGAGCAGCTACTGTGGGTGAATGGGGAGAAAAACTCCACCTAGAAAAACTGGAGGGTGTTTTTGGGCTGGTACTGGCTTAGAGAGACATTGGCAAAGGTTGGTTAATGCAGCTGCAAAAAATGTGGCTCACACATCAGAAAATAGAACTGTGATGCATTTGGAGGAGCCAGCTGTGCTTTATGAATAGGGCAGTGGGTAGTGCTGCTGGAGAGAGTAAAGCTGTAAATGTTGTATATGGATAATGTGGAAGAAGAGCCTCATAGATTGACTTACCTTTGCCATGTTAGGCAGGCTTGTCTTTGGAATGGTCCAACCTAACCAGCCCAGTGGCCTTTTTTGTATAATTTATCAAACTGAATAATAGAGCAAACATAAATTGAAAGCAAGCATTCTACTTAGTTTATTTACAAAGCTAATAGAAATGCAAAACCCACAGTAATCAAATTATGTTCTCAAGTAAAAATGAATCAATAGATTAATAGCTTCAAAGTGCTTCCATACCAAATAAACACAATAAGCAATCAAATCAAATGATGAGGCTGTCACTTTCACTCTCAGTCCTTGTCACTAATGAAGTTATGCTAAGAGAATCAGAAGAAGAGTTGTTTTCAGACCACAAGTGTCTGTCATCCAACCCAAAACTCTCCTTTCACTTGTCTGGGGAGCAGCACAGGTCACACCACCTGTTTGGTCTGGACTTTGACCCTGTCCAAGCAAGAATGAGAGAGGTGAGCAATATTCCTCTTTCAACGTAAGGAGTTTTCAGCTATCCAGGTGTAAACAGTGATTCTTGCCATAACATTTTTTAAAGTCCTGTGGCTGTTTCAGGGAGAGGGGTGTCATTACCAGTTCCCATGTCCACGCACACAGTGTGTGGGATAGTAGGTCCACCCTCTAGCACAGGTGGGATTGCTAAATACTGCTTGATGGCAGCTTTAGAGCAGCTTTTGTCCTCAGCAGAACTTCCTAACTCAGCAGCAGGCTGACATCATTTATTTTTATGAAGCTGTGAAAGGTGTTTCTCCTTGAGCTGTACACAAACATTCATTTGTAACTGGGGGAGGAGGGTGGCAGGTGGAAGAGAAAAAATACATGGACTAAAGTCAGCCTGAAAGTGGAGTAATTCAGTGAGGAGCCTGCAGCTGTGTCTAGGAGCTGAGCAAGTGCACTCTGGCCTCTGCTGGACCATCCCCAGGAGCCAGGAAAGTGCCCACTGGCCCAGGCTGGATCATGCTGAATCCCTGGAGTAGAACTGCTCAGGTGCCACTTGATTCACTGCTGCTGACACACAAATTAACAGGAGGCAATATGGAAAAATAGAGAGAACTGGAGAATGTATTGCTCAACAGTCCCCAGGTGAATGTGCACTAGGAGAGGCTGCACTTTCTGATGACCACGGTATTCCCTTCCTGAAACAAAACTGGACCCCAGTGAGTGCTGGGGACAAGAAAGGCTGGATTTATCCTCTATAAGGCAATGCTGAGAAAAACATTTCTGGATGTTTCTGTCACTAAAATATCTCACTAGGAGAGCACAAAGGCAGATACTAGTGAGTTTATCAAAAGAAAGAGCTTTCAACCCATCAGGGAGCAACAGTGTGCTGTCCAAGGAATATGAAGATAAGCTACTCTAATTTCATGCTGTGTTATTTTATTCCATAAGACAAACTATTACTTGCTTTCATAAATTTATAACGATGACCATACAAATTATGGTTTGATGTCACAGTCAGTCTCTTGGCTTAGCTAGCAGGGGAGAGGAAAAGGTAATTGCAAAATGTACAATGACAATAAAACAGTAAAGCTAGGTGGTTATGTTAGCCATTATTTCTGATGTGTGAATGTTTCCACTACAGCTAATTTTCGAGAGGAAATTGGAAATTTCTTTTAAAGAAAAATCCTTCCTGGAATCCTAATAAGGGCCAGAGGAAATGGATGGTAAGGCCTCATGGCAAGTTGGGTGAGCAGCATGAAGGAGTGGTAGCAGGGAAGTTTGCTGGGATGTCACTTGTTGCTTCAAGGAGAGGATGTCAGTCAAGGACAGACTGTGACGAGAGCAGGCATCAGCCTGGTGGTCCTTGCTGGGGGAGTAGCTGGAGTGTTGCTATCTTCAGATATGCAGTAAATGAACAATGCAAGAAATCAGTTCAACAACTCCTCTGAGCAGATCAACACCAGCAACAAGAAGAAATTTCTAGCAGATAGTGAGAGGAAAGCCCCCTCATCAAATCTGTGTGGGTGGTTAGCAGGAGTGCAGTGACCTGCTTCTTTTGGGTATTGCTCTAAAGTTGGGAAGTCACTGAGGACAACCTCTCTGGGACAATGGCATTGACTTTAGTAATTCTTTAAAGTGAAGATGAGCCAACAGAAGGTGGGTTGTGGTACAACATAAATAGGGCGTTCTGACTATTGAAGTAGGTGCTTGTTTAACATGGCTGGGAATACTGTTATTAAAATAAATATTTGTTGCTAAGATACCCCGTTAGTTCAATAGTCTTGAAATCTAGTTTGTGTCATTAGACTGGAGGTGTAGATATTTTATAGATATGTCATTGCAGGGATTGCAGGCAGACCTAGGAGGCAGGGAGGGAACTCCTCAAATACTAAGAAGAAATAAAACAGCTGCTAGCAGCAGCTCTGACCTTCAGGGCAAAGCTGTCCTTGGAAAGCAAGCAGCTTGCTGAGTGGGAGGAAGAGCAAGAAGGAAAACAGTGGTAAGAGAGAAGGGAGAAAAGGAGCAGGATAAACCACAAGGTAAGGCAGCAAACTGCCTGATAAATGCCACCTCATTTAGGTTTTGTTCACATCAACCTGTGAGGAGGAGTAGCAGAGGCAGGACCTGGAAACAGAGGGGTGGTCTGGCTGCCAGAATTCCTCACTCTTACTACAGAACATTGAGTCTGCCTCTGGGCTGGTCCCATGAGCTGAGGTCCAGTCAGTGGCTGGAGCACCACAGATGTACTCCTACCCTGTGTCTGCCAGAGTGGGCATTGTCCAAGCATAACCAAGCACCCACATATTAGGTTCTTCATCCAGAATAGCACAGCACCAGCACAGGCTCCCCAGGGTCAAAGCTCCAAGCCTGACAGAGCTCAAGAAGTGTTTGGACAGTGCTGTCAGGCACATGGTGGGATTCTTGGAGCTGTCCTGTGCGGGGCCTGGAGTTGGATTTTGACGATCCTTGTGGGTCCCTTCCAACTCAGAATATTCTCTGATTCTATGATCTAATTTAGGTCAGCACCAGCCTGCTTCTCGGGTCTCTAGCCCATGGTATAGAAACATTAATTCCAGCCTTCCTAAAGAAAATTCTCTCTACCATTTAGAGAGGGCAGAAGGCATCCCTGGAATCTTCCAGATATTAATTCAGCAGCTTTGATTAAGCATCTTTCTTTCTCTCCATTGATAATTTAAGAAATGAGTAGGAAATGCTGGATGACTCATTCCACCAGAGGTACTGCTTTTCTGAGGAGGATCAGCAGCTTTTTAAAGAAAAGGCAGTGGTATTAGCTCATCTTTTTCTTCATCTTCCATCTCACCATATAATAAGACTAGGGAGTGGAAAATGTGCCTTGAATGAAAACAGCTTTGGCTCTGTGCTTTCCTCAGCCCGAGAAGATCTGGTTTTGTCTGATATGAGAGCATGCCAGCCTCAGCATGGAGGGGAGCCAGGGAGGGAGCGAGAGGAATCCTGTCCCTCCTGCTGGCAGGGGATCTCTCTGCAATCCTTAAAGGGGTCTAGCTCCCAAAGCTCACGGGGTGAGGCAGGAAAGTTTGCAAGAGGGAGTCTGAGTCTCATCTGGGAAGCAGCAGGAGGCTCTGGTCCCTGCAATATGTCAGTAATGACAAAAGTAGTCACTGAGCAGGACTCAGGGTGTTTTGGGACTAAGCACTGACTGCCCTTAACTGGAGCTCTTTTGCTCTTGCCTCTTCTGCTTCTGGCTCCATCACTCTCACCTTCCAACCAGAGACTGGTCAGGGTAATCAGAGACATTCTTTGCCTGTTCAGGTGTCTATCAGAACAGCTCCCATGCTTGTACTGTTCCTGCTCACACAGATGAGCACCAGAAAAGGCCCAGTCTGCAGATCTCCTTAACAGCAAGCACAGGAAATCTTGAAAAAACATCAACCCTCTCTTGCTAGAGACTGACTGAAAAGGGAAAGCACAAAAGAGAAAGCACCATGGTTGAGTCCTGCTTTCAGCCACAGAAGTCCTGGGGCAATGCTGGCCCACAGAGGAAATTCACCACATATTCTCCCTTTTTTTTTTGGTGTTTTTGCAGATGATATTAACATCTGTATTTCTCAAGTCAACATATACAATTTCATTACAAAGGGTCTTGTCAGATGGTAGCCCTTGCTGTAGCAGTTTAAGATGTTATTGCCTCCAGCTGTCTGCTCTGTCCCTCTGTTCAGTCACAGCCTTTTAAGAGCCAGCAGAAGGAGACCTGCACCCGTTCCCAATCCTGCCACTAAGGCCTTCAGCTAATGCCGTGGATCAAAATTTGGAGCCACCAAAGAAGAGGTGACATTTCCTTCACCTCGCATTGCTAAGGGGGCGATAACCTTTGCAACTGGGAGTGAATGGCAGCTGAATCTGGTCACATATTAAAGCAGTTGCTCAAGTTTCTCAAAGCTCATGCGTGGCAGCTGGAAGCTGTGCTGGCTCTAGAAGGACTTTTTTTGCACAGTAGTGCAGAACAGTGATTTGAACAACACAGTTTGTTCTTGGGTGTGTGGCTGTATCACCATTTCTGCTCTTTGTGCTCCTAAAGAAAGCAAAGCTATATTTTATGAGCAAGCCAAACAGAAAACACGAACTCTCGCCAGTGTCGCTGGATCTGCACCAGAGGCCTCTGCTGACACAGTTAAGACAGTCAAGGATTATTCTGCTTTTCTCTCCTATCAACCCACCAGGCTGGAAAATATCTGTTGTAGAGAGCAGAATAAAAGCAATCACAATAGTTTGTTTTTTTCTGTGGTGCTCCAATTTAAACAAGATCACATGGGCAGCATCCGTGGGTGCAGCTTTACTGCAGAGATCAATTTCAGCACCCTGAAGAATTTGAGCAGTGGTAATGTAGTGTGGCTTTAAAATTAGAAAACCCAATTACAGCCAGGGTCTGTCTGCACAGCTTCTGCTTTGGTGGCTGGGGCCACCAGCCTGTTCACATGAGGGCAGAAACCTGCCAGAGATGCCCCATGGCCAGCCTTTGAAAGCAAAATATCGGGTGTGCACATGAAGAGGAGCACACAGTTACATGTAGCTGCTGTGCTGTCTGCTTGTATAACCATTTTTTACTCTCAGAGAGGTGATTCTGGCAGAGTATAAATACTGCCATAACAGTTCTGAGAGCAATGCTGAAGGAGAAATATGTGGTTTAGCAGGGATGGCTAGTGAAGCACTTATGTCACCTCCTTGCAGGTTGATGGAAATATTGTATTATTACTAACCTATCCTAGGAAATGGAAGCCCTCCATCATTTTCCTTGTCCCTGTGTTTTAATAACGAGAGTGGTGAACCATATGGTGTCCTCTACAGGCTAAGAATCTGTGGACAAATTACTAAATTCATTAAAGCCAAGCAGATAAAATCTTGATCCTACTGGCTTCAGTGGGAGCTGGATTTCATTTTATGTTCACAAACTTGTCCATATGTATGAAGTTCTTTTGTACTATGTTCTACTCTAGTGTAATAGTTAACTTATTTCCCAGTATTAATGTTTAACAATTTTTTTTTCTAAAAAAAATAGTTTTTAATGTAGAGCTAATTGATCCCAGCTCTGCCCTGAGTTGCTGGTAACTGAACCATACTTCCTTTGCAGAGGGGTGATGCATGGGGATGTTATTGTCTGACCCTGGGACTGGGGGGCAAAGAATCCACTGTGTCATTGCCCACCATTCCTGCAGCTGCTTAAAGCAGCCAGCAGTAGTGGAATGTTCCCCCATTCCCCACTGGTGGTAGTCTGTGCTCACCTTCCAATGGAGTGAAGAACAGCCCATTTTGCTGACCAGTGGAGATGATGTTCAAAGACAGCCACTTTCTCATCTTGCTTCTCCTATAATTCCTCAGTAGTCTTGGGCATTTCACTTATTGCCCCTCCCCTTTTTCTCAGATTTATAAGTGAGGGATAATTTTTATACAGTCTTTCAGCTGTTGTGATGGCTATTAATTACTGTTCAGGCTCTGAAATTAACGTATGGTGCAAGCACTAAGTGTAATTTAATTACTGAATTCCAGAATTATTTGACTCTATGCATTATTTTTGACTCTTGCTTCTTAGTCTATATAGAGAACATACCTATTTCTTTCAGTCTGCAAAAGTCTGTGTTAATGGCAAAAGGTATCTATGACTTGAAGCTGGATGTTACAGCAGTGTGAGACTTTCTGGATGCCTAGAAAACAGAGTAATGTTTGCACCATCTTCTATACCCCCTACTGCACTTTCTTTCTTCCTCTCTCCTTCCTTTCTTTGCACTGAATGGTGTGGTTTTCCCACCAGTTGCTACATTAAACCTACCTGGAGGTTCTGCGTGTCTGGAAACAGCTTGGTCTTAAGATTAACCTGACCCCAGTCTTACTTTCAAAACTCATTCAACTCCTGTCTTCTAAACTCTTGACAATTTCTTAATTTCTTTTCAAGCTAAGAAAAATAAATTCTGTTTTTTTAATGATTTATGACTGAAAATCTTTGGGGATTTGGCTGAACTCTACGTGGAGGGCTCAAATAGAGGGTTTGTTTATTGTCAGATATGTCAGTCATGGCTGGACTGAACACATGTTGCTTGGTCTGTGTCTGTCTTCACTGACTCATGACATGGATTTTGTGTGTGTGTGCTCATGGAAAGAGGCAGGGAGCTGCACTTCTCCCAGTTTTGTCCTGCTCCCTCAGGAACATGAAGAAAGAGCAGTGCCTGTGCTGCAGGGACCATGGGGACCTGTATTTGCTGGATTCCCCATGTATTAGCTGTATTCCCCACTGTCATTATTATACATCCTCTGCCTGATGTGTGCTGGTTGTTTCCATGGTCTAGAGAAGAGCAGCACTTTATCTGTGAAGAATTCAGAAGGACCTGGTTCCCCATGTCTCCAGCAGACAGAGACAACAGTATCCTAATATTTGTAGCCAGTTAAAAGGAAAAAAAAACCCTCATACTCCAAAAGTCATAGGGAGGATTTAGGGAAATGGATGAGAGTTGCATGCTTAGCTGCTCATCTTTAAAACCTGAGAGGATCAATGTTCAGACAGCAAAAGGTTGTAATAAATTTCTCTACTGGATATTTCTCTTCTACAGACAGTTTCGGTGAGTCTACAGAGGCTAACTCAAGAAATGCCCATAATTTCTCAAATTCTCGAATCTGTGCACTGCCAATAACTCTAGTCAGGGGGTACTGGATGAAACCTGAAAGGCTCAGTGACCACCCTCTGACAGACAAACAGCACGGCTGCTGCAAATGAATCTGAGGGAAAGGAGACCACTGTGTTCATACCAGGGTGGAGGGAGGACCAGGAGTCTCCTCAGGCTCTCTCCCAACCCAGCTGTTGCCCCTGAGATCCCCCTGCCTCAGGGGAGGCATGATTCAGGATGCTAAAAAACCATGGCCTCAGGCAGTGTCTTTTTCCAGAGGAGCTGTAGGAAGAAAATATAAATGTAGAAAGTTAGGGAGCAACACAGAGCCATCAACCAGTTCCTCTGGCCTAGTCCCTGAGGAAGAGGCCCAAGAGGCAGACCCAGACAAATGACCATTGCTCCACCCTTGTCTTGATTTATGCACAAAACCAAAAGTCAGTTATTTTTCTGTGGGAAAAGAAAAAAAATCTGTATGGGAGATAAGACAGAGGGTACAATGGAACTGATAAAGGAGCGTGATATCTTAGGCCTAATCAAACAGAAACCATGGGAGAGACAGACACAGGTAACTACTCCCTAGAGTAGAAGTGACCAAGAGACATGTTGTAAACTTTGTGATAATTACCAAGTAACTGATGTCATATAGAATATATAACCAATGAGAAATAGTTACCAAAAAGAAAATCCTATATATGTGTCATACAAGTATACCCTATATAAACCCTTTGTGTTCTCAATAAAAATTAGCTTCTGATCCAGCTCAGTCATCCCCGTCTCTCCATCGCTGATAAATCTGTACAATATTATTGGTTCCAGAAAAGCCAAAATACCTGGAAAGGGCTTTTTTCTCTCCACTAGAGGGGTGCTTCTGAGCAGGCTGAGAATGGCAAGACAGGGGAGAGGAAAATTCTTCAGCTATACAGGAGCAAAAATCAAGAGAACTGATGGCAGCCAGCATGGCTCTAAGCTTGTTAGGAGAAATGCACGGAAAAGACAAGAACAAAATAAGAGGCAGAAATAGCTGTATACTGTACCCAGCAGCTACAGAAAAAAAACCCCAACAACTTTGAAACAGTAAAGCTTCTGTCTTGCTGGTAAGATAAAACCAAGCAAAAGGGTTTTCCACTAGAAAGTGAAGGGATGACCAGCTGAGAAGGGGATGGCATCATATTTTTTTCTTGGTATGACTGAGTTACTGTGTTGAGTCTTGAGGTATGAATCATGCTGCAGTAGGACAAATAGTTAAATGGGTCTGAATAATTAAGCACATCTGAACAGAAAGGAAGGAGTGCTGGAGATTGAAAAATGGGAAATTTTCATTCCACAGAGAAAAGGGTTTGAGTAACAATGAGAGCGACTCTTTATACATTCCCAGCATGTCCATGCAGCAGCCACAGCAGTAATGTAGTAATCAGTTAGAGTCAGGGTGCATTTGAGCTGTTACAAAATACATGGTTTGATTTGGTTCCATACCACAGCTCTTCTTCTATTGCTGTTATGGTTTTCCATCAGTATATAATATTCTGCCTAACTGTATTTTAATAGCACACTATGGGCAGCTCTGTGCTCTGCTGAAAACAAAATATTTAAACAAAGAACTGTGAATTTTTAACCCATTCATATTTTATGGCGAAGTTTATTGAATTTTTTATAGCACTCCAATAGTTTTCTGCAGAGGTCACAGTGGCCTTTTGCTAATAGGCAGTATAACAAGTTGGTCCATTATAATATGGCCCCGTCTTCCAAAGTCTGAAATACGGCAGCTGAGAAGTAGAAAGGTAGACAACTCCAGGGACTTTCCCAGAGACTTTTTGAGGGGTCAGACATTAATTATTTGTAACACAGGCAGAAATGCGCAGTGTTTATTGCTTCAGCTTCATACTGGTGCCTGAGTGGACTTGTTCACTGTTTGGCCTCCGCCCCAGCCGAGTTCAGCATCACACAGAGATGGATTCATGGGTCATTCCAGCTGGAGCACACTGTCCAGCCCATTTCCCAGACATCTCTGAACTGCTTTCTAGCCCTGAGCATGTAGAGGCTACACATGAAGAAAAATAAAGCCATTCATAGCTGGCATGCTGAGGAAGCTTGGAAGACAAGCCCTCTGATTCTGGCTGCTCTGCCACTGCCATGGCAGCGCCACGAGCCTGTTCCAGCTCCTGCACAGCTGCTGATCCCAATGCCCAGCAGCAAGGGTACCAAAAGCTATCATTAGCAGCACTTAAACACAGCAGTTGGGAAGCAGCATAGGGAAACACAAAACCTCTGATTGCAGGAAGCTGGGATAAAGTCCTAGCACCCTGGGAGAAAGCAAAACCTGTGTTCTAATATCCCCTTTCAGAACAAGTCAGGCTTTCAGCTGCTGTGGTGACATGTGGCTGAGGATGCCAGTAATAGAGAGGGTGTGACATCTCACTGAAGTCTCGTCTCCAGGCTGAACATAACTAGGTGAGCATATCATCTGCAGTCAAACAGGATACAAGCAAGGCTCTGTGCCAGAATATGTTCCTGGATGGCACAGACGTGGAAGTGACCACCTGTCAGCTGTGCACATTTTGGGAACGTGGCAGCAGGTCTTCGTCAGCCGACAGGACACGTGACAGAACATCAAACTGTGATGCTGTAGACATGCCTGTAGCATGACTAGGAAGGGATGTCCATAGACAAACTTGGCAC
The DNA here is from genome assembly GCA_013398275.1 of Promerops cafer. Lineage (NCBI taxonomy): Eukaryota > Metazoa > Chordata > Aves > Passeriformes > Nectariniidae > Promerops > Promerops cafer. The sequence continues at coordinate 2,504,093 of VZSE01003938.1, read as the reverse complement.
ATTCTAATTCAGGACAGGGACAGACTTGTATCAAATCATTAAAGTAATTTTTAACCAATTTTTTAGTTCTTGGTAAACCCAAACTTCTGGTTTATGTGGATGTAGCTATATTTTTGCAAGACAGCAATTGTCCCTTCTATCTTCTTTGGGCTTTCCATTTTGTACTGATAAACACAAAGCAAAATCTCGTTAGTGTCTTCTGAAAATAGTTCACAGAGTTGCAGTTTCCATCAGAGCAGCTGATTTTGCATTCCAGGCTCGGTGAGCATCACACAAACCAGCACAGGGGCTTGGCACAGCAATACTCACCACTTCCAAGATGATTTGCCTGTCAGGCACCCACGTAAATGGCATCGTGTCCATGACAAGCAACTTTATCCTCATTATCCTCTCTTAAAAGCCTAAACCACTTTCTGATTAATTCAGGAGGAGCGGATAAGGGCCCTGTCATTTTACATTGCTTAATGCTTTCCACTACAAAAGACCATAGTGACGTTTCACCAGAAACTTTCATATATTCAGGATTTTGCCGTGGGGTGAGGGGAGCTGGATTTTCAGCAGAAGCAAAGCATTTTGGCTGAAAGAGTGAAATTCTTGTTAGGTTTTTGTGAAGAAGTATATTGTCCCCAAAATATCACCCTTAATTTTAATCTTTGGGAAGGACTTGATTCCTTGCCAGCCATCAGCTTTCTGAGGATAGGCTGTGACTGTAGCAAAACCACTCATCTTACTCCTCTTGAGAGGCCTCAGAATCTCTGCTGAAGCAATCAGTGATGAGAAGAGAGACAGGCCAGGGGCCTTCCCTCTCCCTGTACAATCACACATTATTCTGAACCCTGTACACAGCAGCAGAGTACCTTCCTTTGTGGGGCACCATGTTAAACAGCAGCATTCCCCCTCCTCCCTGCAGCTCCTCCCTCCCACACTGCAGGGCCCTCCTGTCCCCAGAAGGAAAGCAAGGAGCGAGCTGAGCACGGCAGTCCTGGGTATATCCATTGCCAGCCTGGAGGGGACACTCGGGGCTCCGTTCTGTTGTCCAAAGACAACTTGTGCTGTTTCAGACACCCTCTTCTCTCCTCAGATCTCTCTGGGGCTGAAGGAAAAGCAGGAGACCCGCAATCTTCTGGAGAGGTGGCTGGAGAGTAAATGGGGTTCTCTAGAGTGTGTAATACAGCACCAGAAGTCCATGATTAGGGAACAGATTCAGATGCTCCTCTTTATCCCCATTTTCAGACTCTTAAACATGCCTATCCCCACTACAGGTACCTGCAGGTGGAGTCAGTGTCTCAGCTTCTGTTACTGTCACTGGAGAGCCATTTAGTAGGACCTGGAGAGCTGTGAATTCACCAGACATCCCCTTTTAGGGAAGTCCTGTAGACCCCAATGACTGTAGTGACAGGATAGGTAAATGTTTCATGTGTGGACAGCTACTCCAACGACACCCAGATTTTGGGGTCTGGGCCTGGAGGCAAGTCCCATCCTCTGTGTCTGTGTCTGGAGTTCAGCTCCTTCTCACAAAGACAGCAGGTTGCTACAGTTACATATAATTTGTTCTTCATCATTTTCCACTCCAGGGGAAAAAATGGAGAATTACATTTAAAAACAGAAGCATGCAAAAAAATTATGTTAAGAAACAAGTTGCAAAGTCAGACACTTGAAAATTAAAAGTTCTGTATGTAGAAGTCATTCTGCAAAACATAATTGTTACCTTTTACAGCATTATAATTTTTTTGTATCCACCTCTCTCTTCATTTTGCATTTCAAATTACTTTTCTCCAATGTTTAATGATACATTATTAATATAAATATAGGAATACAAGTGTATTACAAATATCTCTGTACAAAAATTGTATTTATGTAGGCTGCATAGTCAAGCACTTGAAAGCCAGGAAGTGCCAGATGTACGCACTGCAAGCACAGAGAGATATATTCTCTATCCCAGAAATCTTATGAATCAAATTAACACAAGGTGAACCATCTGCCACAGGGATAGGATGGGAAGACAAAAATAATAGTGACCAGGACACGTTACATAACCTAGGTATGAGCACTGAGAGAAAATGGGTGATTGCCTTTGTTTCTTCTAAGTGCTTTCAGGAGACCTCTTGGCCCTGATGCTGTCAACATTCCTGGAATAATATTCTGCATATTGCACATATCCCTGGATCTTCTGAAATGGCATCATCAGAAGCAGTGTGCCTGTGGGGGCTCAGAGATGCCTTTCTCCAATACTTGTTAACAGACAAATTCCTGGAATCTGCAGTACTAAGTGGGAGTTCATCTAGCAAAAGTGCTGCAAGTTAAAAAAAAAAGGATATTTCATGTTACACAACATAACTCTGGTCTTCAGTGTAAGGCTAGCCTACCCTGAGCCCACTGTCCTGAAAAGCCAGGGCCTTGCAGTGCAAATCCTGCCCTGAGTGGCCTCACATCACTGGGAGCTGGCACATACTTGGATTAACCTTCTTCTTCATGTTCAGTGTTGTTTTCAGGGGTGGATTCTGAGCATGGGTGTTGCAACAGTACTGAAGGTTGTATGCAGAGCTGTGGTCCCATTCTTTGGGTCTTTGTCTCTGAGTACCTCCTGCTGGCTCTAGTGGCAGAGAATGACAGTGACACTGCCTACTGCCCCATATGGGATACTTGAGATGTCAAGGACAGAAAAACAAGGAGATAAAATAGAATGAGGCTCTCAATTTGATCTCCTTGCCAGTTGTTCCACCAGATCATTACCTCTGATGCAATTCCTGGTGTCTGTGTGATGCCTCTGTTTTTACGCTCATGCGAAAATGTCTCAACAGTGTGAATGCAGAAAGAGGCAGTAATGTGATTCCGTGGCCCTTTTGCTAGACTGGCTGCAGGCCACTCCTTTGCCCCAAATGCATCTTTCTCCAGCAGGCTCTGCAGAGCATCCCAAGCTGCTCTGTGCTACAGGTTTCTGATGAAGGTATTGGTGGAAAAGCAGGCTCCTGAAAAACACTGGCTTTTCAAAAACTGTCTGGACTACAGGTTCACCAATCCGTCTGCTAATTTCAGATTCGGATTCATGCATCTTCTGGGGGATCCAGGGGTATTTCCCAGCTTCTGGATCTGTGTGTGTGCCTTCTTCCCACTTCCAGACCTGAGGCTGAATCACAGCTTGGATATTTGTCAGCCTCCTGTCTCCAGATTCCAAAAGCCTGCATGAGCTGTCCAGAGAAGGAGCAGTGACACACTTTCCCTGTACTTCTTTTTGAAAGAAGAGGAGAGCAGGCCTGCAGGGCTCACCACCAGAGCCAGCATGGCCTGTGCCACCTGAGTAGCACCCTGTCATGAGCACTTCAAACTCTGCACAGTCTGTTCTCAATTTCTGGTGTGTCAGATGATTCATAACACAGAGGGGAAGAATAACTAAATATAAATGGCAACTCTCACCATGCTGCTATTAATCATCTTAGAGTATTGTTGTCCCACCACACTCCTCCCACTGGCTGATACCCCTCCAGAGTGTTTGTGTCTCATAGGCTGCTGCAGCAAAGGGGGCTAAACACGGGTGAAGCCATGTCCCTGCACATTTGGAGTTCTAATAACCAGTGTTCTCCCTTGTTACTCCTGCAATCCACTCCCCACCCACGTGCCTGCCATCTGCTTCAGGCTTTTTGGTGGTGTTGCTGTACCCATGTGAGAAGAACTGCACACAGCTCATCCTCAGAGATGTGTCAAATGCTGCTTTCCAGTCTAGAAGGAGGGACTGTGGGAAGGGTGTGGAGATTTTCCCTTTCCTGGTTTCTGAGACTTCTGAAAAAATATATTTTCTGTAATGACCACAACAAAATGCTCTTTTCTTCTTTTTTATACACACTTCAAAGCACACCCCTTGCCCTGATCTTTCTTTGGAGCATGCAGTTTGTTCCTAGTACTCTTTGCAGTTGTTAGTATTGATCACTAGAGTGTTTCTTAAGCTTCCTTGTTCCAGTAGGTGGAAAAACCCCACCACTTCTCCGACCTTTAGAAATGCTTTTCTTAGCTATCAGCATAACTGAGAGTGCAAGATGTAAAAAGGGGTGGAAGAAGATACATCTGTGCTGGTTTGTAAAAGTGGGGTCAAGTGGGTGGAAGAAAGAAACTATATGAATAGACAGGTGTGAATTTATCTTCTTTATGCTGTTTGTTGTGTGCATTCCACCCAGTGTCTTGGCCTGCACAGGAACAGGCAGGTCCACACTAACCCTACATGGTGTCATTAGCACTAGAATATTCCTGAAAACTTTAATTACGCTAATGACTTCAACCCAAGCTGCCAAACAGAGTCCTATAACTGCAGGATTTTTGTCTAACTTAATTGGCACTACTTTTAAAACCACCCCAAGCCACGCCAAAATGTCATTAGTTAAAAATGGTATTTTCCTGTGTTTGGCAGAAAAATGGAGGAAGGTGTGTTCTCACTGCAGGTGTGTTGGAGCTCCCCTCTGGTACCTTCCATTACATCACTCACCAGGAAACTGCACATTTCCTCAGCAAAAGGCTACATCAGTGTCAGTGCTGAAGCAGAATGGGAGGGGAAGGAAGAAACAGCTTTCTTTTTAAACATGTGTATAGCTCAACTGGCTAAAATGGCTTTAGAAAAAAATGCAGAAAAATTCCCATCCTTATGAGGCGGAGTCAGAGGAATTGCTAAGAGAAATAGTCTGAAAGTTCAGAATTGAAATTACAAATTGAATAGAATATGTCCTGGAGACTTCACAATGGAAATATTGTCCTATAAGTGCTAGTAACATATTTACCATTGCTTTCTATCCAGGCCAAAGAAAAGTGAAGGGAAAAAAATAGAGAGTGAGAATAGAAGGCTAAATGCTCCTGTGTGATGCAATGTTGTGATGTCTCAGCTGCCAACAAAAGCAACACTTCGTGTTTTGGCTGATAATTCTACTGGGAGAATTTCAAAGCCATTTACTGATTAGCAGAAGAACAACTGTGACATAAATAGTAACACAGACTAAGCAGAACAATAGAGGGAGAAAACACAACATCTCCATAAGAAAACACTGTGCTGTCACTGGCAGCCAGTTGTGTGGAGTACAACAGTCTGTCCCTTACCTTTGCAGCCACCACACCCAAGAAACACAAACTTCAGGAAAATGAGACAAAATGTGAACTGGGCAGATCACTCACATCCCATCTTTTCTGGGGTTGCTTGGAGGAGGACCTTTCTGTGCCTCCTGAACTGATGTTGCAACGCAGCAAAGCTGTTGTTGTCGTGATGTTGTTACCCTTTTGTGATGCCTCCTCATTGTAGACTTGTGATGCCTCACATGTCTTCTGAGATCTGCTTGCTGTATTTATTAATTTATACCTGTATTTTTTTGCTCACATCATCCTCATCCTTGACCATTTCTATCTACAAACAGGTTGTGTCCCCATGGCTCCCTGTCCTGCCTGGCTAAAGGTCTTCGGGTACAATTGTTTGTGAGAAATGCTTTTGTGGAGAAAACCCACCCTGCATGGGTGGGCAGGAGGGAAGAAGGACAGCGTAATATATTTCCTCTATTGCTGCTTTTGCAACCCATTGATCATTGTTAAGATAAGTGATTTAGTTTCCCTTTATATAAGTTGACAGTGTACATAATAGAGGGTGTGTTTATCATAAACTTGGAGATGCTGGAGACATGAGGGACTTAGTGGTCTCTAAGACTGTCTCTAAAGACAACATTCCTAACAATCCATTATTCTTTCCAGTTATTAGTAACAGCTAGTTAGCCTTCTGCCCTACCTTAAAAAAAAAAGAAGTCTGTGATATTTTCCTTACTTCCCTTCCTAGAGGTAAAAGTGGCAATAGGAGACCCAGGCTGTTTTCAGCTCATGCCTAATATAGGAAAAATCAGAGAGCTCCAGAGGTTTCACCAGAGCAGTTTTCTCTCAGCTCTAATCATTAAGAATGAGAAAAGAAGATATTTGCAGTTGCCTGCTGGGTCCATCATTTTTCTTTGTTAGTGGACTACAATATCTGTGTTCATAGCACAAGAATGCAGCCAACAGATCCTAGACATACCATATATTTCTGGGGTTTAGCAACCCATAAAAGTTGAGCGTAGCATCTGATTTATCTCAGCAAATGGCTCCAACTGTTCTCAGGAACATATTTTTTTCATCAAACGAGGTGTTCCCTAGTTTAAGTCTTGATTTGAATCTCCTTGCCCAGAGATGTATTTACAGAACTACTTATAAAATATTATCCACTTCATAAATGCATTTTGAATGCTTTGTTCATGCAGTGACTCTCCCAAAATCATTATTTCTTCCCAAAGGAAACTGGCAGGATTATTAGTAACTGCTGGATTATCAAACAATTCACAGCCTCATTTTCTGGCCTAAGCAAGTTATTGGAGTTTCATAAATGCTCAGTCATGTGCATTTTTCTACTATGCTGACCTGAAGAGACCACCAAGGAGAAGGCAAATGACCTCTAGAGGGACAGAAAAATAGTTACATTCCTGAGTGATCTGGGAGTTCACTTGCTGCCTGTGGTGTTGCTTCTTTTGTGTGTGAATGCAAGGGATGCCTGGCCCCTATGTCCCACAGCATATTGATAAGAGAATGATGACAAGCAATGATGTTATAAATACCTGACATTTACCTTGGCTTGGTTTTAAGTAGTGGAGTCAACCCTTACTCATCTGCAGCCATGCAGCATGGCTGTTTTATGGTCCCTCCCTTCTTCCTCTACCACCAACTTTCTCTTTTTTGCCTCTGAAGCCTAAATCCTGGTATGACACAGAGATGAAAAATCTTCAGGCTGGTCTCCATCAGAAAAAATTCTACTGGTGTTCATAGGCCTCCATAAATCACTAGATGGCCTTCTTCCTTCCAGAAAGGAAATCGAAAGAGGAGCGTGACAGGTACATATTTTTGATTGTTTAACACTTAGTTTTAACCAATAGGTGAATGTACTGGAAAGACAAGGCAGAGATATATTAGAGGGATTCTCCTTCTTCAAGTGGGAAATGCTGGTTTGACAAAACTGAGTTTTTTTTACTGGTACATATGGCTTTCATTAAAATCTTTGCAAAATATGTTGAAATATTCCATTCTTACCTTTTTGCTATAGCTTTTATATTACAGTGTTATTTTACATAAATGCAAAATGAAGTCTAATTTAATAAGCTCAAGGGAAAAAAATTGGTGTTTGAATGTTTGCCCCCATGAAAAAAAATAAAATCAGCGCAAGTCACTTTTATTTATGATTCAAAATGAAACCAAATTTTGAAGCCCTGCAGCTTTCCTGAGGATGGGATTTCTGGTTTCTGACTGCCCCTAGTTCTGGTGCAGCTGTGAGACAGCAGTGCTGATCATGGCACAGAAATGGGACTGAAGGGGTCCAGCACACGACATGGCCTGAGGTCTCTGCTCTGTACCTCAGCATCCAAGTGCCACAAAAGCTTCATTCAGCAGCACCCCTGGAAAACTTATTTTTAACTCACTTTATTTGCTTTTTCTTTTCTTATTTACTGGTGGTGGGGGTTTTTTTCCTTTTATTTTTCCCTCTTTTTCTCTTCTTTCTCAGGGACTTTTTTCATAGTCTTGTCTTGCTTTTTCCTTTTTTCTCTTAAATGGTTCAGTGAGTGTGATGCTCTCTGTTGGCAGTTCATATGTGGGTTAAAGAATTAGTGCTTTGCCCTTGCCTAGGGGTGGGTAAACTGCCTAAATTTTCTTCCTGGGAGACTTGAATCCCTGCAGGAAGCTGGAAACATGGATGATATATGACTAAACTATTTCATGGCTTATGACTTTTATCAGCATGTAAATGAAGGACAGTGAGTGGCTCTTTCAAACGTTCACAGTGAAAGTGTTCATTTGGACACATTATCAAAAAATAAGAGATGAGAAAGAGATGGGAACACGGCAGAGAGAGGCAGAGGCTGGGATGTGACCAGTGTAGGAATGAGCCATCTGAAGCTTCGCCGAGGGATGTGCTGCAGACTTACTTTGTGACCCAAGGAAAGCAATTTACACGTTTTCAAAGCAGCCATTAACTTCAGGAGACCAAATTGAAACAGTGTGAGAGGAATTTCTCTCACCGGAGATGTCCATATGTGGGCTGGTCACAAACCCCCTACTTACAGCCAGGAGAAAGCAGTAGCTGGGCTTAAGATATTTACCTCTTGGAGTGCTTTGGATGTTCACAGCAGGACAAAATGCATCTCAGAAATGCCTGTTTCTATCCCCAGCCTACACGGGGAGCCAACACAGCTCACCTGTGCCCAGCTATCAGCAGTGCAGGGGTCTGGAGTTAGGTGAGAAGCTGCAGCACCTGCTCTGCAGCATCTTGTTTGATGCAGCTGCTGAGTGGTTGAAACCCCCCCCTAACCTCAGGTGACACCTGTACAACGGGTGTTTTGGAAGCAAAACCATTTTCTTGTGATCTAGTACATGGATCTTGTAAAAAAACATTAAATCCAACAGCCTGGAATTTTTTTCCTAAGGGAAAATATCCTCTCAGGATCATGCTGCTTCTGCTTCAAGATTCTTGAGTGTCAGAGCCAAATTTAACAAAAAAGGAAGTGGGAAATGTGCTATTAGGAAATCACAGGAACTGTTAAGGGCCTCAACCATTGTGCTGTTCCTTTCAAAACATAATTCCTTAATCAAAAATTGCCTTGTTTTTAGAATTATGGCAAGAGACAGGTAAGATCAGCATCTAATGGAGGTGTTCAGTCTGGCAGTTTCTGTGTCTTCCAAATTATTATTTCTTGTGTCCATGCATAGCCATAAAACTGTGACAGGTCTTAAATAAGAAACAAGAATCCCTAAAACATTGTAAGGTGTCAGAGCAGGGAAACAGAGGATAGAGAAAATTCAGACAACACTCCCTGCCCATTCTACCTATCTTTCCTGGAGTATAAGAATCTTGAAAAGATTAAAGAGAAACTTCTTCATTTTCAAATAACAACCCAGTGTCCTAATGTGCATCCCAGGCCAAATTCAGCCCTCATGTAAGTGATTGGAACACTCATGAAGTCAGGAATTTCCTGGAGTCAGGCTTATGCCTGAATTTGTCTTCCTATGTTATATGGGGGAGCTCATATGGGTTTTTTTTCTCTAGGAGTAAAAATACAGTTTACAACCAGGATGTGATACATCCCTTCACAAATAATAAACAAATTCCCTGTGACAGAAGCTCAGCCTCACCAAACTCAGCTCTGTGCAGCACTCAAAAGAAAAAGAATAAAAAGCTGCTACAGCCCTAACACAAGCTGGGATGAACACGATGTGTACCTGATTTCTGGTTTGAATTCAGCAGGCTCCTCTCTTCTAACAGAACAAACGGATCTTGCTTCCCCAAGCATATGGTAGCAGCACATGCAATTTACATCCCATATGGGATCTTTTTCAGGCAACCGTCCGACTATAAAATGTCACAAGGAGTCACTTTAGATCCCCATTATTGAGTGCAGACTTTTAGCATTCCCTTTTGTAGCACTGTCCACAGCTCCAGGAGAGGTGCTTTTATCATAATTTTTATTTGTGCTGCATTAGTACCTGCAAGCTAGAGAGCACTGCAACGCCTCTGCCATCATGCTGTGAAAAATGAAAAATGTAGGATTCCTTCAGATGCCCATGGACTAATTTAGCCACAGATGAAACCAGTTGGAGTGACACATAATGAGTAAGAATGGGACAGGAAAAACAACAGTGCATGGTTATGGCATAGCATATTTTATCACTCAGTCTCAAAGCACTTGGAAAACAGGGTAAGCAAAATTATCCCTGTTTCAAAGGTGGGGAGACAGAGGCATGAGCAGGTGACTTGTCAGAGCATGCCAAAGCAGTGACAGAGCTGGCATCAAAACCCCAGTCACAGGCCAGCCCTTCACGCACTTTCACACTGCCTCCTCCTCACATGCTTGGGTCCCATTCAAAGAGATCACGTAATGCCCATGAATAGCTCAGCCACACACATGTAAATGTGGGGGCAAAACTCCACACAGAATAGGCCTTTTCATCTCCTTGGCCACCTGCACCTTCATGCTTAATTGGCACTGCTGTGTAGGCAGCTCAATGAAAATGCCTGCAAAATGCAGATTTTAGAGACCCGTATGAGAAGGGCCCCCCTTCCACTGAGGACAGAGTGTGTGCACTCAGTGGGAAACTGGAGATCCAGGCAAATGGGGCTGGGATTTCTGGCATTGCAGAGGATGGAAATCAGCCGGGCATCAAAGTAAATAAACAGACAGAAGTCTGGAACGGGAAAAGAGGACATTTGTGCTTGATATATTTATAAGGAAGACTGGAGCAGAAAGGGATGGAGCAGGGAAGGAAATTGCTTTATCAATGCACATGCATTAAATTTAATGGTTTTCATACTAGGAAAGCCAAGAGTGGAAGGATTCATATATTTCCCTCACAGTGGGCTATTACAAATACCATGTTGGACACAGCAACTAACTCAGGCTGTGGAAATTAATCCTACAGTGGACCTGAAAGACAGGGAGAATGGTCAATGAGAGACCTCCGAGGTCAAGAAGAATGGTAATGACTAAGGGAAGGGAAGGAAGATGCAAAGGATGTTGATGTTTTAGCATAGAAAGATTCCTTCCAGGTTAATGAATGGCTCTTACAAGCTCATAAGAGTATGTGGCTGGAATGCAGAGAGGATGAGCATTCTCGTTTCAAAGGAAGCAAGGAGAAGAACAAAGGATGTCATTGATGAGAAGCATTAAAGGAATAAAGAGAGAAATAAAAAGAGGTCTTGGGAGGCACAGGACTGCCAAAGCCACAGAAAGAAAAGGTTTCAGCAAAGAGATAAAACTGATGTCACCAAAGCCAGTAAGGAGGCTTAGGATCTAAAGATACAGACTAGCTGGGAAAGAAGGGATGACACAATGGTGTATGTGCCAGCCACCAAAAAATGCACAAGCAGTGGACCACTGTTCATCCCATTTCACTTACCCTTGCCCAAGGGCACATGAGAGGATTTTAGTTGTGTGGCAAAAACCTTGTCTTGAAGGATCTTACCTCTTTTCACTGACCAGCCTTACATCATGTCCTTCATCCATCCTGACAGTGACACCACTGTTAACACCACTGGCTTAACATGGCAGTGCCATGAAACCCAGAAAATTGTACCATGAAAACCAAAGTGTTTCACAGCACATCACATAACCAGTCTCTAGCCAGTAATTTTCCTACAATATTGTCCCCTTAGCAAGAATTTGCAAAATCCAGAGAACTTGGTCTGGACAAGAAAATGTTCAGTGCAGCCCTTGAATTTCCTGCAGTCATTAATCTCATGTTTTTCTTCTACCTCTTCTAGTTATCCTGGTCCTTTTTAATGAGACTGTATATAAAGTCATTCTAGGCTTTAAGTTTTCATGCAGCAAGATTTTGATGAATGTTTTTAATGAAATTTCTTTGGTTTAGGCAGGCAACAATTTCTCCACTGCCAAACACCTACGCCCAGCCTGCTGTCTTTCCATTTAGTCCAGTGAACCAGGTCAAGCCCCAGTCAAAGCCTCATTCCTGGGAGGCTCACACTGGGCTATAAAACTGATAATGACACGAGGACAGTGAGCCCAGTGCTCAGACACAGTAATTGCTCAACAGTCCATGAGAGAAATAATCACAGTATATAGATAGCAGCCAGCACAGGGAGACCAGAGAGTCCAGAAAAACAAACATATTGCTCTCCAAAGAAGACCTCTAGTTAACTTCTCTCTGCCTTCGTCTGGACTGGAATTAACCTTATGAATTCAGGTAATTATTCTCTGCCCTGACTCTTGTGCATGTGGCTTCAGAGCCATCTCCCTGCTGTCTCCAGACACAGCAGTCCACAAGGACATTTCAGATATTAATTGGAAGGGAAATGTTTGCCAAAGGTCAGTTCAAGTGGAAGAAAAGCCCTTTCATTGTGGCTGGGGGAAGAGCAGAAAAAATAAGAATCTCAAGGGAGGCACAGCCAGCCTTTGTGATTCATTTGGTAGAAGGCAGGTGAGAATCAGTGAATCATCCCCCTCTTATTTATTTTTGCCCAGTCTTTACCTTGCGTAGAGCTTAGCACATTTCTAGCCAGGACATAGATCACCTCAGCACAGTTCTCATGACGGTCCTATTTTTTTTCCTACACTTATGCACACACATGATAAATCACTCTGCTTATGACTTCGTGTGGATTAGTGCACAGGAATGTTTAAATCAATGTTTGGAGTGGCTCATCTCACTTGCTGATGGCCAGCACCCAGTTTAATGCAAAAGGGTATTCACAGACCAGAAGGGTTTTCTATTCCCCTTGTATTTCACATGAGATCACAATGCCATTGGGGATGCAGAGACTGAAGTTTAAGAAGAAAAAGGATGGAAAATTATGAAGGACACATTGAAGGCCTCCTGACAGTTCAAGGCAGATGCAGGAAATACATCATAAATTATTTCAGCAAGGCCTTCTGCCACACTGGACATCTACCTCTTTGCTGTGCAGGCATTTCTCTTCAGATCCAGACATCTCTGGCAGCTCTCATTCTGTTCCAGAATTTTTCCTCTCAAACAAATGTAGGATTGCTTTACTCTAATTTTTGTGGTTACAGACAATATATGACATAAATGGAGCGTCACATTGCATTCATTATTTAAGATTTTTTTGGGGGATTTTTTTTGTAAAAATTTTCTCATTTCAGGCCTTTGTTCCTCACTGTCTTATGTTCCTGGGTCCTGGCAAGCTGGGAGATGCACTGGGGATTCCAGGACTGAGAGAAGGGAATGGGCAGATGAATTTGATAATTCTGACTGTGCTGAAAGTCTATGAAAAACTGAATGGAGATCCTGGCTACAGGACAGTCACCTGTCAAGCCCCTCAGAGCCAAACACTGGAGTGTTCAGGGTGTTCAGACCACGAACCCAGGTTTTCAGGTAGCCAGGGACTCAGAGGCTTGGGACAGGAGGATCCCCAAAGCTGGTAGGCACTTGGGTCTCTTTCCCCTTACCAGATAAACACCTGGGTTAAAGGACGTATATTCTCTTCAGTAGACTGCTTAAAAAAACCTCAAAGACAAGTAAAATTTCCTAAAAAAACCTGAGCTCTATTGTGAAAAACTGGCTTGGCAAAGTGTTTCGATACTGTCACAACTGCAGCTGGAAAAACTGCCCCCAGTTTTTGCAGAAGTTCAGCTGCAAAGAGTGTTCTCCTGCTTAAGCATTTGCTTAAGCATGTCCTGTGTTTGCTTCTGCAAACAGCCCCTGTAATACAAGTTCTCCATCTTCATTCTGGTATCAGACAACCAGGCAAGCTGTGAGCAATGGCTGTTCAACAACTGGTTGAAAAAGAGGATGCTGCAAGGAAAGGCACTCACTGCTTCTGTTGGAGACAGTCCAGACATTCAGCATGTGGAGGCTAATCCAGTTAAGCCATGTAAGGCAAACACTCTGCAGATTACCTTTTTAGCTGCCTAGCTAACAACCTACAGAGACCTCCTTTATTTTTTGTGTAATAGCCTTTGACACCTGTTTCTCACAGGCAGCAGTAATCTTGAGACAGGCAGTATGAGCTTGCTTTCAGAGATACTGAGTGCTTAAGGTTCATGCAATTTCTGTGAATTTATTTCTCCCAAAGGTCTGGTGCTATGTCTATAAATTAACCTTGCAAGTCAGCAGGACCCCGATTATTGTTACTTGCAATATACAGTGTTCAGAATAAACATGTTTGTGATCCTTCTTCTGTCCACCTCAGCAATGGGGAAGAGTAGAAAAATGCACTGTGGCCCTGAGCATCAGCAGCAAGCACTGGGAAACAGCTCTGTCCCTTTGCAGAATAGGGCAAGTCCTAAAAGTGACAGGTGAAACAACTGCCCTGCCTAATTATGATGATCTCAGAGGGCCACCTCTGTGGGAGGGATGCTTCCATAGTCATCCACAGTGAAACAGTGGAGTTCTGTCAAGCTGCAGGGACAAGAACAAGGAACTGGTGATTTTTTCCTATAGTCAGAGCTAAACCCCTCCAAGTGGCAATAACTGAGTGCCCCCACAATTCAGGATCCATCCTGCCTTTGGAAACCTCTGGTACAGTTGGACATACTGCCCTCTCAGAACATCAGAAAAGCTTTCCCTTGGCAGACCCAGTTATTCCTGCTATATGGATACCTAGAACCAATTTGTGCATAGTCACCACAATAGTCTTTCAGAGCAATTTATTTAACATGCTTTCCTGAGTCCTTAATTGCAGTGAATTCTAGTTACTACCCTGAGCAAATCAACAGTATTGCTGGGAGAATAACTATAATCTCCTGGTTTCCTTTTCCCAGGAAGACAACTAGTAAAATAGATAGTTCTGCTGTACTGAAACTTCCTATAGCTGTTTTTGATTGCATTGTCCTCCCTAGTGTTACAATAAGAATTAAACTTCTCTCTCTGGTGCAGTTTTCAGATTCTCTCCTGCTGGGAAGATGCTGTGTAATGCCCAGTGATTCACAGCTCTGATATTTCATGTCTAATGGAATTATTTCTGGATGGAATTGTTACCTTTCCTGAGAGAGAGACTTTCATAAAGCTGGTAGGAGACAAATTATATACATCTTCCCCTATCTCCTCCGCAGTGCTTCTTAAAATCAAGTTATTTGGCTACACTTTTAAAAGTTCCACCCATTGCAAGAATGTGTGAGAAATTTAAAGAAAAACATGGGGCATTGAAATTACACAAAACACAGGAAATTCAGGGTTACAAATGGACTTAAGAAAGACCCAGCTGTGTCACAGCACAGAGGATTAAGACCGGGGATCTGAAAGCTCTCTCTTCTGTCTCTGTAGACCATATTATCAATAGCTCTTCATTACAGGATTATGTGCCTATAAGGCATATGTATAGATCACCACATGAGGTGTGTTCTGTAATTGTTGGATTGGGAGACTTCCATTTTATATATCCCAACAGGATTAAGACATTTTATTGCTTGAAGTCAGTCTGAGTTTAAAGGGCTTTAGACACCCTGGCTCTGCTCCCTTCAGAGGTGGCTGTGTCCTGCCACAGGTGGCAGTGCCCCAGAGGAGCCCACAGGGCTGCTCTGCCACAAGGGAAACGCCCCGGGGAGGTGCTTGTGCCCTTTCCTTTCTAGCACCCTGTCCTCAGGAATCCCCCAAAACTGCTCTGGGACTGAAGTCAGAAATCTGAGCTGTGGAGTGGGTCTCATAAGCCTGCTGGTGAATCATGCAGGGATCCTGTGCTGCTGGCAGACATTTCTTTTCAATTAGTTGAATTCCCAAAGTAAGCAGATATATTTCAAGTGATATCAATTACAAATATTTCAGTCTGCCCCAGGACAAGAGCAGTGCACCATCTGTGGGGCTCCATTCTTGGGGTTTGCAGGACAGGGACAAACTTGCCCCTCTGAGGCTGCCCTGGGGTGGCAGTTCAGCCCCATGGCACAGGGGCAGCCCGGTCCCCCAGCAGGGCAGGAGGTCACAGGATGTGATCACCCATGGGTGGGACAGTGCTTTGCAGAAAACCCAAGGGCTCTGCTGTGGCTGAGCCCATCCATGGGGAGAGCACACCCCAGACGTGCAGGAGAGCCTCCCAGGAGACCAGAGCAGTGCAGATCCCATCCTTACACCACCAGGGAGCACAGCAGGCTGCCCTGCCAGCAGGGGCGTGTCTGGAGAGCACTCTGACACCCTCATGTCTATCCTAGGGTTCTGTGCAGCTGCCTGTACTTGGACTCAGCAGGGCACTTTTTCTGTGTGTGTGCTACAGCGTTTCTTATTTCAGGTGCTCAAGGTTTTCCTTCTTTGTTACCCAAACAAGAACAACAACCAGCCACGAGCACAGTGTGTGGCACAGAACCCAGGCAGTAGTGGCTGGCAGTCTGTCAAACACAAGCCTTTGGCACAGCAACACCCAGGCCAAAATCACCTGGGCACAGAATTGGGAACAGGATGGGAAAGTTGGCCTCCAGTTTGGGCCACAAGCAGAATTTGGTTTGTGTCACCCAGAACAAGTGTTTTAACACCACTGACTTGGCATTACTGTGATGAGCCTCGTCTTTACCTTCTGAAACAGGTGTCCAACACTGGGGCTGCACAGGGGTTGTGGATGGCATGGGCCAAACCTGGGGGCATGGTGGGACACACCCACCCCACACACCCTGCTGCCCACCAGCAGGGCATCGGCCATGTGAGCAGCAAGGAGTGCTCCTCCTCCAAGAGTCCAAACCAGCCAGGAGTGGGACCAGGGAGAACATTCACCTCACCTACAGGTAGTGGGTGGGCATATCAGGTGAGGCTGCTGGACAGGACAGAAGTCAGTCAGGTGCATTGATCTTGCTGACTGTGAGATGGAGGGGGACCTGTGCAGTCTCATAACTTCAGGGGTGGTGGGGCATTGCAAAAGGTTGTCCAGGGAACTTGTGGGTGCCCCATCCCTGGGAGAGTTCAAGGCCAGGTTGGATCATGCCTTGAACAGCGTGGCCTAGTGGAAGGTGTCCCTGCCTGGGGCAGGATTGTTGGAACAAGAGAATCTTTAAGGTCCCTTCCAACCCAAACTGTTCTGTGACTCTATGGTTCTATAACCTGTGTGGGTAGTTTAGCTTTCTCCCTTCAATTAATATTATTTTGCACTTAAATCACTAAGCATGACCTGCATTTGCCCTGCCAAGTCTTCACTACACTTCTTCAGCTATCACTGCTGTTCTTTACAGTTGGAATTAAGTTTTGGCTCAACTAAGTAAACTTTGATCAGCAAAGACTGAGGATCTTGGTTCTCGTCCCTTCTTCTAGATATATTATGCTTGTGTTGGAGCCTGCTTTGCATGAGTGCCAATCCCCTGAAAATAGGCCCATTAAAGAGCAACAGCATTCATTAATCCTCTAGCATATAATGCAGACCACAAGGGTCCAAGGGATTTGGCAAGGGCAGGCAATGATTTGACTGTGGCTGTGAAGGATCTGTTGTCTGAATGGAGGCACCTCAGATTTCCTGCCCCTAGAGAAGAATCTTCTACACACATACACATGGAAGAGATCATCAGCCTTTACAGAGGCCACAAAGGTTTGGGATTTCTTCAAAAAGCTGGTAACAAGATTGTGTAAGAATCAAATAACCTTGCAAATAGCTGTATCCCATTAGTCATGAGAGCAAATGCTGGGCTGAATTAAATGTTGATTGTGGCTTATGAAGTGTCTCTGTACACATAACCTTGGGCAAGACCCAGAAATTCTGGGCTCTGCATTTGAAAGGCAGCTGGCTAAATAGCCATGGCAAAATAATCAAAAAAGCACTGTTTATTTTCTCAATTAACCAAGTGATTAGCTGAGAAATGGGAGACGCAGAAGAAAGAAGAAACCTTTCCCTCTGTGTGAAATCTATTTTTCAGACTTTCTACCAGTATTTAACATTCCTGGAAAACAAAACTAAGCTCAATACATCTCAGCTCAGCCATGAAATCTTTCCCCAGACTGAATGATCAGTTCAGTGCATTGCTCAGACCTTTGTGCAGCTCTTGTTCCTTCTCTCACAAAATTTGAAAGGCAGCAAGATAATTATGGATTACTTACAGCCCTGTCTTATGAGAGGCAAACATTAATTCAGGAGCTCTAGAGGACTTCAGGCAAGCAAACCTTGGTGCTTCCTCGCTATTTAGTTATTCCTGTATTTCCCTTTTAGGAGCTCAGACTTTCACAGGTGACTGCTTCCACTACCAGACAATGAGTAAATCTGCTGTACGTGGTGTCATTCCTGATGTAAGCTGGCTCAAATGAAATATTTAATTCTGTTTGAGAATTTTTACTTTGTTCTCTCCTGGTTGTCCAGGCTTCCCACTCCGCCCTTCCTAAGTTACACCAATCATTTGCAAATTCTTTCTGCAGGCCTCTCACCTGCTGTGGTTACTGTGCTCTCTTCCTTGTAGTACACAGGAAAAAATGCTGTTCTTCCTCCTTGAGAAAATTATAAAGAAGCTTTCTACCCTCTTTGTCTACTAAATCTCTAGTTAATATTAGATCACTTTTGGAAGATCACGCACAGATAATCAAAGAATCCCCCCACTGCTGTTAATGCACTGCAGAGCAAGTATTTACAGAGTCTGTGAACTGCTAATAAGCAATCCTGCACTTTTCTTTCTAGGCATAGAATAGGAGCAATCCTCTGCAGGCCATGAATACAGTGAGGGAGTGGTTGCCAAAGCACTGGATTTGGGGCCATCTGAGGTGCTGTAGGATGTCCTTGCTGGCCACCAGTTTCTGCCCTCAGTGCTCCATTGGTTCTGTGTCCCATCTCTGGGATCTGTGCAGATGTCTCCAAGACTCCCAGCTGTTTAAAATGACATTAAAGTGTCTCTGGGCCCCTGTGGTCCCCCATGGCCTCAGCTGGGATCAGAGACAGACTAACTTTGGATCTGCCTCTGGACTCTGAGCACCAAAGTTAGCATGAATATTCCCTCTTGGGACACAGCACAACCTCAGTGCCAGCCTGTGTGTGAGGTGGGGTGTGCCTGCACAAGCAGGAGCACACAGCCAGCCCTGCAGGGAAGAGGAACAGGACAGGACAGTCAGTCCACTCCTGTGCCTGTGAGCAGGGGATGGATTAGGCTGGCAGCTGCCCCCACCCGTGCAGGGTCCTGGAGAGGGGCCAGAGCACAGCCATGTGGGGTGAGATATTGGACCAGGGGATTATTGAATGAGTCAGATGTGGGTAAGACTTGATAGACCTGAACTGACCCAGGGCTGTTCTCTGGGTCAAACAGGACAGCACACCTTCTGTGGAAGGAAGGTCTAGGCTATCAGGAGCCAGGCAGGAGCATCTCTGTAAAAACACAGAGAAAACAACACCATATCCTTCAAGTACACTCAGCAATGCAAACAGCATTCCTACTGATTAAAGCATAATAAATGTAATGAAAAATGAAAAATGCTGTAAGCTATTAGTAACTGCTACCTCTTATGCATTTGGTTTAAGCCCTTAGAATGCTGATAAATTGTTTTCCCCCACAGAAAATCTCCCTACATGATTACTGTTTCCCTTATTTAGCACGTTTGCAGTCATCACTAGTAAATTCATGTAATGAATTAATGAGGAGTCTGGGTGGCATCATAATGCTGTCTTGCACACTACCACAGCTACCAGCCAGCAATCCCAGGATGCTTAACCTGGCCAAGTGGATTAATCCTTGCAGTGCTGTTCTGCTGTATGTCAAGGCAGTGAAAGTCCCTACGGGCATAACAGAAACCCTTCAGGGCACCATATTTCAGGGTCTGTGGGGCAGAAAGTCTATTTGGTACCAATCCAATGCCTCTAGGAAGTGTCAGATCTGCTCTGTGAGCACGGTGCAGACAGTCTACACATGTTCCATAAATCTGCCTGCTGGGATGTTTTTGGCTCCCAGCACACAGGCTGGGTATTGCACGTGCAGGAGGGTGTAGGAGGTTCGGCGATTCCGCAGAAGGAATCCAGTGCTCAGGATGTGTAAAGTCCACCCAGTATTTCTATAAAGCACCAGAACAGCTCATGGTGTGAGCAGTTTGTGCAAGACAGAGCAGACACTGTCATCCTTTGCTGTATGTGTTCACAGGGGAATAGAATGAAGTGAAATTACCCTCCTGGAAATGTTGGACCCTCTTACTCACATGCTATGCCAGCAGCTCTGTGCATGTTATAAAAATGTCAAGGGGATTCAGCTGTCTGGCATCCTGCTCAGATTCCCGAGTACAAAAAGAGTCAGCAATAACCAAGATGCACGTTAGCTCTAATCAGAGCACTGAGAATCAAAAGAGGAGCAGGATTGTTAAACTGTTCACCATGAAACATTTAACAACACAGTTTTGGTATTATAAATGTGCGTGACTTCACTGACAGTACATTGAGCAACACCATAAAACTGATATTAATGTGGCTTTTATGAAAGGACTAGCAAAGTGAGCTGTCTTACTCTTAGACAGCAGTAAAATCAGGTCAATAAGGACATCTTCAATTCTGAGCACGTGAACAGCTCACCAGGTCCAAGAGGACCAACCATACTTCTATATATCTTGCTGAACTGGAACCTAATTCAAAAAACAGGACTTAACTGCAACCAGAAATATGCTGTATTCCATGCATTTTCCTCTACATGCTGAACTGGGAAGTAAAACATTGATTTCTAGCACATACCCTATTCCTACATCATTGATGCATCTATATCTCTGCTGAAGTGTAAATGTTCACTGAATTATTGAAACCCTTGTAATGTTGTAAAGGAAAATGTTAATCTTAACAACATGCACAAATGCCTGCAAAACCAAGAAATCAATTGTAAATAAATAGATAGAAAAAAATGTATCTTTATTTTCATTTCAGTGATGTGTGGCCCTGCAGTAAACTCCAATTTAGAAAATAAAGGAATAATGTTTTGCAGCTGGTCAGAAAATGCAAACACATTTGCAGATTTTTTTTAAATATCACAGACATTGTCCCAGTATTACGGTGGGGAAAAAAAAATTGAAACTATTTAGAAACAAGAAATATGTTTGTTAATAGTTAACTCAAAGCTTTACCCGAAATATAAAATGCACATACCCAGATATGACAAAAAATAAAAATGTCATGAATTTGTTTACTAGTGAGAAGGATTAGCTGAAATGTATGCTGTGTTACAGTGCAAGGCAAAATGCAGCAGTTTCTGCTAAGAAGCTGTATGTTTCATCACGTGGTGCCCCTCGTGTTTGCTTAGAAAAAAAAAATAGAATATTCACTTCCAAAATTCTGTTTGGGGAATGAAGGTCTAGGGGAGATAGGCACAGAATGAACCAGTTCCTTCTGGCTGTCTCTCTTTGCTGCATCCAACTCCGTGGAAACGGCTCTATTCCAATTCCACAGTAATATCCCCCCATGCCAGCCCACAGGAATGTCATGGAGGAGGATAATGCTCACAAAGTCTCTATATTTTTGGTGTCAAACAGGAGTGGGATTTGGAGGTTGGCTGGAGAACAGAAACAGGAGCCAGGGTGCCCAGGAAGTGCAGACAGCCAAGGCAAACTGCAGCACTGCTTCTCCACACACTTCCCGAGATCAGCAATTTAAGGGACAGGTTCATGTCTGTCATATTGCTGCCTGGGATCAAAAGACAAAGCTTTCCAAACAATATTAAGAGTGGTAAGATAAGAGGCAATTCTTTAATGAAAGCTCTCAGGTGAACAACTATGGCTCTGTGCACGCGTGATATAGGATTTCTACCATTTTTATAAAGTTAATTTATTAGTATATCTAGCAGGTACATCCAGCCTCAGAGCAGTTGACCCAGTAAGCCACCCTTGGGTCTGCCCCTCTGGAGCTGGTCCAGGGGGTTGTTTGTCCTGTATGTTGTTTTGTCTCTCAAATTCCAGGGAAAAACAAGGTGTCCTTGTGAGAAATTCCCTTCTTGAGAATAAGACGAAACAGAATTTCAAGAATGTGTTAGAAAGGGTTAGCTTATTGTTCTAAAGTGCTGTTCTAAAGGAAAAGCACTAGAAACTATACAACTATATATTAAAAATCTACAAACTACAAATATATGAAAAAGCTAAAAATCTTTAGGTATCAGTATCACACAGTGCAAGCCCCACCACACCTACATGTAGACTGTACCATGCCTATGCTGCTGGTAGACCCAGCATTAAGGTACAGCCTTGGAATGTTTTCCATAATGCTGATCCCCAAAAAGGAGGGCCAGCTTGGAGCATCCAGATGAAAAGCAGCTTCTGCAATGGTGTTTATCATCTTGGACATTTTCAGAAGTATAATGCAATATTATACTGCTAACGATGTGGTTTTATTTAAAAAATCACTCATTGTCTTGGTCCTTTCTGAAGAAGACCTATGTGTTTGCAGACCAGAATATTCTGCTGATGAGGAATATTTTTCTCCTGGCAGGAATTCAAGAATCAAAATGTGGGTTTTCGTAGCTGTGGTGAGTAATCTGTCAGCAGGGAAACCATGACAGCCTAGAGGAGAAAGAGAAGAAAAAAATCCAATCACATTGGAAAGAGATACTCCATAAAAATAAATAAGGGGGAAATATTTCCCAGCTCTGAAGCCTTGTGTTGAAAGTTATTATCCTGACAAAAACGGCACACTTAGATTTATTTTCTAGAATTTCTGATGATGAATCAGACAAGAGCTGAAAATCAGTTAGGATGTTCTGTATTGTAGCTGATAGATTTTCTCAGTGTGGACAAAATATATTAATGAACAGCTTAGGAGCAATTCGCACAAGCATTTAGATCAAATGCTGAGGCTTTTTTGGCATGTTGTGGTGCATTCTCAGCTACTTCTAGGAGATGCTGTAGGTACCCAGACATCACATGGGCTGGCTTGTGGATTTCAGCAGTTTCCATTAGCATCAGTGAGAGCCATGCTAGAACATGGACTCTGAAATTTATCCCAGTTTAGCTTTACTTTCTGTAGTGAAACGTGGAAAATCCTCACGGAGGTTGAGTGTGCCATCTGCCCTCCTGCCCTCCTGCCCAGCCTCAGGCACAGCTGTGAAAGAGGAGTGATGGCACTGTCAGCTAAATAAAATCTGGTGTTGCAGCAGCTCTGCTGTCCCTCCCACGCCTGTGCTCACAACAAACCCCACGCGTGCTTGGCCTTGGCAGGGCTTTACCTGGTTCACACTGCTGTGACTTCACAGCAAGGGCTGACTGCACATTGTTATTTTGGCCCAACACTGGATTTGTGAGGGTTCTCCAGGGGCTGTGATCTTGCTGCCTGTCCTTCCTTTCCCCTCATCACTGCCCAGTGTGACAGGTCACCCCAGGCACACGGAGGTGGCTGAATTACACCTGTGCAGCCCCTCAGTGCTTCCCATTTGTGGCTGCATTCAGCCCTGCTTGGATCTACAGCTGAGCAAATAATCTGTTCTTCAGTTTGCTCTCTGTGCTGAAAGTGGTAGAAAATACCATATAAACAAGACCCATACATTCATTATTTTTATAGGTTGATAAAATACAAAGATGACGTTTTCCTTTCCCCACCCAGCCCCCTGAAAAATGTGCATCTGGAACCCAAACTAAAGGGCTTCTCTTCTTTTTTAAAATAATATTTAGGGCAATTAGAAACATTGCAAAATTAAAATAAAAAATCCGAGCATTTTGTTGAATTTTAAGGACAAAACTATGAATTTAACACAAATTTGTTAGTAATTTTGACTGTGTCCAGTGTCTGAGGTTTGAGCAAACACAACACTCAACCCCTTATTTATTCATTTGGAGCACATCTAGACTTCATCTCAGAGCTATGACAATGCCATCTCTGTTTTCCCTTTCACCTCTGAAAGTTTTCACTAGCTTTTGTCAGCTTGGTGGAACTAAAGCCAAAAATAAATAATAGGCTACTGAGATCTGGCAGTAATTTTCTGAAATTCTAGGAATGCTGAGAGGAGAGTTATGGTTTATGTTAAATGCCAAGTGTCCTCTCATGGTTCCCATGGATCACACAGTGTCACCCACACCACAGCTTTGCAGGATCTTTCAAATCTTTGCTCTTCCAGCATTTTCTCAGGGAAAGTTCCCATTGGTGTCAGCAGCAGCTTTTCCTGAGAGAAAATAACTGTTTTTAAGTGTTTGGGAAACTGTAGTTTCCAAAACCAGACCCTGGGACCTCAGCATTTAACATGTTTTAATTGAGAAGTTGAGTTAATAATTAGAGCAAATCCAGTGATTTAATTACAAAAGAAAATGACAGTTTATATTGTAGATTCCACTTAGTGATAAAACCTGGGTCAAACAACAGAAGATTATCACCAAAATAGATCACATTTATGCCCAGAAGTATTTATGCTACAATGTTGTCTATAGTCAAAAATGTGATGTGCTCTGGGGTAAATTTGAAACATATGTTTTAACATTCACTATTTATTGTGGAACCAGGTTGAAGTCAAGTCTGTTATGTAAGGCAGAACAGAATTGACCCTAACTTCCAAATACTGTTATTTTTTTTTTTTTTTTTTTCTTACCATAATTGTCCATTTTCTGTTTTCAGCCTCCTGGAAAACCAATGACTGTGGAGAATAAAATACTTCATCATCAACTTCTTCAGGTTTTCTGGGTAAACAATGTAAAAAAGTCCAGTTGGAAGCAGCAGATTTTGCAGTCTGTAGATTAAAAAGTATATAAAATAAAGACATATGTGAGGACATTAGTAAAATCCTTAACTAGTAAAAAGGTTAACAAATTTTATATTAACTCTCACTCTGGTTTCTTGGATGATGAACTCAGAAGAATTCCACAGACTTCAAAAGAATTCCTCATCTGTGAATAAGATGGGAATATCTCCATGCAAGTCTGTAAGAGTTCAATGCTGACTTCACAAAAGTCAAAAAGTCACTCCAATTCCTCTGACATTAGAAGGGGAGTGAAAACCCCTCTGCTGCACATGTTCTGGAGCTGGATCTCATTGGGAAGCTCTGAAAGAGGCCAAGCCATGTGGAGTGTATGACATAACTCAAACTTTGTTATCTCTCTGAGTTTTCTAAGCTGGAGGGAGGTTTGCATGTGGCTTTTCCATGGTCTCACTCAAAAGCCCCCCAAACTTACGCTTGGTTGATATTGATTCTTATAAATGCAAACAGTGAAAACATAAATAAAACCCAAAATCTCAGTTTTTACCTGCATTGTAATTTGATAACCTTGAAAGGCCTTGAGTCTTTCTTTCTTCTCCTCTTCTTGTCCCATGCTGATCCATGTGTCTGTAACTAAGACATTGGCACTGTCTGCAGCTTCCAAAGGGTCTGTTGTGAGAAGTAACTTGGTACCATACTAATGTGAATAAAATAAGGAAGATCATTAAGACAAAGAACTTCAGCTTCATTTATAATGAAAATAAACTCTATTCAAACTATTCTACTTGGATGTTTCTTAGGCTCCTACCTCTTTGGAGTTCTGTTCAGTTATTTTAGTTATCCTGAGGTCTGGTTCAAAGCCCTGACAAAAGAGATGACAGGTAAGACATCACAGAACATGTATAAGATCTTCACTAATTAATAAGAATGGTTAGGAAAATACTTATTGAACCATTGGCCATGGAAGAAGAATATCTTTCAGAATCATAAAACTTGAGGAAACTATATTGATTTTGGAGATAAAGTGGTGGGAAGTGTTCTAAAAACATAAGAAAAATGTATTTTGACAGTTACAGAATTAAATGCATATGCAACATTCAATTTTTTTTGTTCTAAAGCTGATTTTTAAAAATATCTTATATTGTATTACAATACGACATTCTAAAATGCTGCACCACCAATTTAAATGAAGTGAGATGCACCACTTCTACCCATCTGAAACAGGNTTTTACCCCTCTGAAAAAGGCTTTATTTTTTTTTTTTTTTTTTTTTTTTGATGGGGAGAGTGCATTGACTGACTTTGTAAGGCTTTACCAAATGGAACTCTGATCCTCTGTGATTTATACTCCTGTCATTCCCTTTTCTGATATTAAACTCAATAGAATCACTTCTGCTTTGCACCCAAGTAACTGGATCAGGATTTTGTGCCTTGGTTCTGAAAACAGGCACTCAGGATAGATGCAGGCACGCCCAGCTGGGGCCCCTGACCAATGCCTGGGTGTTTGAGGCCAGCCTGGGTGAATTTGCCTTCCTTTCTCCAGGGGCTTGGTGTTTCTCACCCTGGGAGTGGCAATCCTGAGGTGCATTCCCAGCTTTGCAGCGCTCGCCATGAGGGACTGCAGGACGTTGTTGCCGTCCCCGATCCAGGCGATGGTGAGCCCCTTCAGCCCTCCGTAGTGCTCCTGCCAAAGCAATCACAAGCTCCGGGGTTACATTCCAGAGGAGCTGGGCAGGCTGGTGGACAAGAGGGAATGATCAGAAGGGTCTGTGCAGAGGCAGCTGGCTGCCTGCAAATGCTACCTGCGTGGAGCACACCTGGAATTGCTGCTCCTACAGGAGGGTCACGGAAGGAAAGCCCCCCATGTCATGCAAGAAGGCCCAAGTGCTGCTGCTTCCCCTGGAGAAGGACACATTGGGCACATGTGCCACGTGGTGAGGCTCAGGATGAGATTTAGCACCAGACACAAAGTGATTTTAGCATCACTGATGTATGGCTGTTCTTTGCGCCTCATAAACATCAGTAAATGTTAGAAATTATAAATTTAGAGACAGTCCTAATGCCTGGAATAGAACTCCTTCCAGCTTTCCCCCAAATTGTGAAAATATTCCTGTTGAGGTTTGCTCTGGCTTGGTTGCCTCTACACGCTGTTCCCTGTGGCCGTGGCAGTGGCCATGTCCTGGGAGTGCATCTTCACCCCACAGCTGCACAGGACAGCAAAGAGCAGCACTCTGAGCCACTCATGGCCTGCAGCATTTGTTCTCCATTGTTCAGCCAAAGAGTGCAGGGATTTTTTTTTTNTACCCAAACTTGAGCCAGCATTACAGAATTAACTGTGGCTTTGCCTGATGGCACTTACAGCCTGGCCATGTGCAGTTACTCTGTCCCTCCACCCCAGCAGATAAGGCCTAAGGAGGAACAAGAGTAACAGGGGTTACATATTTCCAGAGTAGGACAATTTGAGGCTCCTTAATGAGCCTTGTTTTAAATATGCATGTTTATAGGCACTTAGGCTGATACCAAAATTTTTACAAAGACATAACCAAATTCTCCTCTAAGCCCTCTCTGTAAAACTCTACCTCATGACTTGAAACAATTTCTGGAGAGCCTTTTACTCTTAGTTCAAATCTGGGCCATACTACAATTGCATTGTAGTAGCTGGAAGCCAGACAGTGTTTCAACACTTTGTGTGACATGATTCAATGCTTGTCAGAGAGGATAAGCATCCACATTGTACTAAGTGGCAACCTTGCAGGCAGTTGCAGAAAAGATGCCAAAAGACTGAACAGGAAAAGAGCTGGGACTACCCTCTCCTCTCCTGGCAGCAGCTTCTTCTAAACAAATAGTTTGTGAAGTTGTTCCAGAACAAAGTTATTAGCATTTCTTCCAGTGCCGACAATTTTGAGTCAAAAATAGTAGTACTTGAAATACTGAATGACATTAAAGTGCTGTAAACATCTAAATCTGATAGACTCCTGGACTGTTCAGGTTTAAGGGCTGAAACTATGGTAGTGCAAAAATACCTCTTTTTCAGCCAAAGTTGGTTAACAGCAGGCTCATTGGCAAGAGGTTGGATGCAAGGGTATTTACAGAAGAACACATCAGGACTTTGTGGACATGGAAGTTATTTCAGTATAACCATTCTGCAGGTCTCCAAGGACCTTCCAAAGCCCTTCCACATTTCCCAGCAATGGTGCTCCTAGGAGAAGGCCAAACTCAAGCATTTATTTAAGGTGTTGCTTCCATTTAGGGCTTAGTGATAGCTGAGACCAGAACCCACAGCCAGAAGCAAGCGAGAGTCCTGAGTTCTTTTCATCTCACTGTTCAAAAATAGACATCTCAGCCTTAATACTCAAAGCATTGACTAGAGTCACAAATACACTGCTATGTTAAACAACTTCACCTTATTGCCAGCTGCTACTCTGCATTAAAAGGAGCACAGTGCATACTAAGTGCTTTCCTCTGTTTTCCCAAGCTACTAGCTGTTACAGATAAAATATGGAGTACTGGACATGTCTGTATAATGATCCCTGACACACACTGCAAATTGCAAACCACATCTGCAGTGACTACTGTATAGAGTGGACATAGCTGAACTGATTTTAATGAAGATGTTTTGCTAATGGAAGGAGTCATAACAAGGCAGAATCAAGCTGTGTGTGTGCTAGTGGAGCCTGTTTTGTATCCTGTGCTAGGCTTTATGCTGCCACTGGAGCACTGCTGCTGTGTTTAAACCTCTTCATCTAAAGCCAGATCACCGTGACTGTGACTGTACTGCTTATAAGCAAACACACACCCTCAGCTTCCAGCAAAGATGAGGAGACTCTGTTGGTCAGAACCAGAAAGCTCAGAGGTAATACAAAAGCTACAGTAAATGAGACACACTTCCCCTCCTGCCCCCTCCCTCTTTTTTAGTATAGTATAGTATTTCACACAGGTGAAATCGTGCTAAAAGTGTTCTGCCATGATTGTAACACTAAATTAAATGAGAGCCTTTACAATACCTGCTGATCACCAGAACCTCTGAAGATATTTCCCCTTTGCATCCCTCCCCAGATTTTACAAATTATGTTACATTGATGTAGGCTTTACTCCTGCATAGGTGTTCTGCAGTTTCACTCTACGTTTGGAACGTGACTCCTAGTAAAGCCACACACACAAAAAACCTTATTTAGAAAGTCTAGAGCCCTTGTCCCCTATGAAGCCTCTTTGGCAAACTAGAAATCACTGCTGTAGTGCCATAAAACTTGCCTGTGCTATTCTCATGAAAAATCCCAGCTAAATAAGTAATACCAATTTTACATTCAATTTTCTCACCCTCATGTTGCTTTTACAATGTTTCATTCTGTTTTTATCCATGGCTGCAGTATATCAGTGTAGACAACCCTGGGAAAAAATAAGTATGCTCAGTGATTTGACCCTGCTGTATGTGTGGAGAAGACTGGGTTAACTAATTAGGGACATTTGTGTCTGCCTCTGCCTGGATTTGCTTCCAGTGAGACTGAAACTCTGACACCATTATAGATTAATTCTGAAATGTTTGACCACAACTGTCATAACAGCCCTCAATTAAAACAAGCTTTTGAATAATGAATCAATAATCTGTCAAATTTTCAAATGGAATGCCAGGGACTAATCAAAGCTTTAGCCCTTTGGGAGACAGTGCAATCCAGTAAATGAGAAACTGGGCAAACTTGGATCTTCTGGCTCTCAAACTGGGCTTAAGGCAGATGCTGGGCCAGTTATCTTTCTTACTCCCATGCTGGTTTTTGTCATGGTTATTGATACAGTATATTTCAGAGGATCAGGACAGATCTTAGTTGGGATTTCTAATTGTTAGAATAATAAGGATGATGATGGTGATGAATTTGAAAATTGTAATAATTTGAGGTCTTGGGGTCACACATCAAGGAGAATTTGAGAATATATTGCAGCCCTTTTCAAGCTGGGCAACATTATTTGTTATGCTGTTTAAAAAGAAATCACCGATGTATTTCTTATGCCAACCGTTGCTTTCTGAAAAAGAAAATTCTCTCCAGACCAGTGACATAAAAAGCTAGTGGCATATGGATCCACTCTAATTACCAGTCTGGCCATCCTGCAGTCAGCTACAAGTGAGCTGATTTGGCCAGTGACATTAATATCAATTGAATCAATGTCAATACCCAGGCTGTCTCTGGAATACAAATTGTGTGATGCTGCCCTCCAGCCACGCTGAGCAGAGCAGAAGCTGAGCCACAGCTCCTGCCCAGGACACTGAGGCACCGGCTGGGCTCAGCTCGTGGCTGTTACAGCACAAGCAGGGGAGTAAAGGGGCTGCGTGTGTGCTCACAAATTCACAGTCTTTAAAGGCCAAATCCCCAAATCCCTGAAAGTGGGTGTTTTACATGTCTGCAACCATTTCGATTGGGTTATAACTCAAGCACACTCAATTCAACACTACCTTTAAGAAGGAAGGTAGTGTATATATATGCTAAGAAAAACGTTTATTTTGGCATAATAGAGAGCATTAACCTTGAGCACAGTATTAAAGGACAGAGCCAGCTTAGAATTCACACATGTGAAGGGATCCAGGTTGCTCAGGAAGAAGGCACTAGGCAGTAGGATGCTGAATCTGAGGAATATTCATAACAGGAGCACACTGCATGATCTGGAAAGACCACTCTGAACATTTCCAGGATGAGAATT
The DNA here is from genome assembly GCA_013398275.1 of Promerops cafer. Taxonomy (NCBI): domain Eukaryota; kingdom Metazoa; phylum Chordata; class Aves; order Passeriformes; family Nectariniidae; genus Promerops; species Promerops cafer. Next base: position 2,474,384 of record VZSE01003938.1, on the reverse strand, counting down.
TGCCCTGAATATAGAATGAGAGTTGACAGCCCTGAAAATAAACCAGCTGCATTGTTTGGGGGATGCAATGGACTCTACTAAAATAACGATACTAAAATGCACCTGTGAAAAGGGAATCAGAAGCTATAAGCAAGAAAACATTTTTTCAAAACAAACCATGCAATTATGCAGTTTCAGACCAAGAGAAGGTACTTGAGGAGGATTCAAGAAGGCACACAACAAAATTAATAGGATATAGAAAATGGAAGAAGAAAAATGTGCTAAGCATGAAGAGGGCCAGAGTGCATATAGAGCTCCACTGGAAAACAGAGAAGGAAAAAAATAAGAGAAAAAAAGGTACATTTTGGTTATGTACTGACAGCAGGGAGGAACAGGCAGGAAAATATTTATGGTGATAGGGAAGAGATATTTTTTAAAGAGAAATAAGTTACATTTAAACATTAGGCTAGCAGTCTGTGCCACTACTGTAGTTTGCATATATGTATAAATCAAATAAATTGTCTTGGCATTGCACAGAAACAGTCTAAATGTTATATATGGACTTTCAACTCATTTAAAGAATCAGTGGTACCATTCCACATCCCTGTATTAATCTTCTTGCAGACAGTACTTGGATGACATCTTGCTGAAAATCCCATGAGAAGCTTGATTGGGGTAAGTATCATCTAGACCCTGTGGCTCACACCTCTTCAGGAGTTAATCTCACTTCTGTGGCCTGGTAAAGTTCATTATATGATTAAAACGTTGTTTCATTACGTGCCACTCCAGTCTTCTCCAACTCACTGTACAGTGCAAAGAGGAAAAAAAGGGAGCAGAGGAACAGGTCAGAAAGGGAGAGTTCAGGCAGTGCCATCACCCACAGGGAGCTGCTGAGAGCTGTTCCCTGCCTGCTCCTCTCTCCTGGATAAGAAAGCAGGAATGGAAAGTGAGTCAGCAAACAGCAGTGCAACATGCCCTTGGCATAGCAGGGTGGCCACCCAGCTGCCCTATAAAGATTTGACAAATTTTGGGCTAAGGAACATGCTGGAAAGAGTCAGGGAGAGATGGGCAGATGGAGGAAATGAGGCTCTGCTTATTGGGCTGAATGTGAAAGTGCTGCAAATTTTAAAAAAACTTCCATGTTTGTCTAAAAGCTGAGCCATTCCTTGTGATCTCTGTAAATGCTCACTTTGTCATGACACCTCTCCATGTCAAATACGTCTTTTGTTCGAGCCCCAACTGCTATGGACCTGTTTCTTCACCACCAAAGACATCCTCCCTGGTGTTTGGTGCAGCAAGGACACCTGCAGCTGCTGGTGCTGCCCTTGCTACTCAAACAGGGAAGAGTGCAGCCTGTGGGCTCAGATTCACCCGGAGCTTCTGCCATGGCTGTCCTATACGAGGCTGCAAGGGAGGAGGAACAGAGGGTGATCCACAGGGCATCTTCTCATCCTGCTGTTCTCCATAGGCTTCCCCCTAAGATCAGTGGAGAAAGAGATGCATCCCCAGAAGGCGACTGAGATGCTCTTTGGTCTCTCTTCATTAACTGGAGGTGGAGCAGAGGGCAACAGCACTGTGAGCCTGGGTGCTGGAGTCAGTGGCCCAGATAAAACCATGTTTAGGGGCAGAGATATCCATGGCTGTTTGGGCTGTGATTCAGATTGTTCCTGAAGAGTGTTACTCACAAGTGATAAAATGCTAATTAATAAGGTGTTTGCAAGACAGAACACCCCACAAAACACAACCAGCAGATTCTCCTGACTTATATTTGCACTCAGTGTTTGCAACGAAATGATGACATTCTCACTACAGCTTACTGTCTTATGCAATTTGAACATTGAGGCTGGCTCAATATGATCTCACAAATCTCCCTTATCCTGAGATCTGTAAGCATTTTAGTCTCAAGTTCACCAATTTTTGCTGGTCTCTTCACTGTGAATATAAATTTTACAAAAAAATACTTAAAATTTTAAGAAGTGATTTTCACCAAACACACGAGTCTTTCAGTATTTAAGGTTTAAAGTATGAGTAATTTAATATTAATCTCACTAGTTCTTTCCCACACACTGAACGTCCCATAGCAAAGTCCCCAACAGCTGAGAAACATAGCTGAATGAATCAGGAAATTATTCTGCCCTACTGTTTTCAAGCAGTGTGGTTTTCATTCATTCAGAAAGTAAACAAGGTCAGAGGAGTTCATCATAGCTGTCAACCAGCCCTGCAGTATAATAATCTTTTTTATAAGCCAGATCTTCAAGTGATTGTAAAACGACATAGTCCTTCTGTTCACAGATAAACATCTGGTATTCTGTGTATAAAATGTTATCCTGCTGTCAGATCCACTATAACATTAGATAAAAAATAAAAAATACAATCTCTTTTAACTGTTCTTTGATGTGAGCAAAGTTTAAACTGGTTAAAGTGCCTGAACACTAAGCATTTGTACTGGTAAATTAACTGGATTTTCAAAAACAATTTTTTTCAACCAATTTCTTAATATATAAATAGTGATTTCTTTTAAGCTGTCCATAAATTAGGGAGGAATCAAGAGCAAACTAATGAGTATTTTTAAGTCAATAGAAAAACTTCTGCTGGTTTTGCCCGAGCCAGATTCTCATCTTTGTCTTAATATGTACGGCCCTCTGTACATTCTTTGAATTGCAGACTAATTCCAATGAAATACTTAATTTTATGCTTAACTTCAGTCCCACTACAGCTGATAGGACTACGTAATTGTTTTAAATTAAACAGGTCCTTAATTATATTGCTGGATGAAGATCTCTTTAAACAACAAGAGCCATGTAATTACTACTTTGAAAAACCTAGGGATAAATAATTTTGAAGATGACTTCCCCAAATACTTACTAAGAATTAGCAAAAAGCCATTGTTTCTATTTTTACCTGAAGGGTTAGGTAATCAGCTAAGACCTGAAGAGGATGGTATAAATCAGACAATCCATTGATTACTGGGATCGTGGCTTCTTTCGCCATTCGGTCCAGATCATTATGGTTATAAACTCGAGCCAAGATTGCATTTGTCATGCTGGACAGCACCCTAGAGATGGCAGAAAATACTCGAGTCAAACATCATAAATATACCCTATTGCACTCTTCACCGTGCAACACATAAATATTAATGAGAAATGGTAATGAATCAATATTTTTCAGCTATCTGAATAATTTATCATGCCTGCAGAACAGACTCAAATGTAGTCATTTAACAAGCTGCTAATAAGTAAGAAGTTTCACTTCCTAACACTACTATAGTAAGTAAATGAAAAGTGCTGCTCTATTTTATATTATTTTCTCTTTAGCATTTCATTCTAGATGGAACATCAATACATGTTAAGCTCTCTGAATTAAGATAAGAGATTGTGTGATACTGTAACATTTGACGAATTTGATAACCTCAGAAGAGATAAGGTATATGATTTTTTTCAGTCTTTTAGCAAAGAACAAATGTAGCATTGACTGAATATTATAGACTCTCTATGGTAGCCTGACTTTGTGAGGGTCAGCAATACAGACCTGTCTTAGATTACCACAATTGTTTACTGATCTTGATAAACACAGAAACAGAACAGGCTGGGGTTGTTGGGCTGCTTTCTCCTACCTACACACCTGTGTATTAACTCACACGGTATCAGCATTCAAGTAATGCCCAAATTTCAGACTCACTACAAGGGAAGGGGTTGCAGAAACCCCTGTGCCACTCTGGCATTCGCCTCATTTGCTGAAGTGTGAAAGACACAGAGATTAGCATTAGTGGATTAGCATAGTATACTCTGAATTTTTTAGATAAATTAAATATGGATTGGAGCTCTTAATTTCTCTGCATTTCTGTGTTTTAATCAGGCCCTGAAGCCTGACTTTGAAGTAGCATTTTGTGTGTTTTCATGTAATCTGAAATAGGACCTTAAAACAAAACAAGGGAGGACTGAATTAGAAATATGTAGAAAAAATCCTTGCAGTATCTGCCTTCCTGATTAGCAATGACAAATTCTTGCACCTCCTCTTGTGGAAATAAGGCTGTTAATACCATCATCAGCAAGGTCTCCTGATGAAGTTAGTAACAAGTATTTTCTACTGACACCAGACATTCCTCACACAAGTAAAGCTCTTATAAAATGTTGCAAGATTGCCTGGAGAGCCCTCTCTGAAGAAATGACTGTCAATAGAAGCTACAAATGAAAAGGAGGAACTGAACAAGGTATTTACTGATTACAAAGTACTGGAACAGTTGCTGTTGGTACCATTATTTCTTAGCTCACCAGTTCCTTTCTCTGGGGGAAACCTGCTTTGTACTGAACTGGTCATCAGGGATGTGGTGCATGGTTCCTTTGTAAGACATCTCACTGGCAGACACCCTGAACAAGATACAGCCAGACCCCATCAGTCAGGGAAAGAGGCAATCACACCGGGAAGTTGCTCATTTTCCTTATAGATTTTTTTTTTTTCCTTTAGGATGTTGGGACAGCTGATTTCTATTTGACACAGCTGATCAAGAAATTAAATGGTTCCTCCACAGGGTATGCCATTAGGGAAAATTCAATCATAATCACCAACTAGTGAAAACTTCTGGACTTTCATCTTTAGTCTGTTGAAAGTAGATATCAGACTTATTAGACACCTACCAGCAGGACATCAGACAGTCCTTCTGTCAGCATTTCTAGATGTCATATTTTACAGTAGGAAAATCAGCTGTAAACTGGCTTTATTCTTTGTGAAATCAAAATAAAACTAAACTTGGGGGATAAAAATGCAAACAAATAACCCTCACCTGGAGGTCTCTGATTACAGAGGAATGATTAAGTCTCCAGTATTGAATAATTTTAAAGGAAACCATGTAAGGCTGGAATTGCACAGGAAAAAAAAAGGTCCTGAATATATAAGAGTCTTATCAAAGGTGAAGTTTTAGAAGTTGAGGGACGGTGAGCACAGGTTCATCAGGTAACTACATTTAAGGTTCTTATTTTATCAACCACTAGGTCTTTCTCTCTTTTCATTCTTTTTCAAAACCATGAGACTATAAACTTCAAAATCCGAGAGCCTGGAAATATGTTATATTGGACTGCTGCATATCTCTCTTTTCAAAGTAATTTTTATTTCTACAGAGAAAACCTGATTTTTTTTTTCCTCAACTGTATTCTCTGAGGAATCCAAAACGAAACACAGAGTATGCCTTTTTGGTATGGCAGACCTCTGAATTTGAAAATGGGGTATTTGCATATATTTTGTACAGAATACTGCTATACAAGCTAGTTTTGCTTTTGTTTTGAAAATTTATATCCATTCAAAAGCCTTAAACTTCTGACAAAACTACTTCATTTTCACTCATAGTCTCACAGGGACAGACAGTGGATGTGTTCTCAGCAAAGTAAACCCGTTCCCCATAAATGCAGAGTTTAATGCCCTAATAATTCCAGTGGACTGGTAAAATCACCCTATGAGCTCTTCAGGGCTGCCACTGAACCTGATGGCCACTGAGCTTTAGTGATGCCCAGTGGAACTGCTCTACAGTGGGAAATACAGACACAGTACTTATATTTCATTTCAGGTAATATATCAGACATGTTAAATAGCACTGAAAGGCTTAGAGCTCCTTAATGGGTGGTAACTTTTTGCCACTGTGTCAGCATAAATGTAAATGTCTTGTGAAGCATGGAGGAACTGATTTATGAGCAAGTAATAAGTCACTAAAAATATGTTCACAGCAGCAATGCTTTCAACCCTTACCTGTAGCAGTTCTAATAAAAACTGTGACTTTTATGGATCTGTGCCCCTTTCCCTTTAAGTCTCAATCTCAAGTACTTCAAGGGCCTTCAGAGCCCCGGACACATGGCTGTAAATATTTGAAATACCCTCTGGGTCTATTACAGGCATTCTTTTTTTGTTCTTACGTTAACTGAATGAGGTTGGGATGTCATCTTTCATTCACAAGAGGCACCAAGGAATTAACACTCCAGTTGTTCTTTTGGGTAAACTGCTCAGCCTTGATTATGCAGTCAGTAGTATTTCTGCTGATGAGAGCAGGCATAGAGCAGAGCACGTGGGACTCTGCAAGGATTTGGGAAAACCCCCTGTCCACTGTAGCAGGTGAGAGCTGTGACTCAGCAGAGGAGCAAAATCCCCAGGTACGAGTCATAAACAGGGACTTGTCCTGGAAGAGCAAGCAGTGACAGAGAGAAGGGGGCTGAAGGTTTGCTTGGGAAGTGCCTCTTCTAGGAACAGTGTCCACAGAATGGGGATGCCTTCAGAATGGCTGGAAGATTTGCTTGCTTCTGCTTATTGCCTTGTTTCTTGTAGTTTGTTGTCTGCCTTTTTCCTTTTTTGCTTGTGCAGGCAAAGGCCATTCAGGACACTGTAAACAAAAGTTTTAATGTCCCTTTACTGTCACGTTTGGGAAGAAGAAATGAAAACCAGCCTATATTAAGCATATCTGTTCTTGTGTCAGATTTGCTGTAGGGTTGGCATCTCAGTGGCAGAGAGGCTCCAGGTGACAGTCCTGCATGGCTGGTGGGACAATGCTTGTCGAGGTTATTGCAGGGAAGCGCTTTGGAAGGGCCCTGACTTCATCCTTCCCCTTCCTGAAGGTTTGGCTGCTGGGGCTCACAGCCAGCTTTGCAGTAGTGCAGATGAGGGCTGCAAGGGGATCAGAGGGATCAGAGGGAGGGAGCACCTCGCCTCCAAGGAAAGGCTGAGAGAACTGGCATTATTCAGCCTGGAAAAGAGAAGGCTGCAGACTGAGATAATTGCAGTCTTCCAATACCTAAACAGAGCCTACACAAAAGATGGAGAGGGACTATTCACAAGAGTCTGGAGTCACAGGACAAGGGGGAATGGCTTCAAACTGACAGAGAATAGGTTTAGATTGGATATTAGGAAAAAAGTCTTTACTGTGAGGGTGGTGAGGCCCTGGCACAAGTTGCCCAAAGAAGCTGTGGATGCCCCATCACTGGCTGTGCTCAAGGCCAGGCTGGATGGGACTCTGAACAACCTGGTCTAGTGAAAAGTATCCCTGTCCATGACAGGGGGATTGGAACAAGATGATATTTAAAGTCTTTTCCAACCCAAAACATTCTATGATTCTATTGTTGCAGCTCACTTTGATTCTGGCAGAGTTATGTATCGAGCAGAAAGTGAGAGTTAAGTACTTTCAGACCTCAAGGGACTGAGATTTTTACTTTCTACTATCAACACCATATGTCTTCCATTTCAGTACTAAAAAAAAACAAGGAAAGAAAATTTAAAACATTCAAATGTTTGATATTTTTTTCTTAAATTTTCATTGGATTTGATCTCAGAGAACAGCAACACAGTTCTCAAACAGTCTCACCCACTGACTGAGAACTGTGGCATTCAGCAGAAGCAATGGAACCCATCAGCCTAACTGCACATTTTGCCTTGAGCCTGATGACCCTGACTCTGCATATCTTTCACCAGAACATAAAGGACCACTCAGACACTGCTAACCCTCCAACAGCTGGGCCTGACTGAATCCACCTCAGGCTGCAAAAGGGCTGCCTAGAAAGCAGGATAATGCTAAGGCTGGATGAAGCTTTGATAGCTGGAGTGCTATGGAAAACAGCAGGAGCACCTGCAAACCATGACCTCATGTTCTGCCAGCTTTCTACAACATCAGAGGCAGTCCAGTGTAGAAAAACTCTGAGCTCAGGTCCTCCCTGCCACAGCAATGGAGGTAGGCTGCTGCCCATCCCTGCATGCTTGTGAGACAGGATTGAGATCTTCCAGGGGTGCCAGTAAGAGAAGGGGTCCATAGCCCAGCCTCCACAGCAGTCCTGACAGCAGGTACAGCTGGGAAGGAGGGTGCAGGAAATCTGAAACTGGCTACCAAGTGTTGGTCCAGTTTCGTGCTGCTGAAATAGGGGGATCAGAAAGGCCCTCAGTGCCACCCTGTCACTGCAGGGACGCTACTACAGCAGGCTGAGGCCCACCAGCAGCTGGCCTAACTAACATAAATTGTGTCTTTGCTTTTTGATTTTGCTCCAAGGGCAGCAGAATCAGAAGGTTTGAGTCTTGTTAGAATGTATGCGCTGTCATCAGTGGAATTACATGACTACTGAGGTTCAGAAAATTGTTCCATTTGTAAATGTAATCCTAATTAACGCTCTGTATGCCAAAATAATTCTTAGTGTGGGAAGTATAGGATAGCTTGAGAGGATGGGATAAAGGTTTACTGAGCTACAGATTCTGTGAGCTGATCTGTAAATATTTAAGAAATTTGGACTACCTTCTGACATTTTCCAGAAAGAAAATATCAGCTTCAAAATTCTGTAAGACAGGTGTCAGCCCAACCAATAACAAAATGCAGTGATCAATCAAGTGACATTTTACCAACCTTGCTGTATCTGTGAGATTCTCATTAGTGCCCAGATGTATATCTTGTGTTGTAAGGAAGGAAGGATGTCCTCCAAGGAGAGCAAATCCTACAGTGAGGAAAAATTTTTAAAAAAAGAGAGAAATTAAACACCAGCACCTCATATTTACAGCCCAGATTCAAAATCTTCTTGATATAAAATACATTTACAAAAATAAAAGTAGAACTCAGCAGGACATCCAAATGTTAAAATGACTAGCATTTGACACACAAAATTTCAAATAAACGTGCTTTGGAATAAACCCACTCAAATGCATGCTTTACTGAAATCCTTAGCCATGAGTTCTGATCTGAGATCACAGGAACAGTCATTCAAGTTCCAAGGCCACAAGCATCACTGTTGCTGCCTATTAAGAGCCAGGTAATCCATTCATCATGCTGCATTTCTACTTCATGGGGCTTTGCATCCTAGAAGGGCCATCCGAGTCACCTGGTGTACTTCCACGTCCTTGCAAGGATCAACATTGTCTGTCATGGAAAGTCACTCAGCCAGAAAACCCTAAGCCTCCTCATACACTGTAAAAAACTTGAATTTGGTCTCAAATGACCAAGTGCCTTAAAAATGATAATGTGAGAGAGAGAAAAGGAAAGGTGTCAGGCACAGCCAGCATCCCTCTACCCTGCAATAATTAGGAATTTACAAGGAGGTCCAAAGAACTGGATGGATTAGGTATGAAGAGTAAAATCCATTCCTGAGCAGGAATACATGGAAAGACTTGAGCATCATTTAAGAATAGAAAACAAACACTTAGGGGAACTTCAAAGGTGTCTGAATAGCGTTTTGGATGAAGAAAAATTACATCTTAAGGGCAACTCTCAGGTCTTCTGCTGCTTTATTTTAATTCCACCACCAGTAGAAAGGTATCACAAGCAACCATCCGACACAGACAGGGAAAGAAAACATCTTCTTTTCACCAACATCTGAGTCTCTCTGCCTGGTTTAAGTCTGAAGCCTCTTTCTACTGCATCTGAGTGTAAAGTCCCTCATGGCCACACATTGGGAGGATGGGGCCTGATGGGGCTGTTCTATGAACTGTCACACATGGTTTAGCATAAGCCTAGCATGGGACACAGGGTCCCACAGCTGGGGATGTACAAAGTGTAGGATTTGAACTGGGCCCTACGTAGCCCTGTAAGGCATTTTCTGTGTGATTAGAACAATTCCCTTTCAGTACAGAAATTTTCTGCAGGCAGATCCTGCCCTGTCACTAGCATTTCTGATGGAGGAAATGTCCAGAGAATCTTAGTATGGACAAACCAGCCTTGTTGAGACAATGCTGTGGGGGCGTGAGTCTTTTATTGTGACAAAAATCTTGAAAGAAGCCCATCTTTGTATTTATATTGCCAGGAAGAGAAAGGCTGCATACAGCACAGAAGAGTAGAGACCCCCACTTTGTTTACAAACCGTGATGCCTTGGAGATGCTGATGAATTTTGTGCTGTTAGGAAAAAAGAAAAAGAAAAGTTAAAAAGAGAGAGAAAAAAAGAAGTGGAAAAGGAAGAAAAAACTAGAAGGAAAGGTCTAAAGCTGCTCAGGCTGGCTGTATCCATTAGATGGCACTGCTGACAGATTCAGCACTGCAGCTTCAGCACCGTGGTTGTACAGGTCTGCCATAGATTAAAAACTCGTCCCACAGCTACTCTTTAAAAGAGGATTAAACCAGGAATGAACACTGAAACCTTTCACAGATAAAACCACCAGGCACTGGCAGCAGGTCTGGGCCCCACAGCTGGGCTCCTTACACAGAGCAACCCTTACTAACTTCCATCTCCTGCCGGCAGCAGGGCTGAGGTGAGGTTTGCTTTGCATCAATTCAGCCAGCCTCTGGAGTTTAAAATACAATTAGATATAAACCATACTGGCAAATCATTGTCTTTGGACTGCCTCAATTTCCTTAAATGTCAGATTAAGAGTAATGATGCTCCACATCCCACCTTAAGGGCAAATTTCTGCTCCCCCAGCCAGTGTACACTCATTTTCTTGAATGGGCCCTTTTTAATTGCTTGTTGTTTTCATTAAGGATTGTTCCAAATCTCAACAATATTGCAAGTCAGACAGAACAAACTTTTAAGAATGAAGCGCCATTTATTCTACTATTACTTTTTTCACCTCCCCTCTGTAGCTCAGACACAAACACTTTTTAGAGGACAGTGTATGCAAACTACACATTACAGCCTGTTTACTCAGTGCAAATTTTTAAGTCAAGACCTCAAGGATGAACTGTCGTTGGCAGTAACTTTTCCTTCCCAAATTCTTGTGGATTTTTTTGGAGTCATATACAATTATGTCACTGATTTATTCCTGCAAGTTCTACACAATACAGCAGCTCTGCATTTTAGGATTCTAAATGCATACACTTTGGTAGATGATTCACAGTCCAGGCAGGCTCCAATGGACATGGTCTGTTTTCTATAAATGATGCCCAGGTAAAAAAATGGGAATCTGAACATTTATTCAGAGTTGCCAGACGTCAGGCAGCCCAGTCAGAGCTGCCACCTGGAGTCTGTGCACATAGCAGAGCCCTGATGTGTTGGGCTTTCTGCTCATGAACTGGCCATCTGTGCAGGGCCTGGGAACATATTTCCATACAAAACTTTCCATCTGGAAATACAGGAGCTCTGTGCTCTAGCTTTGTATATAGTTGCAGAGACAGAACCTTTTTCAGATTCTTTCATCCAGACTACCAGTAGAAAGCAAGAAAAAAAGAGACTTTTGAAGGTATGCAGGCACCAATTCAGCAAATAAACATTGGAGTGCTGTGTTAAATTGGAAGATCTAATCCTCTCTGTTGTTACAACCTGGTCATATCCAAGGCCACATGCTAAATATTTATATTAATTGTGATATATTCAATAAACTACTAAATGTTCATACTGCAAATCCAGAATAGATTATTACCTCATGTCCACACTTCTCACTACTGTTAGTTTTCAAAATACACAGTTTCACTCCTCATGCTGTGGCACATTATTGACCCCACTTATGCAGAGTCTTTCAGACAGGACATGAGGGAAATCTTCATCCCAGGCTGTCCCTGCTGCATGGGGCAAGGGGGCCAAAATAAATCCTACAGTTCACAGGTTGGCTACACAGTTCTGGGGCTGTCACCAAGAGACCAGTCACACAGTCATCTTCTCAGACTTAAAGGATCTTTTTCAGAATTTCAAGACATATGGATTTGCATTTATTAATTTCCTCATTGCCTGCCCAGACTTACAAAATAGAAAGTATTTTTCCATTTAGACTGATAACAACTCTCCTAGGCAGCAATTACAGAACATTCTTAAAGCAGAAGCTAAAAAGTGATATGCAGTTTTTCAAAGTTATTTTTAAGCTACCCTTTTAAGTGGAAAGTAAACTAAGTGTGCATTTGGGCTCTCTGTAATGAGGCCAAGCTAAATAATATTTAGCCACTCCAACAGCAAACAGACCCTGTACTATGTAATACCACCCCCACTACTCCAGTTCATATGCTATGATGCAATTATGGTTGTGAGTCTGTGTAGCAGTCTTCAGGCATGGCCATCATGTTCCTCTCACCCCACTATGTAGGAGGAGTGAGTTGGGAGTAACTCCACTAAAGCCAGTGTCACTGAGCCCCTGTAAGGCTGTTAAGATCTTGTATATTCCAGTGCACAACAAAAGAAGGTAGGCTGAGCTTTCCCACCTGCACTGCTTCCTCTCCATTTCTACCCTGTGAAATATTGTCTGCATTCAGTATCTATGAAATGGTTGGATTTATTTATGACTTATTCACTAAAACATAACTGCAGCTGTGTATTTTAAGAGCAACAGTAACAATCAGAATATTTTACACCAAAGCTATAATAAAAACAGGGCATTCACCTTTGTGCCATGCCTGAGGATGTTTATTTTACAAGTAATACATGACTATGTGAATAGTTCTGTTTTCAAAAAGTACACAAGATTTTATGCAGAATGGGTATGGATTCTGACTGAAGAGGTGACATTTTCCAGTGTAATAGCAGATATGTCACATTTTCCAATAAAATAGCCAGTGATAGAAATAAATCTACTAGGCCCACAGAACTGGATTTACTTTGCCACTACTCTATGGAAGTTACTTCTAGTTCTGCATTAAACTTACAACATCACTACTTATCTTAGAAATGGTAAAATTATATGGGTTTCAGAAATACACATTAGAACAAGATTAAAGAGGCAATGAATTATACCCCAAGGAGTGGTATATTATTCAGTACAGTTGCAATGCCATTAGAATAAATTAGTTCAGAGAAACAGGATGTTGGAAGACCTTAAATATCAACTGATCTATTACAATGCATTATAAATTAATGTTTTGATAATCTTCAATTGATCTGGACAACTAGGAGAAGTGCAAAATTGTCACCCCTAAGTTAAAGAAGGAGAACCCAGAGAACAGAGGCTAAGCTGTCTCACCTCAGTCCATGGGAAAGTGATGAAGCAGCTAATCCTGGAAACCATTTCTAGGCAGATTAAGGACAGGAAAATTGTCAGGAGTAGTCAGCATGGCTTCACCAAGAGGGAGTCGTGCTTGAGCAGCTTGATCAAACTCTATGATTCTATGACTGGCCTGGTAGATGAGGGGAGGGCAGTGGGGGTTGTCTGCCTGGACTTCATTGTGCCCACTGACAGTGTCCCCATGAGATCCTCCTAGCTGAGCTGTGGATGCCTGGGCTGGATGAGCAGAGTGTGGGATGGCTTCAGAACTGTCCAAATGGCCAGGCCTGAGAGTGCTGACCACCAGCACAAAGTCCAGTTGGAGGCCAGTGACCAGAGGTACCCTAGGGGTCCATTTGTGTCCAGTCCTGTTTAAAACCTGTGTTAAGGGTCTCGATGACCAAGTGTGGTTTCAGCAAGTCTGCTGATGACACAAAACTGGGAGGAGTGGCTGGTACATCACAGGGTCATGCTGCTGTCCAGAGGGATCTTGGCAGGCTGGAAAAATGGTCTGACAAGAGCCCCATGAAGTTCAGCAAGGAGAGATGCAAAGTCCTGCACTAAGGAAGAACAGCCCCATGCACCAGGATGTGATGAGGGCCTCCCAGCTGGGAAGCAGCTTGGCAGAAAAGGACTTGGGGGTCCTGGTGGACAGCAAATTGAACATGATCCAGCAGTGTGTGCTCCTTTCCAGCAAGGCTGGTGAATGATGTCCTGGACTGCACCAGACAAATACTGCCAGGAGGTGGAGGGAGGTGATCGCTCCTCTTTATACAGCACTGGTGAGACCAAGCCTTGAGAGTCTGGATTTGGGGTCCTCAGTATGAGAAACATGGACATATTGGATAAAGTTGATATGTCCATGTTATCAAAGGGTCACAAAGATGGCTGAGGGACTGAAACATATTTCATATGAGAAGAAAAGCTGAGAGAGCTGGGACAGCACAGCCTAGAGAACAGAAGGCTCAGGGGAATATTGCTAATGTGTATAAACACCTGAAGGGAGGAGGCAAAAAGACAGAGCCAGGTGTTCTTCAGTAGCACAATGGGCACAAACTGGGAAGATCCCTCTGAATAGTAAATTCTATTTACTGAAAAGCTGGTTGAGCAATGGCATAGGTTGCCACAGAAGATTGTGGAATCCTAATCCTAATCCATTCAAAAGCCTTCTGGACATGGTCCTGGACAACTGGCTCCTGAAGACCCTGCTTGAGCAGGGGATTGGACCAGATGACCTTCAGAAATTACTTCCAACTTTAACCATTCTGTTTATGAATTTTTCAATAATATTGTTCTTTATAGGCACAGGGACAGTAGGAATTCTGAAAAGACCTCCATGGTGTTAATATGTCCCAACAAACTCCTAGACAGTGCACAGAGAAGATTGTGGAATCAGTGTTTTCCAAATCTCTACTCTGTAATGAAATCCACTGATTTAGCTGTTCCTGAGAGTTGCAGTTTGTTTAGAATCATCTCATCCCCAGGACCTTGCCCTACAAGTGACCTCTCTCAAGTTATTGAAGGGGCAACTCTTGTGAGATGCTATTTGAGATGACTCAGGAACTTTATAAATAAACACTTCAATCCACTGCAATTGTCCGCTTTCAGTAGACATTAGAAAATTGGTATTAAATTATCTTGTTTAGCTAAAAGGAACACATGTGGCTCCACATTTGTTTTGAGTTAGAAATTCCAAGGGGGGAATCATTTATGTTAAAAAAGCAGCTGAAATGTATGGAGTTTTTGTGGACAGAAAAAACTTGAGTCTGCCTTTGAAGCAAAGTCTTAGGCTTAACAGACTTAAGACCAATTAACTGAAGGTGTGAAGTTAATGCACAGAAGCTAAACTGCATTAAACTCCCTTGTGGAAGCTCTTACTCAGAAATAAATTTGTTTTATTTCACTGGAGCTTAATTCTCTCTTGGATGAATTTATGTGCATTAACTCCCATCCTTAAGTTAATTCATTTGAACTTTGCTGAGCTTTCCCCTTCCATAAGCCTTCAAAAGCCAAGGACTAAGCAGTGTTTCCCTCAGAATACAGAAGAATGAAGGAAAAACAGATCCATAGAATTCACTACCTGGCCATAAACCAGAATGGCAGGAAACAAGAAACTGGACTAAAAACTCAGGAATTAAAAGGTGGGTGGTCTTCACAGAGAGGGGGTGCACATTAGTAAGTCCTCATTATCAGGAGAAAACAGAAAGCAACAACAAGTCTGCTTAAAGAGCAGGATCAGCAGGCAAATGGCTATGCCTGACAATACAAAGGCAAATTCAGAAATTCTTGGAGTTAACGTATCTGCTTCTTCCTTCCATTATTTTTACCTTCTCTCTCACAGTTTGTAAAGGAATGTGAATACTCAACAGGTTTCTTGTTCCTTTACTAGGGAGAAGTGAGGGATGCTGGGTCAACTTAAATGAGAGGAGAGCAAGTTCTTCCTTGATGCACCACCAGTTCAGAGTTATTTCTTGCTATGAATGATTGATTGATGAGTGATTTATTTCAGCAGTGCCATTGAATTCAGAACAAGTGCCATGGAAATAAAAATACCATATGTACATGTTTCAGTGTTTGCAGGACTGTAACCTAAAAGAAAAATATTCCAGTGCCTGATATTATCAGGCTAATACCCTTGAGTCTCCATCAAGTTATCTTCCCCTGTAGGTAATCATGTTAATTTTCCCCTGAATTTTTATCAAGGCATTACTGTGATTCCCAGCCTAAGCACACACTTCGAAATGTAACAATGGCAATGCATATTACATTTGAAAAATATTTATTAGAGCTTGCACAAAATTAAATATGTGATGCTTACTGAAGTAGATGTTAGGAAATGTACATATTGCCAGTACAGCTGGGAGCTTACACCAGAAATGCTTACTTCTGCCTGTTACTTTTTTTCTGATCTATCATCTTTTGGAAGTTTTTGATGAAATTTCAGTGACCAAAGCCTTGGTCATGTGCTTGTGAAATTAATATGCAAGGTGAAGCACAAACAGCCACCATTCTTTTCTTATTTTTGCTTTCAAAGTTAAGGTTTCTCCTGAGTAGAAGTTGCTAAATGCAAAATTATGTAGTGTTGTTCAGTACATACTCACTGTATACAGTTTTATATAAAGTCTTACTGTGCCATTGCTCAGACCTACCTGTTTCTGCAGATAATCTTGTTCTTGTGCTTCTCTTCTCAAAAATCATGGCCAAAGATTTTCCTTGCATTAAAGGCAAATACTGAAACATGAAAAATGAAGATATTTCAATTTTATAATTGTTATACACTTTAAAGTATGAAATACTTCTTGCACCTTTTAATTCACCATTAGAAAGTTGCAAAAGTGATTTTTTTACCTGTGGTTTTGTTCTCCTGCCCTTCAATAAATTTATTAGCAGTGGAATGGTTAAAGGCAAAGAAGTAATTCTAGGCCAAAAGCAACTTCATTTTGGCACTCAATTTGAGCCAGCATTAAGGAGAACTCAGATACTAATTTAATCCCATGCAGGGAAGTGTTTTCCATTTCCTGCATTTAGTGCTGCATGTACACCGTGTGTGGATGGATGGGGTTAGCTGACAACAGGGAATTAGCTGCACAAATCTGTTTAACCTTCCACTCACAGAGTCCTCTGGAGTGTTTAAAGAATACCTCTGGACACTTCACAGGAAGGCTCTTTGATTTGTAGCACATGATTTACAGTATTTAAGAACTCAGGAGGTTTTGTTTAGGACAAGATAGCTGAAAGGCTTTTTCACAATACCCTTCAGAACAGTATTTATTTCAACATCAGAGGGACCTAAATGACAGTTAAAACATTTTACCTCTCCTTCATGCTTTATCCTTTGTTTCAAATCTGATGCCATCCACAGCAAATACTTCAGCTCATCAGCTGTGTAGTTCTGTAGAGTAAGGAGGTCCCGACCTTTCAGATGAACATTCATTTGAGCTGGTGTCCCATACCTGTGTCAAAAAAGTGAAAAATGTGCATTTTTTGCCATTCAATGCTAAATTGTACATGTGCTAAAGCCAGTGAGCAAGACCTGAAATATCTCCCACTCCCCTCACATGACCCAGCTGGATCATCCTGACAGACCATGCTGATTAGTTTAAATAACTCCTTCTGTCAGACAGGCACAGCATGCCACTATGCACTATATCCATGGCCACTGTAACAATGTTTCAAATTGTATTATAAAATGTACATTAGATGTATTTTCTTCTGTCTTCTGAGATGCATATGGCAACTGCATGCTGCCTGTCAAAGCCATTAAAACCTGGAAAAATTACTTATGTGTAGACCCCAAAGCTGCCCTGTCAGGGGACAGAATAACAGAAATGGATCTCGGTGCTGTTTCTCCCTCTTTTTTGCTTTGTGCATGAGTAGACACTTGCCACATTCCAACCCCACTCTCACAAAAAGTGGCATTTCTATAAATGTGTATGAAATCTCTTCATTACACTGGGGAAAAGGGTAAAAAAGCCCAACAAAACAGCCTTACTGTGCCACACAAGAGACATTCTGGACATGTGGTGTTTATTCAGTGTATTCTGGCCTCCAACCAGATTTAGGACTTCAGAATCACATGAAAATGGATGTTGATAATCACCCACAGAAGTTACATGATCAAATTTCCTCTAGATTAGATGAGGCATCTTAATGAAAGTCTTGTCCAAGCCCATGTTTCACAGGCTAAAGATTAACAGGGAAGTGTGGCAGTTCAGCCCTTTCTCTGGCCTGGTACTTACAGCCCACACTGTACTCTTGCCAAGGTTTCGATGGGTATGAGCTAAACGTGTCTTTTTATTTAAAGTCGACATTTTTAGACTGATCTAATGAAATGGAGACCAAAGCAGTACAAAGAAGTGGACTGAGTGCAGCTAATACTTTTCTATTTCCAATTGTATTTGTGTTTTATATTTTCCTTTAGCTCACAATTGAGACTAGGGTCAGATGCAGCGCCTGCTAATTGCCAAGCCCTGAAGTCCACAGCTAGGAAAATATGCCCAGATATACCCCCTTGAGGCTTTGGACACGGTCCCACACAACAGCCTGAGCCCCACACTGCAGAGCCCAGGCTTTGGAGGGTGGGCTAAGTGGGGCACAAAGCATTGGCCAGATGGACGCGGCCAGGGACTTGTGGGCAGAGGCTCCATGTGCAGCTGCAGGCCAGGGATGAGGGCTGTCCCTCGGGGCTCTTGTTCCACTTGGGTTTAAGCCATTTCAGAGCTTTATTTCTGTCCCATTCCTTTTCAGTAAATTCCACTTTGGTTTTCCGAGTGCCACCGTCTCAACTTAGTGCTCTTTGTGTCCTCCTTTCTCTTCTGCCTTTCTTTGCCTGCTCTGTTTCTTTCATAGTGTCCATCTGTACCTGTGGCAGCTCAGGCAAAGAGCCTCACCACATCATTTTTCCCAGTCCATGTGCTGAAACAGCCCTGGATTAAGTTATGAAGGCTGGCTGTGAGGTGTCATTGTAAGATCTTGCTCCACTTGGGTTTCGGCCCTTTCAGAGCTCTGCCTTAAAGGGCAGGAACATCTTTTCCTTGCTGGAAACTGGAACTCCAGACCATTGCAGTGTGTGCCATGGATCACAGAGGGGAATTACTGAGGTTCCTGGGGCACTGTTTCTGCCTTGCCTCCCAAGGGAGCTGTGCAGGTGCAGGTGACAAGGTCCCGAAGCCATGTGGGCTCCCAGAGCAGATGGCAAATGTTTGTCTGCTGGACATTTTCAAGCACATTTGCAGCTCAAAGCAGAGGGAGGAAGAAAATGGAAGCAAGTCTATGGGCACTCAGGGGTCAGGTAGTTTCTACCACACCATGAAAAAGAGCCCACCAAGAAAAGCTACTGAAATCCACTCTTGAATACCAAGACACTTAGTTTATAATCAACGGATTGGGTTCAGTTTTCATTGTGTATATTCTGAAAGAAAATAGTTTTATAACTGGGACTTCTTTAATTACTTCAAGTTTTCAGAACAGGAATTTGCCTTTTTAACTTGTTTGTGAGGAAAAAAACAAACTTGTCCTGCTTTAAAATCTATGCAATTGCTTGCTGCTCCCTACTCTCCTTTGCCTCCTTGTTTCCAGAACAGCTTTGGGGCTGCTCCTTGTTTTTCTCATTTCAGCCTGCAATTCCTTCCAGGGACTTAGAGATTATCTAATGTCAATTTGCCAAACAACAACTTCTGTTCATTAGTCTTGTTTCACCATCTGGCATGACTGAGAAGTGGACTGAGAAATATTCACCAGTAATTTCTCCACTGGCAGATAGTGAAGCACTTAAATTGGTTACCCGGAGAGGATGTGGAATTACCCTCCTTAAGTATTTTCAAGACATGGCTAAGCAAAGGCATAGCTGCTCTCATATGGTGTTTGACAGGCTGCAAGCAGACAGTTGGACTAGAGATCTGCTCCTGACCTCTTGAAGATTCTGTTTTATTGCTATGACCTCCAAGAAATTTGTTCCCTTCCCTATTATCCATATCTGAAGGAGGGGCAGAAATGGAAAAATCAATTCCAGAGAAGGAGCATGAGACAACATACCAAAGTTAAAATGTAACGGGCAGAATTGCAAGGTCAAGCAGTTTTGGCTTCTTCCTTTCTGAGCAGGGACAGCATAACTTTGGACTATTAGCACAGACTCACAGACATTAATTAGGTTATCCTGCAGTATCAAACACAATGTGCTTAGCTGGTAATACTCACAGAGAGTGCTGATAGCTCATGCCAATGTTATGCTATAATGTTAAAAAACCCACCAAAAATAACAATGCTGTGTGTGGAACTTAACAAATCGGATTACTTCCTCAGAAAACCAGCTTTACTACAGTTGTTTTCCAAACTTGCTTTTCCATCACCTCTGTTAACTGCAGAAATTTCCGGACTGGCTGCAGTAAAAATCCAAAATTCATAAAAAAATTAACAGCTAGTCTTTAGGATCGCTGTAAAACAGTAGCAAATAAATCACAGAACTTGGAAAACATTTGGTTTTCATATGATGTAATGTAGAAAAGATAAACAAAAATCACTTATTGCGTATTAGGATTCCTGTGAATGTGAAATTTCTACATATTGTTTTCTAGAACTAATCACTTGTTATGTAACAAGTGTTAAGTCTATTCTGATTGAAGCTGACCTAAAACCATGAGAAAACATGGAATTAAGTTTCTGCTCTAAAATTTTAACCTGATTTTGGAGATGTGACAAATCTGAGAAGCAGCTTAGTGAAACACTGTCATACAGGTACTTCCCTGAACAGGCACAGTTATGTGGGTGCAGAAAGAACCCCAAGCCAGGTCACAGAGGCAGGTCTGCCTGCTTGACTTTGAATCTCCCATCACATCATGCTTTTCCTGCAGGCCTCCAGGGTATACAGAGACACAAAATAATGAAGCAGAGATTCACCTTGCAGCTTCAAGGAGAAAATTCCCCACCCAAACTGGCCATGATATGTGTCTAAATGCAGAAAGGTTACCTGTACTTTATTCAGATAGTTATTTACTGGTTACAGTACCTGCAGCACACACTGACCTCAAGAATAAATATTCCTTCCTGAATCTGCAGCTAAATCCCACAGAACAAATTAATGGTATTCCACAGACACTAAAACCAGATAATCCTCCAGTCTCCTGAAGTCACAGAACTTGCTGCCTGGTGAAGTAAAAGGACACTAAAATCACAGGGAAATCCCCCCGCAGAGCTTTTCTCTAAAACACTCACTCCTTCACAGGATTGTGCTGTTTCTGACCAAACACCACACACCAGATAAAACTAAAGGAAAAGCTCACCAAAACTGTCGCAGCAGCTGCTTGCTGGTCCCTGCTAGTTTTGCAATACTGACAAAATTCCTTCCATTAAACAGCATCTTCTGTTTGCATTCAGACTTCTCTTAGCCCACAAATAAAGTTATGAGAAAGGAAGGTGTAGGAAGCAGAGAGTGAGCAGTGCTGCAGTGCAAATGAGAGACAACCAAGAACCAAGGTCCTAGTTTTGGCTATCTCAGCCAGAGCTGGGCCAGGCTGGGGCTGACCCTGAACCTTTCCTTTGGTCAAACCCTACAGATATAAAGATTTCTCCCAGGGCCCATTGCACCACTCGCAGTTTGTGTTCTTCTGTGTGGGCTCATCATGTCACATCATACCTGTGTCAACACTATTTCATAGCTATTTCGTGTTAAATATTTGTACAGGAACATTTGCTGATAGAAAAAGGCAAAAGAAAACTTGCAGGATCAGCATGAGCAGGGTGGCCCCCCTAGGGATGGGACTGTGGCCATGAGGGCTCTAGCAGAACCCAGGCAGGGACTGTTGGCCCTAAGCTGAGCCAAAATGAGGGTCCTGGGTCCATGGGTATGGAACTGGGCACGGCATAAGGACTTATATAAAGACTTATTCACGCTTTTGGGGCCCTGACAATAATGAAGTAGTCTGCATTAAAAAAATCTACATTTTCCTGGGTTTTTAGGGTTTGGATTTTTTTGTTTTTTTTTTTTTTTTTGACCATATTTTCAATTATGCTGTGGTAGTGTTAAACAGTATGGGGCCCAGAAACTGAAATATTGCAACCTGCCTACCTCCTTAGGCTAAACTGCTTGCTGTATAATCTGAAGTAGGTCAATTGCTAAATACTAAAGTGATTTCATTTAAGTTTCTACCTTCAAATATAATTGTCAGATAAGATTTTATGCCACTTGCACTGTAGGTGGTTTTGAAATATGACCATTACTTTCTCATTTCCTCCTCCCTGTAAGGAGAGACGCACTAGTGTAAATCAAGGTGATGGCATATCTGTCAGAGAGGGCGATATGTTGAAATTACAATGCAAGGAACTTCTTATAATTAAAACATACAGAAGAAAAGTTTGACTCCTGGGAAAGACAGACGGCTGGGAAAACGTCACTCAGGGTGATAGCTCCTGGTGGGATTTGCTCAAGACCCCTCATGCTGAACCAATCCTGAGATGCTTGGGAAATGCAGCAGTTGCCAGGGGAGATGTCAAACAAAAGTAAAATGTAAGAGAAATTAATAGTAAGGGAATGGAAAAGAAGAAAGGGAAGAAAGGGAAGAAAGAGAAGAAAGAGAAGAAAGAGAAGAAAGAGAAGAAAGAGAAGAATGTCAGGCCATGGTTTCCCTCTTGGTTGTCCTCTGGCAAATTATTCCCATGACCTTCAAGCCCGGCCCCTGGGACTGAGCTTGTGTCATCAGTGATGCCCAGGAGAAAAGAGCAGACAAAGCAAATGTGGTCGAGGTGCCAAGGCCTCCAGTCTCATCCTGCAGCCTCACAGGGAGGGGACAGTGCCAATGCCTCTGTCAGGTCACACCTTGCACTGGGTGTGGCTGAGCTGGCGTTCATTTTCCCATAGCAGCCCTCAGTGCTGGGCTCTGTGCTGGTAGCTAGAGAGGTGTTGGTACCACTCCAAGAGTTTTGGGTACTGCTGAGCAGCGCTGGCACAGCATCAACGCTGTCTCTCCAACTTCCCACCCCTCATCAGTAGATTGGGGGTGGACAAGCTCTTGGGAGGGGACACAACTAGGACAGCTGACCCAAATTAACCAAAGGGGTATTTTATATCATATGATGCCAGTTCGCATATAAAAGCTAAGGAAAGGAGGAAGAAGGGGGAACATTCATTATTTTATAATATGTGTCTCCTGGAGCAAAGATAAGGTGCTTAAGTCCTGCTTCCTGGTAATTGGCTGGACATCACCTGCTGATGGGAAAAAGAGAAAAAAATCTTTGGTCTTTTGCTTTGCTTTTGTGCATGCAGCCTTTCATTTTTGTTTTAGCAAACTGCCTTCTCTCAACCTATGCTTCCTGTCTTATTTTCTCTCCTCTGTCCAGCTGAGAAGGGTAGAGATGAAGTGGCTTGGTGGGCACCTGGTGTCCAGTGAAGGCCAATCCATCACACCCCTGTACAGAGGCTGCCTGATCCCGATTCCCACACGGACCAATTTCACAGCAAGCTCCTTTGAGCGAGTGCCACCTAAGAGGAAGGGAGCAGCCAAGATTTACAGATGCCTGTGGCTGAAAAGGAAATGCCAGAGGGTCCAAAGAAAACTTACAAAGTTTTATTAGTAAATTATACACGTGGCATGTTAATTGGTTTAAGTTAGCTCCTTATCTCCTAGTTGCAAGAGAAATAACAGAATTTAAAAAAAAAAAGGTGGGAAGAGAGAGAAAAGGAGATCATCGGTCCTGGGTCCAGTACCGATCTGGCCAACAAGAAGTCCGGGGTCCTCAGGGGCACCGCCTGGGCACTCTGGGGGTCGATTTCATAGAGAAGCTTTCCCCGGGAGCTCAGGGCGCTGTGCCGGGCCCGGTGCCGCCCCACCGCCGGCCGCCCAGGGAGGTGCTGGAGCCACCGTCCCTGGAGGTGTTTAAGGAAAGACTGGATGTGGCACTGAGTGCCATGGTGGCGTTGGCCGCAGGTTGTACCCGGTGATCCCAGAGGTCGGTTCCAGCGCAGCCGCTCCTGCGGTGCCGTGCCCACACCCCCATCCCCGGCCTTTCCCCGCCCGGCGCAGCCGCTCCTGTGGGGCCGTGCCCACACNCCGCCGCGGGGACCGAGCTGCCCGTGCCCGGTGAGTGCGGCCGCTCCTCGAGGCACCCGGCGGGAAAGTGCGTCTGCCTGCGCCGGCCCCTGCCCACCTCACCCCCGCAGGTCTCCCCCGGCTCCCTCCGGCTGCGGGCCCCGCGCCGGGCCGGTGCCTGGCGGCGTCTGGGGAGAAACGCATCCGCTGCCGTCAGAGCTCGGACGGGGTAGCCCCGTCAGCGGCGGGGTCAGGGGGCAGCGCCGGGCACGCGGGGGGCCGCGGTTATTCTGAGCATTAATAGTTAGTTTGTGTCGCCGTTTGGCCCAGGATGATGTTCAAACGTTTGCTCGTTGCTGGGACAACAAACGCCTCGTGTATGTCCTGCGGGATTTAAATTACCGAGTTGATGGGATTCAGTTTCCAGACTGAATCCCAGCGCTGAAGCACGGAATGGGTCAGGCTGGAAGGGACCGCCGCGGGTTATCTGGTCCCACCTCCCTGCTCAAGCAGGGTCAGCCCAGAGCACATGGCACAGGATTGTGTCCAGATGGTTCCGGGATATGTCCAGTGAGGGAGACCCCACACCACGCGCGGGCACTGCACAGGAAAGAATTTGTTCCTCTTGTTCAGGTGGAACTTCCCGAGCATCAGTTCCTGCCCGTTGCCTCTTGCCCTATTGCTCAGCACCACCGAGCAGAGCCCGGCTACATCTTCTTGGCACCCCCTGGGTTTAGAGGTTTATACACATTAGTAAGGTTCCCTGTAAGCCGTCTCTTCTCGAGGCTGAAGAGGCCCAAATCCCTCAGCCTTTCCTCATAAGAGAGATGCTCCAGTCCCCTAGTCATCCTTGTTGCCCCCCCGGACCCGCTTTGTGAGCCCATGTCTCAGTTGTACTGAGGAGCCCAGAACCGGGCACAGTACTTGTGTCCAGTTGTGAAATGTTGTGACTTAGTCAAATGAATGAGATACAAAAGATATGGGGAGATTTATCAGCTTTTTCAATATACACTGAATGTGAACATAAAATGTTTTCATGTTAACCCTTCTGAAGGGAAAATAAGTGAACTAGAGAGCTCTCTACGTGCCGAAGAGATCACTAAGGAAGTTCAGAAGTGCATGGCTGTCTGGCTGGAGATGAAAACTTAAAACAGAGCTTTCAGATGCGGTTTAGCTTGTGTGTAGTTGTAGGTGTGTCTAGGTAAAATAAGGAAAAAACTCAACTCTTTAAAAAGGCTTGAGTTTGTCTGCACAAAGCTTGTTGAGCAAGTGAAAGTGAAAAACATCTAGTGAGGTAGTAAGTACAATTTATACATGTCTGCTCCATCTGATACGTAAAATAACGTCTTTGGAAACAGGGGAAGCTTTTGCATTAAATAATTATTTTAAATGCAAATCAAATATACAGTTTAAGAAAGAACTTTTAGGTTTTGGAGCTGGGGTGCATATTGATGATGAGATTGTTTTCATTGAAAGCAAATGCACTAAGATGTCTCAATATAATTTTCAGAAACAGTCTACTGTCCTTGTGTCTGTTTCCTAACATTTGTTACATGCTAACAAAATTTACAAGTAAAAGGCTTGGTTTATTCTTGGTTTTGTTTTTAAAAAATCTGTATTTATAGCACAGGCTTTGACATTTTAAAATAGGTCTAATTGAGCTTTTATATCTGAGCTGATATTGTCTGCAAGAATTTTGACAAATTATTTAACTTGTAATTCCATTTATTTTTCTGTAGAATTAGTAGTTTCTGTCAAACCACGTGCCTAACCAAAAGCTGAACAAATAGTTAACATTCTGTGTTTTGAAACAATGTTGCTAATGCTTTTGAAAGTGTGAACAATTGAGAAAGGAGGCAGACTACAAAGCCTGAAGGGCTGCTTGGACTTTATTTTGGGGTGGTTTTGTTTGGATTTTTTAGATCACGGTCTTATCACTGAATCACAGAATGGTTGGGCTTGGAGGAAATCTCTGGAGACCATCTGGTCCAACGCCCATGCTGAAGCAAGTTCACCCAGAGGTGGTTGCACAGGATTATGGCCAGGCAGGTTTTGAATATCTCCAGAGATGGAGACTCCACAGCTTCTCTGGGCAGCCTGTTCCAGTGCTCTGCCACTCACACAGGAAAGTTCTTCCTCCTGTTTGGGTGAAATGAGAGTTTTGCCAGCTCATGTTTTGAAGGCTGAGAGAAGAAAGAAGAGAAAGATAAGAAAATGAAATGTGCCACTGAATTGATAGAACTTGTCTGTTTCAAAATATGTGAGGCAAAATTTGCTTTCACTAAAATGGACATCTTTTTGTGTTTCAGAGTCAGGTGCTGTGTTCACATTTGGGAAAAGCAAATTTGCCGAAGATATTCCTAGCAAATTCTGGTTCAAAAATGACAAGCCTGTACTTATATCATGTGGAGATGAACATACAGCTATTATTACAGGTCAGTATTGGAAATGGAGGATATAGAATCAGAATTGTTTAGGTTGGAAGAGACCTTTAAGATTATCAAGTCCAGCCACTAATGCAGCACTGCCAAGTTTACCACCAAACCATGTCCCCAAGTGCCACATCTGTACATCTTTTAAGCACCTCCAGGGATGGTGACTCAGCCACTTCCATGGGCATCCTGTTCTGTGAAATTTTTCCCAATCTCTGGTCTAAACCTTCCCTGGCACAGCTTGAGGCCATTTCCTCTCATCCTCTTGCTTGTTACCTGGGAGAAGAGGCCAACCCCCACCTGGCTACAACAAGTTGTAAGGTGATAAGGTCTTCTGTGAGCCCCCTTTTTTCCAGCTTCCCTGATAGGACTTGTGCTCCAGACCCTTCTGTGGACACATTCCAGCCCCTCAATGTGTTTCTTGTAGTGAAGCTGACCTATATGATACAAGGTGATATATTTGGACACCTTTGAAAGTTAGGAATCTTACCTGCATCCTGAGGTACATTACTGAGGTTGGGGAGAGGGGAGAGGACTGCTTTGTGGGAAGTGTTGGATGCCTTTGGAATTAGTGTGAGATCACTCAAGGTGTTCACAGGACATGAACTGTTTGGAGGAAATTTGTAATAACTGAGTGTATGACAGGATTTAAACGAAGTATAACTTAGTTCAGGCTGAATGTTTCTCATGAATCTGACAGTGTTTTGTATGTCACATATATTGTATCATGGAAGTAACAGTAACTGCTGAACACCCCAAGTTCACTAGAAATCTCATTGAAACAATAAATACAATTGTGTCTCTCTAATTAAGCTTGGAAATACTGTTGACTGTCAGATGAAAATAACCCTTGAAAGAGCAACTCAATAAAGGATTTCAGAAAATCCTACCAAAACCAGAAATAAATGGAAAAAGCGTTCAAAGAAACTCTGGTGTAATAGAGGGAGCATTATTAATGGTTTTTTCTTTTCTTCGAAATGATGGAAACAACACTCATTAAAGAATTTGTTCATTTTATTTTACATGGAAGGGACTACTCTTCTGTGGATGAGCATGTGTGACGATTGCATTGACAATCAACTGCTGACAGATAATAAGATTTTGTTGTTGAAAAAATATGTGTGTATTTTCAGGACTTCTTAAATTGGAATGTAGTTATTGCTCATCAATATCCAATTGGTCATTGCATATTAAGTAATTTCCTGGGGGTTTCTTGCAATGTTCGCAAGCAACATTGAAGATGCTGAATTTTTAGAAAGAACTATTCCAGGCAAGATAAAAAAGACTATAGATTTCATGGGCTGCAGAACACCCTGAGGTGAAATTACACAATTAATTTTTCAAGTCTGACTTCACAGAAGATGAATTATACATCAATAGTTTATTTTGAACAAAGCTTGATACTTTTTCTTGGATTGAACCAATAATATTAAAGTACCTGTAGCATTAAATTAATCTGGATGTAACCTAGGGCACTGTGGAATTTTTCTTTTGCGTTTTCTTTTTACATATACTTTTATATGCCCACACCCAGTTTGAAATAACACGGGTATAGTTCTGTATTTAAACCAGTCAAGTTAAATTGCCTCCCAGCATGTGCCTGGGCCAGCACTGTTAACCCCAATCAGCAACAATTCTCTAATTCCCACATCACTGTAATAGTGACCTCTTAGATAAAGCTTTTGACGAAGTCATCTTGCAGAGATTTTCATGCAGCACCATTTCTGTACGATTTCCCCTTCTCTCCATTATTTTAGTACATGCAGCTTGTTTCAAAAGTGTCTCTGTAGCTTGCCTTAGCTGTTGTAGTGGGCAGATACCTCTCCAGGGAGGCTTCTAGACGATCAGATCTTTATTTCCTCAAAGCTTTTGTGGTCAAGGAACTGTAGAAGCATGAGAAAAAGACTTCTTTGCTAGCAAAAGGTTTTCTGGGTCATTGTAAAGTAAAGACAAAAGTGAGGGTAAAGTGTGGATCAGCAACAAGCAAAGGTAGAGAAACTGCAAGAGTCATACAAAAAAGTGAAGAAGGGAAAGAAAAAGCTCTTCTCCCTCATTTGTTCTTCACACCAGTGCATGCCCATGTGCACCTCACATTTCTGCAGTTAGATGGAATTGGATGATCCAGTGGAATTAAGCCCTTGGGAATGACCCTGAGCTGCAGCAACACCTGGAATAAATGGTCCAGAAGCATATGCTGATAATGAGTTTACTGAGAAGGTTGCAGACCTTGTGGGAAACCAGGAGCTTCTTCAGCTGAACCTGTCATGGAAGAGATAAAAGACAAACATCACCAAGGAAGGAAAAGTATCTCAAGCAGGTGTGTGTTAATGCATGCTTCATTTTACTTTCAGTCTTTATTTACAGGTCACAAAATTTCCCCCCCTTTTTTTTTCCTACTCCTTGAAAGAGGGAGTGGGAGATATATTTGTAGGGGACAATGGGAATATGAGGTAAATTAAAACTTAGAAATATATCAATTTTACACTTAATGTGGCTCAACAATTGTAAATGAAACAATCACCCAAACTGATGTAAATAATTCCTTAATGCTAGATTTGGGCAGGAGAGATGGCTACAACTAGCACCAAATCTTGACTAAATACTAATGAAGAAAATGTACAAGAACTGATATTTAGCATTCAAACAAAATATTCAGAGCCTTTCAAATACTTCTTTCATCTAATCCAGCATCAATATTCCCATATGACTTTTATAAAGACAAATGCAAAGTAAATATAAAACACTCCATCCTTTGGCTTTCTAGTTGAGGAGTTAAGAGTCCAAAATTTTATTTACATGCTGTGGCTGCATGTTGGAATTGAAGGGACCAGTGATAGTTACTGGCTGACTTTGCGTTGGCTTGCTGAGCTAGTTGAAGAAATGTTTTCTTCTCCAGGAAGGAAGTTTGGGATTGAATTTTGTGTTTATTTATTCTTTTGCTGTCTACCATTGGCATAACCTTGATTAAAATGTCCAAGCAGGAATTTTTCTAAGCAGTGGTCTTTAGAACTTTAATGCAGTCATGAGCAATATATATTCCAGCACCAGTTGTAACATGTTTCACGGTGGTTCTTGCCTAATTTCTGTATTTTTTGGCCCAAGAATAGATAGTCCATTCCCTGCATCTTCTATAACTGCAGGCTTTGTAAAGCAATTAATTCATCCTCATGGGAGCTGGTGTGAAGAAGTATGAATATGCATACTTTTAAGAATCTCCGTCCAATGCCTGTGTATTAAATTTTGTTTCCTACAAAACTCTTAAAATTAACAGCTGTCTTATTGTTTATTTGCCTTGATTAGAGTATCCTAGGCAGCTTAACCACATTTAATCAAAGAGACCAATCCTGTTCACAAGGGGGGAAGATGCTGATGAATGAAGACACCTTTTATGAACTCAGTGCTCTGGAGAGAATTGAAGCCCCCAACACAAGAAGGCAGAAGCAAAGAAAGAAGTATCAATTGTAAAAGTGGGAGTGAAAAGAGGTGCATATGGAAGCACAAGAAGATAGGTACTCATAATTTCAGGTTTTGTAAGGCATTAAACATTCAAGAGAGACCTTGGAATCCCTCCAGGTGTTTGGTCACCAGTTTTCTTCTATTCTTTCTGCTTACCAGTAGTTCATCAGAGCATGGCACAGTATCTTTTGCATCAACTGCAAGGGAAGGATGAGAAAGATTAGTACACTTTTGTGTTGATGTATATGAGCAAGCAATGTACTGTACTGTGCTGATTTTGCTTGTGTGATGCCAAATGTCCTAAGCATGACTGTTCTTGTTGCTCAATAAAGTTTCTGAAAATATAATGACTTGTCTAACAAAACTGATGCTGCTCCTATTTTCCTGGGATCTATTTGACTTCTATATGAGTTTTAAATCAACTGTTAACGTAATTTATTCACTAAATAGCTCAAATAAAAATAATTTTAAAAATAATCGTGGTGCCTTGGCATTTGCTACTCTGTACAAAATACTATCTTTTATGTTTTATTCAGATTCAGTTTCTCAGAAGGATCTTGTAGTAAATATTCTAGGTCTGTACATCGCCTCCCCATCTTATTTCTCTCCCACACTCATATAATTTAAAAACAAAAGGGGGGAATATGTAAAACATACCTTTAAACATAGGTGATTAGAGTACTTGGCTGCCTGCTATGGAAAGCATATGGGATTTCAGCTGATATTTCCCAGCTGCCCAATGAATGCCTTTGAAAGCACTTCATGAACCAGAAGTGCACACAACTGATGGGGCTGCCAGGAATCACAATTGTGGTAGCAACTATTCATGAGAAATGAGGTGGGAGACAATCTCCTACTGAAGTGTCCCACAAAACCTCTGTTGCTACACATGGAAGTGTATTGTGGCTTCCCTGGTAGCCCTGAATCGCTGCTGGTGAAACATCTGCTGATGTACCTGCCAGTGAACTCATACTTGGGAGAAATACTTCAGTTTTGCGTCAGGATAAAGGTGGAGACTGCTGTTGGAAGTGTGTTTTCATCACCAAAACAGTCTGAGTAGGCCTTTTCATTATATCCTGTTGTTCCCCTCCTGCCCAGAGTCATAGTCTCACTCTTGGACCTGTCTTGTGCCAGCCGTTCCACCTGGCAGGTGGCCACAGTCTGGACAACGGCACCAAAGTGGAAGCAAAAAAGCCAACAGCAATCCGAGTTTACGAAATTTTGAAATTTGATCCTTGCCTATTTGTCTACTGTTGGATTCAGTGCATCTGTGTGATGGCTGGGATATCTCAGTATGCAGTTATGAAAATTGTGCCTTTTGCATGCAAAATTATATTGGATTTCTTGGCCAGCTTAGATTGTATCATGTCTCTTCTGAAACTTGATTTGCTGTACAGACTGAGAAATGTTGCTTCATTATAGGCATTTGTTTAGGTTCCTCTGTAGAGCCTATTAATTCTCATTCTCTTTCTAAATTAACTGCTTCCCAGATTTTTTATTTTTTGTTACACTCCAAGGAAACCTGAAATTATAAAAAGCTGTCATTCAGTTGTAAAAGAATGTGGAAAAATTCCTCTCATCTATTAAGCTCCTTGACTTACAAAGCTATGCCTGAGAATTTAAAGACTGCTATAAAACCCAGCAGATTATAGGATGAAAAGCATGACCTTGTTTGAATTTTGCATGGATAAAAGAGAATGTGCTTAAATTGAATTAGGGCAGCTTGGCATCATACTCCCACAAAAGTACTGCTGTCTTAGGAAAGCAGTTGGCAAGTGTAAAGCAAGGATACAAGGAAGCCATACCAATATAGGATAGATGTCATTTGCTGATAAGAATCCTTTCTGTTAAGGTGTGTTTGCTGTCAGGGACAGCTCTGCATGTGTTTGACATGATTGCATTATCAAAATTAGGATGGAGATATAAATGCTGTTAGTAGTACACTGTGAGCATGAACTTGACCTCTGTCTTTCTTCCCTTCCAGCTTTTTTTGGAAAGACATAAATATTGACACATAGTCTCACGTGCCAAGACTTATAAAATCTAACAATCAGGATATTAGATACCAGTCATAGTTAAGCATTGGTGTGGTTTTTTTCTTTTTAGCTATGTGGTTAAATTTAAGAAAATGAATGGATATTTTTATTAGAATAGGATTTCTTTGCAATATTTAAAACATTGCAATATCATATTTCAAAGTCCGTAAATCACAATCAGAACCTTCACTGGGAACAGCCATATTATTTTGGCATTATTATATGGAATTGCTGTTATGGACTGTGGTTGTGGTAATTGTAGATGATGAGGGTGACAAGCTCTGTGACCCAATTTCTCTCTAGGGTGACATTATGATGTAATGTAATGCACAGAGCTCTGCAGACCTTCAGAAGTAAACAAAGTCCTTTTAATTGTTGTAAAAGGGTGGAGGTTTGGGGAGAGGATGTTGTTTTGTTATGGGATTTTTTGATAAATCAGTTTCTATTGTTTTGAAAAGATTTCTGTTGGAACAAGGGTTTTATTTTCCAGTGGGAACTTTACAGCTTTACAAGATGTGCTAGTTTAAAAAAGTGAAATTAAATGAGTTCATTTTAAGGTATTGTCAGTAGTCAGTTTTGGCTGATTTTCATCCCCGATGACAAAATTCTTATCTGTTCATATACCATTCTCAGAAAAAGCACTGGTTGTTCACTGTTTGCAATGGTCAAACATGCAAGTCCAATGATACATCACAGGAATGTCTGAAAGGTGATTCTAGCATTGTCCCTGTTGAACATTTGTAACCTAACGTTTGCATTTAGGTTTACAAAACTCTCTGACTGCATGGTGGATTTATGCATTCTCTCTTTATATGCAGAATAACAAATTAATACATTTTGTGAAAATTTATCTCCACGTTTGATAGAAATGCATATTTGTAAATCATTTTAAGAGAAGACATTTAGCAGTAAAAGAAATATTTCACCCTAAACAATCAAATAAGCCAAATATTACAAATTTGTACTTGTATTTATCAAATAGTTGCATTATTCATTCATGTCTTTGGGGTAAAAGATGTGGGTGCTCAGTTAGGTGTGCTGTTATTTTATAAGGGGGCTTGTAGATACTGTGGTTTCTGAACTGCAGGGTCTGCCCAAAAGTACAACATCTTGTTTTCTGAAGAGCACTTCATCTGTGCTGTAATTAAAGATGAGGATGTTTCTTTTTCTGGCCGGGGATTTCTTACTTAAACAATGCAATTACTATTTTTGAACTGTGAAATCACAAGGATATTAATTATTGTTTACATTTATGAATTGAATTGCCTAAACTTAAACCTTACATTAAAAAGGAAGTAATAGGTTCGTTGTGAGTGAATGACCATCTTGTCTTGAGTGAGGTATTCAAACTCTTGTATGGATTCTGTCTGTGATTTTTTTTCAGGGAAAGGTAAACTGTACATGTTCGGCAGCAACGACTGGGGCCAGTTAGGGCTGGGATCGAAGAGCACTGTCAGCAAACCAACCTGTGTTAAAGGTTTGTGTGATTTTTATTTCTTTTTTTCTTTTTGTCTGTTTGAAAGGAGACCCTTGTGGAAAGGTACTTCATAGGATGCAATTTCAAAGCAACTGATTCTTTATTCATCATGTGTGCACATTACTGCACAAGATCATGAAGGTAGCTCGAAAGGATCTCTTAGTGATTTTCCATTACTTCAGATTCTGAGTCCTTCTGCATCTGAGGATTAGTTCAGATACATAGAATCCTGTCATTATTGAGGGCTCTGACTTTATGTAGTACTTGCCTATTCTGACAAACCACATCTTCATTTTTTACTGCAGACAATAATCAGATGCTTGGTCTCTGCATTGTCTATGTGTTAGAAACCATAGTTCCAACATTGTGTAACCTCTGTGTCACTATTTTCTTAGCAACTTTGTAAATGAAAAAAAATCTATCAGAAACTTTTCACAAGTACTGCTACATTTTTAACAAGTATAAGAAATGCCCAAGGGGCCATAAATGTTAATACATTTTTATGAGGTAATCAAATAAATTCCTGCATTCTTTCATGTGTTGGAAAATATTTTTTCATTGCACTGTGATCTTTTTGATCTTTCCTAGCTGTTTTTATCTTGTCAAACAAAGCTGAGTCAATACTTTTCCCTATCCCTTTACTTATGTCAAGTCAGATCTATCCCATTAACACATTTCGTTTCACTATTAAATGTTTATCTTCACTCTTTCTGCTAGCGGATCGATCTGTTAGCTTATTGTTAAAAACAAATTATCCTGCTTGTTCAAACTCTGTTCTTCCTGATTTAGTTTATTCTACTGTCCTTTATTTGCTCCTGCCTCCATCTCTCTTCAGACTGAGAATGCAGCTACTCTCAGGTACACATCTTCTGTTGGCCATGTGAGACATTGATTCCTACCTTGGCTCAAGTAGATTTGGTTTCAAGTTTTGAGTTTGCTGTTGAATTGCAATGGAGAATAAAAGATGAAGAGAAGATGACCAGACCTGGCATCCACTGAAAAAAGTCCCAAGAGGGGTGTCTTTTTTTCTCTAGGCAGTAGACAGCAGGAGGAATTCCTGGAGTTTTTCTCACTAGCCTTTGGTCATCACTTGGCTTTGGGAATGGGGTTGCAAGGACACTTTTCAGTTTCTGCTTGGAACCAAATGCTTGTGTCTGCATGTTTTCTGAGAAAATATTTTCTGGGACTTGGTTAGAGATTAATGAAATTGGTTATGAAAAATCACCAGCAACACTGTAAATATAGCATGTCTGATACCATACAATTGGTTAGCCTGAGTGGGAGGAAGTTTAGGGAGCACAGGCTTCTGAAGAGCTGATTAAGATCAACTCTGAAGTTGAAGAGTGTTGGGATATAAAGATTGTAGGAAGAAACCACCATTGGAAATGTTATGGTTCCAGCCTGTTGGTAGTGGTAGATGTTGGATAGAATAAGCAGGAACCTGAATTTGGACAAATTAAGTTTGTGTCTGTCTGACAGACCAGAAGCAGTCCATGCTTAAGCTGATAGATTTGTTTGTTGACTTGGTAGAAGGGACCTTAATCTGGATGTTAAAGAGCTGATGAAAGTTGATCTGGAAGGGCTGAAAAAGGTTTTGTGAAAGGGATGATTGTTGCTGGCTTTGTTATGGACTAGTGCAGTGGAAAAGCAATTAAAGATTTTATTATGTAAAAATAATCCTGGTTTAGAGCATTGTATAGGGTACATGGACATGATATAGAAGATAATTTGTTGACAATGAACAGTAACTGGAGCAAGGATGGAAAAGTCAGGGAGACATTCTCTCTCTATTTCTGAAATGGAGTGCACTTGTCATAGGAGAAGAGGAACCTCTGTATTCTCTCTTTCCCACCAAAATAACTCCTGGCTCCCCTCACATACATTCCCAGTCATTCAAAGTGACCAGACTGCAGAGAAATGCATGCCATGGCACTGTCATTGCTGGTAACTCAGCTGAAATTGAGAAGGATGACATATGCAAAAAATGTAGGCACTAGCCCAGGTAGGGCTGCCCTTGGCAATTGAGGTCAGTGATCAGGAAGTGATCAGAACAGGGCAGAAAAGGGATGTGAGCACAGCAAAGGGACGTAGGGATGGTAAGACAAGGAACAGGATGGTTTAAAATATTTACAGTAGTGGGAAAAG
Organism: Promerops cafer; assembly: GCA_013398275.1. Taxonomy (NCBI): domain Eukaryota; kingdom Metazoa; phylum Chordata; class Aves; order Passeriformes; family Nectariniidae; genus Promerops; species Promerops cafer. Next base: position 2,439,498 of record VZSE01003938.1, on the reverse strand, counting down.
TCTAAGAGGGAAGTAGCAATAGCACTGTTAATGAAAAGATAGCTTAAATCATTAATATTATCCTGCAACTTAATATATTCTTTGAGGCATATCCCGTAAATGGCAAATTCCAGGGACTGTGGCATTGGGATGAAGTAACCATCATGAAGTTAACTTGAGTGTTTTAAGTTTTTAAGGTTTGACCTATTTTCTTATCTTGGGGGAATACTGATTTGATAAGTCATATGCTAGTTTCAAATGGGTAACAAATCTTGTAATAATTCTGTTGGTAAAAATGTGAAAATAAGAAATCAGAGCTCCCTCTAGAGCATAGAATATTTTGTTGTTGAACAAGCTATCAGCTTGTTTGTAACTTTTCCTCCTCTTTGGTTCTTAGCTTTAAAACCAGAAAAACCAAAACTTGCTGTTTGTGGAAGAAACCACACTTTAGTTTACACAGGTATGTAACCTCTTATTTCATACATATTCAAGATACGTCTCTTCCTTTGCTTTCACGCAAAATTATACTAGGAACCCCAGAAGTGTTGAAGAAGGAAAAAAAAATGAAAATGGGTCTTCTAAAACTTTGGGGTTTGACATCCAGTTCTTAGAATTCAGAATTTTTTAGAATTTTTTAATTTATTCTGAGCAAATGCATTTATAAACTAATGTTAGATAGTAGTTTCCTAGTAATAGACATATGGAAAAATTTCTTGCTGGCATTTGAGGTATGGTTAACAATTATGAATATTTCCTTTAAGTCCTGTAAAGATATATTGTTATTTTTATATGCATCTGTACTCAAATTTACCTTTGACAAATAATCTTTGTTAGTGTGAATTTATATATTTGAATACATATAATAGAACTGAATGCTTTCAAGTCTTCACATTTTGTTGCATTTTTGGTTATACAGCATAGCCTGCTATTTCAATGACAAGTTGCTTTATTAAGCTACAAATAAATAAACTGTAAATCTAAGCTTAAAAATAAATTTGTAGAGACACAGTGTACAGAGAATTTATGAAGGTTCTTGTCATGCTTCTATGGTTTATGTAATGGAATAGCCATCTGTGTGGTTGCAATCCTTTAGCTTTCAGTAATGTTGTAAAGAGGATTGTTTGATTATTAGGAGGTTTGTATATGTGGAGACCCTGAACACTGTAAATAAGATTGTTAGAATAAAATAGAACATATTAATAACAATCGAGTATGCAAGACTGCACAGGGTAAATATTAGTCACCTTTGGTGTACACACTGGCTAGATAATTTGTGGCCATTATATGTTGGTTTATTTATCATATTTCTGTCTGGGTTTGTGTTAATAATAGGCTGTATCTGTTTCTTCATAGATGAGCACTTTAGATGTGAAACATACTAAAATTAAAAGTATAAATCTTAAAGTTCTCTAAGGTTGACGATATCTGTCATCAGCATTAAATTCAAGATTCTAAAAAAAATCTGGTTAATTAAATAGGAAGTTATTTAAATATTAAAGTAAGTAAAATATTTCTAATAAAAATAAGTAGAAATATATTTCATTCACAGTACTCAAAACTATCAAGTTATTAATTTTTTTAATTTACATACTAATACAGCTTCAGTTTTTCTTGTGTGTGATATCATTCACCCTTTTCCTCCTGCTTTATCTCGAAGTATACATTGTGGAAGGAGCTGCTTCTGGCTGCCAGGGCTACTGACAGTCATTTTTTCAGAGCTCTTGCAGAACTTCCAATCACATTTATTTTTACATCAGTCTCCAGAGTAGTGGGGAATGCAGCCTAAATACATGTAAGGCCTTTAGGAAGTTCTGCTCCAAGTGTGTGCAGGAAAACCTTACTAGCTACAACAGAAACTGCTAATTTCAGCTGGAGGGTGTTTCAGGGAAATATACCCTAATGTTTTTGTGGTTTTTTTTTTCCCGTTGAAAATTAAATTACTTGCTCTGGTTTCTTCTTTCTGTATATTACCTGTGCTCTTCTCTATGCAGAAAAAGGAAATGTCTATGCTGCTGGAGGTAACAGTGAAGGCCAGTTGGGATTAGGTGACACAGAGGAAAGGACCACGTTTCATTTAATTAGTTTTTTTACCAACCAGCACAAGATCAAGCAACTATCAGCTGGATCATACACCTCAGCAGCAGTAACTGGTGAGAGCAACTCCTAATAAAATCTATTTATGTGTGTCCAACCTGGTCCCAGGAAGACATTCAATCCAGCATTCTGTCTGCATGTGTGGGTGCATTTTCTATCCTCACTTTCATCTTTACTTGGTAGCCACAATCATTTTTTGACAGCCAATTGCCTATTTTAACAGTCTGGTAACAGGTGTGTGTCTCATTAACTTCTTAGAGTTTTTGTGAAAGTTTAGTAGAAATACTTACAGAAGAATGGTAGGAATACTCTCAAAATGAAAAAAAAAAAATCTTCAGTTTATTTCCAGGGAAAGCAGCTACAAAACATGAATCCTATGAAAACTAACATCTCTAATTCCACTTGTTACTGCAGCTATTGCAGTCCATTGGTGCAGGCTGCACAGCTGTGTCATTTCTTACTAATTCTGGGAGAGGCCGAGCCTCTCACCTATTTCTCAGGGGGCAGAATTATACCAATTATATGTCACAACATGCTGAAATCCACACAGTTATAATACTTCCAGTCACTGGATGGGTGCTCCTTTATTACCCTATAATGCAATTTTTCAAGTCTTCCTGTAAAGCAGTTTTTTCTGTACCTGTTTAGGGTAGGCTATTGAGCCTGTAATTTCAGAACTTGAGAGAGATGCTAGCCTGCTTGTTTGGGTTTTGGTTTTTCTATGCCAATTGCTGACATTCTCCTGGGATTTTTAGATTTTTAGGACAATTTTGAATTATTTCAGCTCCTAACACCACCTCAGTAGCACTGTAGGTGGTACTTTTTTATTAACAACTTATTTCCCACCAATAAGAATTATGCATAGAGAAGACCTTATCTCTTCTAGAAGGATCTAGAGACTTTTCATGTTGTTCACTGCATTTTTTGGTTTATTTTTCTTTTACTGTTACCATTGGTCTTTGTTTCAATAGAAGCTGGTCTTAATAAATCTGGAACATCTACTCTTGTAGTTTAAGGAAAGCCAAATGAAGCTGGTCAATATAACCACCTGTGAGGAGAACTGAAGGATAAGGCATGAATAAGTGGGATTCCTACCAAAGTCAGAACAGATAATAAGTTTGGAAGAATGAGAAAGGAGTGACTTGCACCTAGAAATGAGCAGATGCCTTAAATTCACTGTAATATTTTCATACTGACCTCTGGCAACTGAATTGTCTCACTCAGTCTTCCTCTTTCTGAAGGAATGTTTTTTACATAGTACTTTTTCTGTTGGTATTTATAGCCTAACATCAGTTGATCCGTAAGTGTTCTGGGTCACTTTTGAAAAGCTTAAGGAAAACCCTCTTATTTCCAACTCCTTTTTTGCATTGTACTAATTTATCATTTTATTTCCTTGAGATTATGACATTCAGTAGTATCATATACAGAGTTTCTGAAATACTCTTCAGTAAATATATTAACTTTTTTATTAGTTGTTGTTTTAAATCTATTAACTATCTGTGTCTTCATTTTAGAGGATGGGCAGCTCTTTGTGTGGGGTGATAATTCAGAAGGTCAGATTGGCCTGTCCAGTGAAGCCTCTGTCAGTGTCCCCTGTAAAGTGGATATTGGAAAATCTGTTTCTTTTGTATCCTGTGGATATTATCATTCTGCCTTGATTACAGGTAAGAGAATGGGAGCAGAGGTTAGTGGAGACAAAACAGTGGTTTTCAAATAGTTGTTTGAAACTTGATACCCTATAGTTGTTAAAAGCTGCCATGTGACAGAAAGCCTCCTATGTAGATTTGTATCACACAGAGAGAAAAAACTTGCAGTTAATTTTCTGCATTTGCACATTGTTGTGTGAAAGTATATTAGAAAGAATGAAATATCTTATCACAGTTTGTTTTCATAAAGGTTATTGCATATATTGTGGATTAAAACTATGGTTTCAAAAATCCAACTTTTTTTTAGGTTTTATTTTTTTTGGTGATCAAGTAGCAAACTTCATCTTCTCCAGAAATGTCAATATTGAACTGAGCTGCTATGTTATGAGAAAAAATTAATCTTGTTAAAAGTAAAAGATTGTTGTCCGATTTTGTTGTTCAGTCTTAAAATCTAAGTTTTGAAGTCAGTTAAACTGGCAGTACATGAAATGAGGAGAAGCAATGCTGCAGTGAGCTGCTGACTGATCTCCAAATCAAACTACCTCCCTATTGCTTTCCACCTTTCTCTTCCCAGCTCTCCCTTGGTTTCCAAAGTGAAGATTCCACTCATCTTTTATAATGCCAGTATGGATTAATTATCATCCAGTATTGATGGCATTATGTATGAGCAGCTATGAATTCCTCTCAGCCATATAGATATACATTATTAAACATTACTGTTTGGTCCCCTTAGAGCAATTAAAGATTTGAAAGGATCGATAGTTTTGATTGTAAAGCTTTTAATGGCTACCCAGGAGCTATTCCATCAGATACCTTTCCCAGATTACTTGATAAATGTTACTTTTCCACATACAGTACCTATATTGCTCTCTGAGAACATGCTGTTAACAGAATGAGAGCTTGCTACAGTGGACAGATATTAATTAGGTGTTATGCTGGTAGTGTGCAACTTTTTATTACAAATGCTTTATTACAGTAAATGAATTAAGTGTCTGATCTGATCAGGACCTCAGCACCTGTTAGGAAAAATACAGCTTCCTGGACTCAGAATAAATGGGGGGGAAAAAAGATCCTTGCTTCAAGGATGTAGTAGTAATGTGTGTCTCTGCCTTCGAGCCAAGAGCTGAAGGTCCAGGAGTGCAGCAGGATGTCACAAAAGTTCTCATTAGTAGAAGGGTTGAGGACAAACATCTAAGAGTAAAGAGAGAACACTGTGTGCCAAGTGCCCTAAGGAAGTGGAAATTTTTGATGGAAGAGGATAAGAAAAAAAGGCTTAGGCTTGTACCTGGTTAAGAAAAAAGGAGGTTTTTCAAATATTAATAGGAAGAATGAACTGGTTATCACCTGTGACAATGAGGAATTGTTGAGCCTATTGATACTTAAACAGGTCTGAGTATGAGATGGAAAATCTTAATTTTCAGCTTTAATATCTGCAAGTCCTGCATGAAATGGGTTCAGTCTATGTCACTGAAGCTACTGACATGCACATGGCCTTCTTTGTGGTGAAAGCATAATTTTTTTATTACTTTCATTTGGCCCTTTGCCAAAAGTTTTATTTGACTGATATTTCAGCTACCATAAAAATTTAGTATTGGACATCCAGGTACTTTTGCAGAATCAATTTTCTGTTGCACTACTGTCAGTGTGTATCCACACAGTGTTAAAAAATTAACTTTATGCATTTATTCTGAGTATACCATAGTCACAGGATGTGTTACTTACCAGTTATTAGAATACTATAGAATTACCACATTTTGATTTTTAGACATCAAACAACACACTGTCTTTAGTAGTGTAACATACAGGACACATACAGCACTGCAGGATTTAAGACTTGATAAATGCTGTCAGACTGAACTGGTGAGCATGGCACCATATGGCTCCCTTTCTTAATATGTTTATATTTGACATAAGGTGTGCACTGGCTGAAAAACCTGCTGGGAACACAGGCATATTTGGGTTAAAACTAAAAGGTGGCGCATGAGGACACTAGAAAACATAGTGTGGACACAGAGTGCCCTCTCCAGGGCAGGATGTTCACTAATAAGAGAGTATTGAATAAAAAAGTGGTCAAGTATGGATTCCAGCTTTTTTTTTTTTTTCATTTAAAACTGAAGTTCTTATTTCTTTGACATTGTTGGGTTTTAAAAGATTTTTTTTTAGTAGGCTTTTATCTTTGAAGTGTTTAACTACTCTAAAGCCAAGAGCAAAGCCTCTTATGGTTCCAAAAAGATGATGTCACCCTTCTCCCTTCTGCTTTCTAGAAGGCCTTCTTTGCAGACAGTTTAACTGCTGAACATGTGTCACCTGTATTCTGCCATGTACATGTGGACTCCACTGATGCCAAAGTGGTTGTAGAATAGAAGAACAGAGTAAATCCTGAATATTTTAAATAAAAAAACCCACTTCTGAAATTTAGACTAGGCACATGCACAGGCAATGGCTAACTCAATTACATATGCAAATTAGGAACTAGTCTGATTACTCAGTTCGTATTTGAAAGATGATTGTTTGCTCCCTTTCCATCTCCTTTGCATTTGTCAAAGAGTTCCACTGAAAAGAAGTTCTTAGTCTGTAGCTTCCAGCTCTCTTTAGGATTTTTTCACAGTGTGTTTCCTCCCTTTTTGCAGGCTTTGGACATTGCATCCCAGTGTTAGGGTTATGTCTCAAGCAAATCAACAGAGAAGTTAACTGCTGGGAGAGTGTAGCAACATTTTTGAGCACTTATACAGATCTTTACTTGACTTCCCTTTGATCACACACTCAGGAGGGCACAATTTTTCAGGCCACGTTCAGCTTGGCAAGCATGTACAGCTCATTTGTCCACTGCAGGGGATGGAGAGCAGGAAAAGCTGATGTATCTATCTCACCACTGCTCTGGCTTCTACAGCAGAATTAGATGTGTGGAGACAGAAAGGACTGAATATATTAGACCCCTTCTAGTGTTTCCCTTGCCTGAATTGTAACTGTAATCAAGGTCAAGATAGATTCTTATTGAGAAGATGTCTTTTCATAGAGAGTTTTGCAGGTTCCTTGAATTATTTTTTTTTTTTTATGTATTTCGTGTTTATTTTTAAAGACTGGTTTAAGAATCATTCATCCCACAAACACTTCCATGCTCAGAATTTCAGTGTTTGAGACAGTTTTAACCAATTGGTCTTAACAAATATTTCTTTTCTTTTTCTTCTTCATTTATTCAAGAAATCTTGGAGTTATCCAATTCTTTTGTCCACTCATTTTTGTCCCTCATTTGCCACCAGCCAGGTCTCCTATCTAAACTCAAATGCACATTTTCCTTTGAGGGATATTTTCCATTCACTTGTCCATTTTCTTGATATGCTCCTGTGATTTTAAGTTTAGTGATACAGAAAATGTACCACATTAGGGAAAGTTCAGCATGTGAGAGTGTGACTCATATGAGAGGAATAAATTAAATAACCAGGTTTTTTTTGTGAACAGAGTGTCCTTAAAATTCAGGTGTACTGCACACAGTACATCATGTCCTCAACATGCAGATCTACTGCACACATACTGCACTCAAAATTTATCTGGGTTAGACTGGGTTCTGTTTATGTTTGATTGTTAATTTTCATAGTTCTTAGACCACTATTTGCCTAAAAGGGGTGTGTAATGTATTCAAAAATTGCTTTGGTAAATGGTTTTATATTTGTTAGCTGGATTATTAAGCGGAAAAAATGTAATAAACTTGATGAGTTTGGGAGGCTTGGCCATTTGAATCTCTAATCCTCTTAATTAGATAGTGATTGGATTAATTTTTTCAGTGCATTAGTGTTTAAAAAGAACTGCAGGTCTCTTCAAAGAGAACTGCATAAGTAGTTATCTCCTAAGTGCTTTTGGGCTTTTTTAAACTTGTTTTTAGAAATACATGGCAGATTTAAGAGTACTGAAAAAATACTTACCTTCCAAAACCACAGAATTCTTTTTGTTTTTTTTTTTTTTTTTTCTTTCTTTCCACTTAGAATGCTTAAAATCTCTTTTTGTCAGCCGAATGTTTTGGTTGCAGAAAAACTCACATTGTAGTTGGTTTTTGTCTTTCTAATTGGGCTACTGTTTTAGAACAGAAAATTGATGGTGATGCAAATAACAAAAAAGTGTCAGCCTGTTCAGAGTATTTCTGCACATAGAACATAAGAACAAAATCAGAATTAAAACAGGAAATCAAACTAAACAGAGACGCCTAAACATGGTCAATAAGTTTAAAATTAAATGAAATACACTTTTTTGCAGCTGAGGCAATTTACTGGTTCTTAAGAAGCAGAGACACATTGAAATGACTGTGAAAAATTCTTAGAAAAGAGGTATAGAAGAATGTAAAAAAGCCTTGAGAAGATGAGGCTGAGGGGGATCTCATCCATGTCTGTCAGTGAGGGGTCAGAGGATGGACCAGGCTCTGCTCCATGGGGCCCAGCAATGGGACAAGAGGAACGGGCAGGAACTGATGGCCAGGAAGCTCCACCTGAACATGAGGAAGAATTCCTGTGCTGTGCAGTGACCAAGCACTGGGACTGATTGTCCAGAGAAGGCATGGAGTCTCCCTCACTGGAGATATTCCAGAACCATCTGGACACAATCCTGTGCTGTGTGCTCAGGGATGGCCCTGCTTGAGCAGGTTGATTTTCCGCCAAAATTCCATGCAAAATTATTTTCTGTTACAGTTCAGATTCTTACAAGCAACTTCAGTTGACTTAAATACTGATTACAAAGGGAATTACCACCTCTCAGAAGCAGGATGTATGTGGTTTTGTTTTTCCCGTGGCTACATTCCTTGCAGGCTAAATATTGTGATTCTTAATTTGGAGTGGACTAAAATCTAGCACCTTTGTGTACCATCAAAGCAGAGTGCTTTTCACAGCTGTTTGGGCATTATACAAGTATGTTCAACTATCCTGTAATGCTCATGCACTTTTCTGTCTTTATAATTTGTGTCTGCAGCAGTCTTGACGACCCATGCTTGCTCTTGAGTGTGTGCTGGAAGCCATGCTCTGTTCTGTGTTTTCACAGGAGATGGTGAGCTCTATACTTTTGGAGAACCTGTGAATGGGAAACTGGGATTATTCCCTGAACAGCTGAAGAACAATAGAGTCCCACAGCCTGTACTGGGAATTATGGAAAAGGTTAATAAAGTTGCTTGTGGTGGCGAACACACTGTGGTGCTGACAGGTATGCAGTTTAACTGGCTGTTCTTACAGCCCTGTAATTTAAGCTCCATTAACCCTAAAGAATTTACATCCCACTGAAATGCTGGATGGTGATCCTAACTGGAAGACCATTGTACACCAAGGAGGTAGAAATCCATGTACCACGCAGCTCAGGCAGGCCTGTGCTGCACTGCCCATGTCCCTTGGCTACAGGATGAACTTGGCCAGGTGATTTTAACAGAGGGGCTTCCAGGCAGCTCCTGGTTGGCACCACTTGCCTGTCCTTGCTTTATCTGAAACTTCAGCAGCAAGTTCCCATGTGAATGTCCTTTTTATTCAGTATAAAATGCTGAATTTATCAGTATAAATGATGTATAGAGTTGCTTTGGATATAAGAAAATCCTTTAAGAGCTCAAACTGAGGTAACCTTCCATGGATAGGATCTGCACAGCATGCTGGGGTCTTTTTCAATTGCACACAGCTCAGGATTCCCAGCCTCTGAAGGGACAGAAGGTTATTGATCCTGTCTTCTTTTTCTTTATAGTCTTCTTTTTCTTTATAGTCTTAGCTCCAATAAATAGCATTTTAAGAGAACTTTACATAGGCTGAGTGCCTTTCTTACTGGAATTGTAATAAGCCAGCACCACCTGGTGCAACACAGATGACTGATGTTTCTTTCCTCTAAGGAGCTTGAAATTGTTATTGCAGTGAGAGGGAAATTCTATAGGAAAGCTTCCATTCTGTAGTAAATTTAAATGCTCTTGAATATTTAGGAAGGTGTGTAGGAAGTCACTTTTCAAGTAGCTTTGCTACCTACTGCATGCCTGAATGGATTAAATATCTCTTATTGTGATACAGAAGCTGCTTGTGCCTTTGAGCAGAATCTTTAGCATAAATATGAAGCTAGTACAGACATATACATTTGACAGGTTGTACAGGTTATGAAAATAAGCAAATACAACTGTTACATAGTAGTTCACAGTGCCACATATATAGTACTTGGAAAATGTTGTGTGTTACTGAACTGTTAAATCGTTGTCTGCCAGCGGTGACTTGGCTTTTCCAAGGCATACGTGCAAAGCAGTGCCAGCCATTTCTCTCCACAAATTCTATCCTGACCTAGAGTGGTGTAGAAGCAGGGAAGGTAAGTTTGACTTTGCCTGAAGATAGTTCAAAAAATATCAGCTTTAGCTTGCAATGAATATAATATACGTCAAACTGTATAGCCTGTAATTTTTTTTCTGCCAAAATGAAAAAGCTGTAAAACCAAATTGGATGTATAGAAATCAGTCCTTAAATCTGTATTCTGAAGGTTCTCTGTAGTTGTCTCGTGACAACCTTGTAATGTGCATTCAAGGTTATGTAGCCAAACTTTCTAAAATATAAACTGAAAATCTGAGAGAGATTGTGAGTAGTATGATGTGGTGTTGTACTGCAAGCCATTGGAAAGAGTAAAGGTGGAAGTGAAATGCTGGGAAAGATTATGTGTAGTGAGTCAAGCTGCAAGATTCTGGGTATATTAAAATTCCTTTGGGAAAACTATAAAGAGGAAATAGCAGTAGCTAATCCAGGAAGTAATGTAAACATTTGTCTACATATCAATGCCTTTGTCTCCCTTCTTCCACCAACATACAGTCTTTACCCTGGCAGTATTCTATGGCACAAAATAAATTTCTTTATGTGAAATCAGATTATCATTATTAGTGAAAAAACTGCCATAAATTTGGGACCAACAAATGCATAAATCATAGTATTATTTTATGAGTTATAAAGTGAAGTTTTGTAGAAAGAATTTGATTATCATCATTGATTATTTTTTTAACCACAAATCTGAATTCAACCAGTAGATAGTTTGACTTAATGGTGTTTCATGTGATGAAAAAAATCATTATAACCAATGAGTGTTATAGAGATTTAGGAGAAAGATACAGACCTGGATGCTATCATCATTATAGTGAAATCTGTACAAGAGCTAGAACAAAGAGGGAAATATAAATGCCATAGAAAAAATGCAGTGAAGAAAATACCATAATAAGTATGCATGTATGTAAGATTTACTTGCTTATGGAAATGAATTCTAGGTAAGTATGAATTCTAGTAGAAGGTAAGTAAGAAATTCAGTGCTGGCTGAGCTGGCAGTTGATGATCAAAATGGTGAGTGCCAGATGATCTAGTTGAGTCACAAAAAGAAGAAAACTATATCCCCCCCAAAAATACATTTCCTATAGATTAATAGTTGTGATAAGAGTGAAAAATCAGATAGATTTTTTTAATGTGATTCAGCTATTATTAAATAGGTGACAGATGTGAACTTCTGACTAAGACACTCTGAGTGAAACAGTACAGAATAGTGGCAATACTGCCTCAAATGAAGGATACTTAGAAGTTTTAACATAGAGAGAATTTTCTGACTCAAAGCAAAATTTGAGGAAAAAAATGTGAAAAGAGGTAGATATGGACACTAAAATTTTTAAAGTGACTTGACATACATACGGTAATGGCTCTGCCCCAGAAGCTTCACTTGAAATTGGTCCCAAATTGCATCTGAGGTGAAGTGGTGTGACCAGAAACTGAGAATTCTGATGAGCGATCTTTAAAGAGGGGCAGAAACACACCTCTTTTAACCTCGTTTTCATAAATTAAGAAAGTAATAAAATTTTGAAGAAACTCTGAATTTCAAGTGTCATTCTCCATGAAAATGGGTGCTGCTTGCCTTTAGTAACTCAATATATACTGGTGTGGTTTTCATCCTTTCAGGGTCTTTCCAGTTTTTAAGGATGTGACATTTCAGTCTCAGGAAGCGAGAATTGAGTGTGAGACTATTCAATATTACCCTGCTTCATCTATCTCATTTAACATAGCAAAAACACAAGAGAAAATGTCATATGGAAAAACTGTTGCTCATCTTGGCTCATTTCTTGACATCATTTCTACTTAGAGTTTATCAAATTAGAAGAAAGCATAATGCAATTATCTTACAGAGTACAAGGCAAGTTTCTTCCTGACTCTTTCGTGTAATTAGTGTATTCCAAAGCACTTAATTTGATTTATTTTTTTATGACTGTTATCTATTCTATTGGCAATTTTGTATGATGAGAACCACTGTTATCTGGGTTATTAAATCAAGGTACTGCTTGGAATCTCTACAAGTATCAGAGTAAAAGGTAGAAAGTATATTAAAATAATTCTTTGGGGTTTTTTTCTCCGAAATTCTAAATTGAGAAACTCAATTATTTTTCCTGGAGAACAAGAATTAAATTGTTGAGAGCAATAATTTAGGAGAAAGCCCAATTTTTAAAATACTGGTTTTAGAAAAACTGAGTGTGGGATTGGAAACCATCTTCTTTACAAGCTCTATTGTTACCTCTGCCTTTAATATTTGCAATTGTTCTAGACAATAAACAGAATTGCATTTAAATATTCTATTGTGCAAAATCTTGATAGCACAAAGCTATTCCTTTCATGCCAGTCACTCAGCCAGTCCAAGAAGATCCTGTCCTCATCCCAATGCATCCCAAAAATGCACTGACTACCCCCAATGCTTGCAGGTACTTCCTGCTGCAAATGAAAGCTGCTGGTATCATCACTTTCAAATGAAATACGGGAGAGCAGCAACCCCAATTTGCATGCTTTTTTCAATAAGGTGTTTTAAAAGGTAGAAATAGAATAAATGTGAATCTAGAAATTGGAGAAGAAGAAACAGATTATTTGGAGTGGCCTTAATATCTTGCAGTTTTTTTCAGATGAGGACAGATCCTCTGGGAATATTTTTTTCTGTAGAAGGATATATTACTTCCTTTCATTCTCTGAAAGGAAGGAAAGCAAAGATAGCTCTTCAAAGGAAAAAGTGAAGCAGACCTTTGAGAATAGAGCGTTTGACATAAGAACATTAGTGCATTAGTATGTAAAATGTTGGATTTTTCATCTTCTGTCTCAAGGTCTTTTAAAAAGAAAAGAAAGCCAAGGCACCCTATTGAAAGAGGACAAAAAAGGTTGTAAAAGCTCTACCTTTTCCCTGCAGAACTCACAATTCAGACCATATAGGATTATTAGATTTTCAAAACCATTCTTAAGTCTGTATACTATTTATACTGAAATCCCCAAATCCAGTTACTAATTCTGAATACTGAACATTGTGTTGACAGTTGACTTTTAGTAACATTTTTCAGCATAAGCTGTTTAAAAATAAAGCTTTTATGAGAGTGAATAGTTCATTGGCATAATAGTTATAGTAGTAGTAGTAATAATAATGATAATGTTCAAGGGAAATTAATTTATGTGGACAGGCCACCAGGATGATTAGAGGGGTGCAGCACTTCCTCTATGAGGAAAGGCTGAGAGAATTGGGATTGTTCTGCCTGGAAAAGAGAAGGTTCTGGGCTGACCTAATGGCAATCTTCCAGTACCTGAACAGAGCCTACAAGGAATAATGGAGGGGGACTATTTACAAGAGCCTGGAGTGACAGGGCAAGGGGAAATGGCTTCAAACCGACAGAGAGTAGGTTTAGATTGGATATTAGGAAGAAATTCTTCACTGTGAGAGTGTTGAGGCCCTGTCAGCCCAGAGAAATTGTGGCTTCCCCATCCCTGGCAGTGTCTGAGGCCAGACTGGATGGGAGCAACCTGGCCTAGTGAAAAGTATCCCTGCCCATAGCAAGAGGTTGGAACCAGTTGATCTTTAAAGTCTCTTCCAGCCCAAACCATTCTATGTTTCTATGATATAAGCTTACCTGTCTGCTTCCTTTTTTAGTTCTGTGGACTTTTTAACTTCATCTGTAGCCTTAGATACGTAGCAGGGAATACATGATTCTGAAAAACACTCTTTGAGCTCACAGAGTTCTGTCAGCAAATGGCATGTTTTAAAAAATAATATGAAAGCTATATAGATTTTTGCCTAGGACTATTTCATTGATAGTGCAAATGGTCACGGAGATTACAAAAGATAACAGGGAAATATCCCTGTTCTTCCAAAAAGGGAAGTAGGAAGTAAAAAAGCAGCTCTTCCAGCACTCAGGTGCTGGAGGTCACTCTGAACAGCAAAGCCATTGTCTTCTGTGCAAGCTCTGAAACCATTTCTCTTCATCCTTCAAGGGCCCTCTCATGGGCTGCTGCTGTGTTCAGAATGATGACATTCACCCCTGTCATTTTACCAGTAAGTGTGTGAGGTTTCTTTTCCATACACTTCTCTTTCCACATGTTTATAAAGACAGATTGGAGGAAATACCTCATTTCTACTAAAGGGGGTTGGTAGTGAGGTTTGACCTCACTTCTGCACCAGAGGGGTGAATCATTTGAGAAAGGTGCAAGGTTTTTTTCTTCCTCTACCCTGATAATTCACTAAGAAGCAAATTTAGGAGAAGCAACATTTAGGTGCCCCTGGTCTATAAGGGCAGCAGAAGAAATTATTCATCATACAAAGGCACTCTAACCTGGCTTGGGATTGGCCTTTTTCCTCATTTTCAGTAGAAACACAGGAAAGAAAAAATTCCCCGCACTTTTAACATTTGAGAACATCTCCCTCTCAACACAAATGCAGAAGACTATTCATGTTTCATGCTAGGATTAAAGAAAAAAACCTCATAGTTCACTCAAAGTAATTATGTTAATCAGATAAAGCCATGTAGTTAAAATATCTTCTGGTTTCCAAAGAATTGTTAAAACAAATGCAGTTGTTCTAAACAGAATTTTTGGAATCAGCCATCCTGAGAAAGCAGTTTACTAAACTAAAGGTGAGACTCTTGTTGGCTTAGAGAAAGCTCCTGTCTTTCAGGGGTAGTTTCTTGATACTTATGCAGGAAGTCTAAATATTACAGGAAAATTCTTACTACTTCTTTTACTTTATGAAGCTGCCGAGAAGGTTTTACTTTCTTGCACTAAGATTTCCAGCAGAGGGAGCTTTACTATTACAGTTAGTAAAAAAAAACAGGTTTGCTCAATATTTTTCATCTACAATTTATAAAAAATGTGAGACCATTGGGATTTTTTTAATGGTGTGGATTCATGACATCTTAGTATGGAACAATTTATAAGGTATAGAAAGGAAAAGACTTTCCTAGAAAGAGCATTTCCATATGTAGTGTTACTATTTCATCACAGTTCCTTTGAAATGGCAAAGTTCTTTTAACTTAACATGGAATATTTTTTGTCAATTCATAATCTTTCTAGTTTTTTCATAAGAAGTTTTCAAGTGCTTTAAGTAGAATTTCTCTTATTTTTCCTTTCTTGCCTACATGCAAAAGAAAAAGGGGCAGGAAACGAAATTCTAGGAAAACTTCTCCTTTTTTCCCGAAAAACTTCTCTGTTCAAGCATGACCTCATCAAGATTTCCAAGGTTCACAACCTTCCCCTGTTGTGATGGAGTGCCAGGGATGGACACACCAAGAATCTTTATTGCTTTGGAGAAGCTCTTATTCTTTTTCCTGACACACACAGTCCATTAAACAGACAAAATATAAATGTGGAAAGATGATTATTCTGTCATAAGATAACACAATTATGGTGTTCTTTGTATTTATTGCAGGGCTGATTTGGTAGCTGAACAGAATACTGAAACCTATTCTGTTACTGTTCCAGTCTCTTCTTACATACAAATTATGAGGTCTTGTCTATTAAATTTAGAGTCATACGATGTTCATGGAGCTAATGAGAAATTAAGATGAGGCTATTGTAAAAATGCATGTATATGTGTAAACATTGTGGTCTGGAATTGATAGCAGTATGTAAATTCCTATAGATTTTTTTAACTCTGTGTACATATGAACAGTGGATTATTTTGCATTTATTTTAGAAAATATATCACACATTGAACCATTTAAAATTCTTTCCTGTATATACTTTAGTGCTTCAATTCATGTATTTTTATTTTGTTGTATATTAATAATTGATAAATATAATTGATTAGTTTGCACATTTTTTAATTGATTAAACTTTTTTTTTTAATGATCTTTATGTCAGTGGCCCTCCATTTGGCGAATCCAACGTAGGTTATTATATAAATAAATAAATGTACATATCAGCATATTTGTTGTTAACTTTGCCTGTATCATTTCAGAGACAAATGTTTATACTTTTGGACTTGGACAATATGGGCAGCTGGGACATGGAACTTTTGTGTTTGAAAGTTCAGTACCGAAGCCTGTGAAACACTTGAAGAGGCATAAAATATGTAACATTGCATGTGGGGAAAATCACACTGCTGTGATAGCAGGTATGGGAGTGCAAAATTCTGGAACCACTTCTAGCAGCTCTCTATTATGCTGTAAAAGCTTTCCTTATACAATGAGCAGTAGCAGACATATCCATTACTGGTTCTAAAGTTAAGTGAGCCAGTGTGAAAGGTGACTTCCATAGGAATTTCTGACTCACAGCCATGCCATGCATAACTCTCTATCTCCTGGGGAATTATAATCTCCTAATTACACCTTGCTAACAAATATCCTTGTTAAGAATATTCTTCTTGAGAAGCCTTTGCTTTTCTGTACAGTTTAAATCTTATCATTTTGTTGGGGTGGGTTTTTTTTACAAATTGTCTAGACCAACATCTCAGACAGTACTTTGTCTGAAAACAGGCATATTTTTTAATAATATTCATCTGTTGAAGATCTAAAAATAATTGTTCAGGTTTTGCTTTTGGAAGGGAAATATTCCTTACTTTCATAGCCTGTTACTTTGTTTGTAATGGCTCTGTCCTGGTTTTGTACTGAATCTTTGTTTTAACATCCTTTTTATTCCCATATGCAGAGAATGGCCTCTTGTTTACTTTCGGGGATGGACGACATGGCAAGTTAGGCTTTGGAGAAGAGAGTTTTACAAATCTGTTTGATCCCACTCTGTGTTACAATTTCTTGAAGTTCACAGTCCTTTTGGTAAAACTTTTGTTCATTCTTCTCAGACATCAAAATATTTATCTTTTTATGAAACACATTATTAGAGAGAGCTGAGATCTCATTATAGAATTATTTCTTTCTATAACATTTAATTAGTGGACAACACAAACTGAAGGAAAGAGGAAATTATATATGCTTAGCACAGTGTTCATTTAGTTTAGAATGTCTTTGACTTGGGCTACAGATACAGATTGCTTTTTAGGGTTTTATTCAGTACTTTTGTGCTATGGTGTTTTGGTCTTCAGAGCTGTGGTAGCTTGTAAACTGAATTATTTATTGTTCTTAGATGGTTGGAAGTATGGGGAAATTTTTATCTTTTCTCTAAACACCAGAGAGTCATCTTTTCAATTTTGACAATTTTTGTACAGTGGGATATTTTTAAACCTCAAGAAAATTTGAGGTGTTGGGTTTTCTTAATCCAAACCAGACAAAAAAGCAAGAATAGTCTTTTCTTTTGAGACCTGTGTAAGGTAAGAATTTTCATCTGCTTCTTGAGATGTGGAAGAAATGTCACAGAATTGTCAGCATCAAAAATACTCACATGACTCAGCATTGAACAAAATTTGCAAAAAAAGTCTGTTGATCACTTCTGTTTGTTTACTGGAATTAGAGGTGAAACAAGTTTTATTGGAAGCAGTGACTGTTTTAAACCTTTTAAAAAGTGAAACCTTTGATCTTCATGAAATAATATTGTGTCTACACAATAGGATGTAGAAGGAGGATGTAGAATTTGCTTTATGTTTTGTGGATTTTGCGATAAAACATTTAGGTTTGAGTCACTGAAACTATCAGTATTGCTCTCAAGTGACTTGTATCAAAATAAATAGCTAAAATCTCTTGAAAATCAGGGGAAATATCTTTGCTATCTTTTAAATAAAAAATTTGATAGGCCTGTCTTCTGTTCAATACAAATACATTGTATTTAACTAAGAAGTGAACATAGATCACTAGTCATTAATAAATGTAATTAGGTACTTTTATCTTGCTGGTGTAATTGGGAACTAAATTTGAAGCCATTTGCTATGTCTTACTTCTTCTACATTTCTTTCTTATCATCTAAGCCCCTGGGGATGATTGTAAGAGAAGTGCATCGTTGATACTTGCAAATGAAGTAATGAGACCTTTTTTTGAGCTGTAGGTTGCTTGTGGGGGCTGCCACATGCTGGTTTTTGCTGCTCCGAGACCTAAAGGATCTGAAGTACTCTTGGAAGATTTATATGAGCCTCGTTTGACTGCTACTATCCCTCGAATGAGTGGGGACTTTGTACTAGCAAACACTTTACAATTATCTGCAGCACGAATGCGACGTCGAGAGAGGGTAAGTTCAGAGATATTTAGAGTTGCCATACTTTCAGGAAGAAAATCACTTTTAAAGCTAAAATCACAGCATATGCCAAGCAATTAAATATATCTTCTTAAACTAAGTGTTTCATTTTAATGTATAATATGAAAAATATATATTTACTCTGGTCCCAAAAATTGATGCAGGACAAAAAAAAAATAGGTATTGGTCAGATTTTTCTCAATTCTTCCTGCGAAAGAGATTCAAATTGGGTTTGTGATTTTTTTTGTTCTAAAATGTGGAACCTGTTCCTTTGTATTTTTTAAACTATCTTAGACATATTTTTTTAAAAATAGCAAGAACCTGACTCTTTTGCTGTTCCCTGTGAGTCCTTGAATATATTAAACAATTTCATAGTTTATAAAACATCAAAGGAGAGTATTAGATGTAGCTACTTAAAATATTACTTTCTGCTCTTTTATCTCCACTACCCATTCCATGTGATTTCCTTAAACAGCACAATGAATTGGATCATTTCACTTACCTGTCTGAGAACTAACTCTCCCAAAACCTGAATTTATTCTGTAAAAATATATTGATGTGGTGGATTAAATACCTTAATTTTATTTGAGAGATTAGTTTTTCATTTTAAATTAAAAAGCAAGTTTTTTTCGCCTTTGTTTATATTGTAGGATTGCATAGAGATGATCTTAGAAGTCCCACTATGTACCTGCTCACTTTCTAGGACTATAAATAATTAAAATTTTTAAAGAAATTTGTTTCTGCTTATTAAGTTGCAACACTGTATCCCCAGCTAAAAGCAAATGCCACTGATAAGTATGAGAGATTGCTTACATTTTGTTCTTCTACCCTTTTTCTCAATTTATTGTTTTTCTATCTTCTAAAGGAAAGGTCACCAGAGCAGTTTGCTCGAATGGCACAAACTCTGCCTCCAATGGGGGAAGGCTTCTTAAAATCTTCATTGCCTGTGACAAGCAACACCAGCCCATTCTGGTTTTCTGCAGCAAGTCGTCCTAAATCTGAATCTGGGAGGGATGGAGACCATGAAAAAGGTGAAGTGTCTCCTTGCTGCTGTTTTCTGATGAGAATGGTTTGACTCTCATCATTCATAAACAAATGTGCAGTTTGAACCTGAAAGAAGGTTCTGGTTCAGTCTTAACTCAGCAGGGTCTGGCAGCATACAGGCATGAAAGCTGAGAAATGTCTCACACTGTTCATGTTTGCAAAACAAGTTTAAAGATTAAGAGGAGGCTTGAGTGAAAGAAAATTTAAAAATTGTACCTGTGGCTCCTTAAGCCTTTAGAACTGAGATTTCTCAAAAATACTGTAAGAACATTACCTACTTACCTTTTTTTTCCACACAAAAAAAAAAAGGAATTGCAGAAAAAAGACCAAGTTAGGAACAGTCTTAAGGACATAGGTAAGCCTACGAGTACTTGGATAAGAAAAGATAAGAAAAGAGGTCTACCAGTTTTTACAGGACATTTCTCCTTCACTTGGAAATGCAGGAGTACTCTTCACTCTTTGTTATCTAAGATAATAAGGATTTCAAATATTCTAGCTGATGGAAAAGTCTGTGTAAGCATAATACAGCACTGGACTTTGGCACAGATTCTCTAGAGCAGTTCTGGACTTGTCTGGAATCCTGGGCCTGTGGGATTTCCTAGGAAGAACAATTCTGAAGAGTGCAGAATGCAGAGCTTCTGTGTAACTGTTAGCTCAGATTTACTGGACAGCAAAATCTAATCTGAAAGTAGTTCATTCATAGAAGGAAGATGATTATTTTTAAATCTGCCAGCATGTCCATTAGCATTTCTGGTTCCAGGAAAGCAATGCAGTTAAATTTGAATTTCCTTTAGAGTCTTCTTAGGCCTAAAACCTCAGGTTTTGTGCTGTGCAAAATGGTCATAGACCTGGTGAGCTTAATGATGAAGGGACATTTTTATAATGCTACATTAAACTCACTGTCTCTCCATCCATTACATAGATAATGTGCAATGGAGATAACATGACTGCAGCTAATTTGGTCTAACTGTTACACTATTATTGAAGAGATTATCCAAAAGAATCTTTGTCCCAGGTAATATTTAGGCTTTGAAAGGCTGCAGAAATGGTCAGAGATCTACAGTGTACTGAGACCAGATTGCTGAGCTACCTCTGTTGTTAATAATGAAAGGAGATGGAAGTGTTTCTGCTGTGTCTTGGGCTGGGGGAATGAAGATTTTGAGGACTTCAGTTCTATGTTAGTAAAATAGGAATAATCTCTATTTTATAGGAGTGGGGTATTCTGTTTACTATACAGTGCTTGTTCCTGTGACATTTGTTTATTTCCCCCTATTTTATGTTGTAGAAAATCATCATCAAAAAGATAAACCTGGTGAAGTCTCTTCAGAACAAGATTCAGATAATGAAAATATTGACAGAAACCTTGGGGATACAACTGACATCCTAAATATGGTAATATATTCCAGTAATGGATCTGTAATTCAGTAATTTTTTTTGCAGGGGGAGACAAAGAAGCTGAATTGTGTTTCAGGTTCTAACACAGAATTCCTGACTAGCCCAGAATATCATATGTGAGACTGAGAAGTACTGACACACTGTTGAATGAGCATGCATTTTATATCATCATTACCCAATGCTAAAATATGTTTTATTTTCCAAGTAATATTGTGATGTGAGATTGAAGCAGTCCAAGTAGTGCAGTGCCTCCCCACACTTTAGCTCTGGAAATCAGAAAGAAAAGGAAAAGGATGCTGGAGGCCACATGGTGATCTCTATTTCTGACCTTGCTTTGCTTGATGATTTCCAACAGAGAATTGCAGGAAATGAAGCAGAAGAGCATCTTTTCCTGTTTTGAGAAGAGGTTTTTTAATACAGGTGGATCATATTAAAGGGAAGGCCAAAATCCAGACATTTTGATTATCTGGTGATCCCCCAGCTTGTTCTTTTATTTAAAAAACATGTTCATCTTATCACTTGTACAACTTTCCAAAACATTTGGTTCTTTCAGCAGAAGGGACATGTCCTGGCCTTAATGCAGCCACAGTTATGCTGGAGGGATTGAACATCTTACAGGAATTATTATTTGTTTGCATTTGAAAGTACTTAGTAATTTAACAGTCTGTTTGTGCCTGCCATTTATTTAACATTCTAAAACTTCATTTTGATTTACAAGGAAAAAATGTGATCAGATCCAATGCACAGCATGGCCTTCATTATTTACTGAAGCATTATTTACATATTGCACACTTTATGTGCTAGATTTCCTTCTCCTTTTCAGTTTTACACCTATTGTGAAATTTTTTTAATAGCAATCTTATTTTTTGCAGACACATGCAATGAAGTTGAATCCTGGTGACTGGTCCTTAAAATTATCACCACTCCAAAAACAGAAGGTACTGTAACTAATTACATATTTGTACATTGATACTGATGTTTAAAAAATCTGCAATTCTTGTATTGTCCTAGTGCTTCATTATTTTGCTGTGAGTTTTTAAAACGTCAGGCAAATTTTACAGACCTCCTCTTGCTAATTTTCTGAATATCCATGACCTAAAATTCTAAGAAGCTGCATGAAGGCAGAGAGAATTTGGGCAGGCACCTAGAACTCCACATATCCAGTGCAGTTTGAGATGAGTGTATAATATTTCAGTAGTTTAAGAAGTGAGAGACTATCATATACACCTTGTAACTTCAGGTGGTAACATACATTTCTACTGGCTTGTTTCTAAGAAAATATTTTGGAACGCAGTGTAAATAAAGATTTTATTTACAGATATTCACCATGAAGTGTATTTAGAGGAGCAATAATACTGGTCTTAATTATGAAATAAAGTGCTTTGTTATACTTTCCTATTTCAGTCCTAAAGTGATCCCAGCTTTTCAGCACTTCATTATATTTCATTAAAATTTTATTTTAGATTTTTGAAGTTATTATTCATAATGTGTCAAATAAGTGTAAAAATTAAAGCAGAAAGACAACAGATTTTCAAACTTCTTAGAAAGGGCATAACAGTGAGCGCATCAGATTTCCAAAGGAGGAAGGTGTAAGAGAACTGTAATAATTTCCTTCTGCTTGCACAGCCTCATGCATTGCCCCTGCTCTGGTTTATGGGATGTGGTACTGGCTGCACAACTCTTACTGCATTTCCCTGGATAGAGAGAAAGGTGTAGCACTACACTGATCATTAACAGGATGTTACATTCTTCTAATATGTGCACTTGTAACTTCATTTCATGGGAAATATTCTACCTTTTATGCTGTCTTTTAATCCTCTCTGACAAATTGTTTCTTTTCTTGTTCAGATGCTTTTGTAACCTTTTTCTTTTGCTGCCATTTGTCTTTAATGCTTTTTTCCTTTCTTTTTAATTTTCTGCTTCTCATGTGGAATAGAAGAACAATAAAAATGTGAAACTGAAAAGAGATGGTAAGGGTGGGCTGAAAAACAAGGATTCTGATTTCACAAAGGAGGGCTCAAAATTTGAGTCTGGCTCTTTACAAAAGCAGTCTTCACTGTCAGAGTCACCTGGACAAGATTTAGAAAAGAGTAGTGCCTTTTTAGGGAAGCGTGTGGCCAGAAAAAGTATAAAGAAAGGTAAATCTGAGCATGCACAAAGTGATAGTACTTTGAAAAGTGGTGCTCAAGAAATTACTGAGGACAAAAGCATATTAGTGAAAAGGGAAAAAGAGTGTGTGGAAAATCCTGAATTTTTCAGTGAGGATACAACACATAATCTTCCCACTGAAAATCAAATTCTGACTGAAAAAATAAGTTCTTCCAATAAAAAGCCAAAAGCTGTTAAATCTAAGCAATCCCTTAAAATAGAGGTACTTCCTTCTGCTCCCAGGGATCAGCCCCAGACTGATCCATTAATTGTACAAGAATACAGTCCTGTTAAAAAGCAAGGGAGTCAAAAAACAACAGAAAGTCAAAACAAAATACAGGATGATGTAGAAAAATCTGACAAGTGTGAGAGAATAAATGTCACAGGAGAAGAAAGTAGTGCAGAACAGAAGGAGCTTAAAAAAAAGCATCAGTTTTTGAAACAAATATCTGTAACTTCATCATCATCTTCAGATGAGAAAAGTACTAATGATCTTCAAAAATATATACTTAAGGAGGAGGCCTGTTATGAACACAGAGTTGTCCAGAGGGCAAGCAGAACAGTGACACATCTGGACTTAGAAAAAGACAGTGAGATTGAGGAGGTGCAAGCTACAAACAATGAGAAAGAATGTGTAGAACAGACTGATTTAAAAAGCCTGAGTGAGGAAGAAACAAGCTCTGATGCTAAATCTGATGAAGACAGGCCATTAGAAATTAAGAATGAGGAGGAATCTGATCAGGAGGAGGAGAATGAGGGCAGTGAAAAGGGTGAAAGTGAAAAAGAAAAACTGGATGAAACAATTGACAGTGAAGGAGAGGAAGAAGAGAATGAGGTTAAGAAAGATAGAGATGAAGTTTCAGTAGAAAATGATGAAGAGGGAAAAGATAATGAGGAAGAAAATGAAGAAGAAGAATCACAGGCTGAAAGAGACAGTGGGAATGAGGGTGCAGAGGAGACTGAGGAGGTCAGCCAGCAAGATGGCAAAGATCAAGGAGATGAGCAAGGCAGGTTGATGGAGGAAGAAGAAATGGTGAGTGAGGGAGAAAAGGAGGATATGGAGGAGAAGTATGAGAAAGAGGAAGGCACTGAAAAAGAAAAAGAGCAGGTTAAAAGTGAGGGAAGAGATGAGAGTGAGGAAGGAGGGGAAGATACAGAGGAGGAGGAAGAAAAAGAGGTAGAGGCAGAAGAGGAAGGAGAAGATGAAAAGGAAGATGAAGAAGAAAAAGAAAGGGAGAATGAAAAAGACAAAGAGGCTGAAGAGGAGGAGTTGGGAGAATCATTGGCAGGGAAGGAAGAAGAGGTATCTGAAGAAGAACAGGATGAAGAAGATGCAAATACAAAAACTAAGGAAGTGGGTGAGGATGGAGTGGAAGAAGGAAAATATGGGGAGGATGAAGTGGAAGAGGAAAGAGAAGATGAGAAAGAGGAAGGAACAGAGGCAGAAGCAGAAGGAGAGGAGGGAGAAGAAGATGAAAAGGAAGAAGAGGAGGGGGGAAATGAAGAGAAAGAGGAAGATGAAGAGGGAGGAGTGGAAGAAGATGAGGGAGTAGGGGAGGAAGAAGAGAGTGTTGGAGATGATGAGGGAAAAGAGGGAGTGGAAGAAGAAGAGGAAGGTGAAGAAGAAGGAGGAGTGGAAGCAGAGGAAGTGGAAGAAGAGGGAGATGAGGAAACAGGAGAGGAAGAAGAAGAGGTAGAAGAGGGAGAGGAGGGAGGGCAGGACAGAAGGAGAAGAAGAAGGAGAAGGGGAAGAGGAGGAAGAAGAAAAAGAGGAAGAGGTGGAAGAAGAAAAAGGAGAAGAGGGTGAGGAGGAAGAAGAAAAAGAGGAAGAGGTGGAAGAAGAAAAAGGAGAAGAGGGTGAGGAGGAAGAAGAAAAAGAGGAAGAGGGTGAGGAGGAAGAAGAGGAAGAGGGGGAGGAAGAAAAAGGAGAAGAGGGCGAGGAGGAAGAAGAAGAAGGGGAAGAGGGAGAGGGGGGAGAAGGTGAAGAGGAAGAGGGGGAAGAAGGAGACAAGGAGGAAGGGGATTTAGGAGAGGAGGAAGAAGAGGATGAGGGAGAAGAAGATGAGGGTGAGGAGGAAGAAGGAGAAGAAGAGGAAAAAGCAAAAGATAAAAGGAAAAATTATAGTAGTAAACTTCCAGAAAAGAAAAGCAAACCCAGGAAGCCAGAAAAGACAGAAAGTACTGCTTTACCAAACAGCTCTAAACAAAACATGAAATCCAAACGTCATGTAGCAAATGGTTTAAGTAATTCAGAACAATTTTGGAACAATGTGCTACCTCATTATTTAACACTAAAGTAACACAGACTACTGGAGATGCATTTTAAGCCTATTCAGGAAACAGATTGATTTTTATTACTTTAAAGAAACTTTTCATGGAATAAAAGCATACTATTATGCATATAATGTAAGTGCCAATTTATTGAAAAAGACTGGAGAAAATGTTTAGATTTAGGATACTTTTATGAGAGAAATCATACTTTATTGATACAATAATTTTCACAGTCATGTTTATCATGTGTGATATATAAAAAAAATTAATTGCTGAGGAGGTAAACTATGTTTGCCTCTTAATCAAAGTGTAATGTCATGCTGACAAATGAATTATACATTGTAACAGTGTAATCTTTGCCTTTGAATCAGCAATACACCAATTTTAGTTGCAGGGCAGTTTACTTGATAATGTGCCTTACATGGAAGGAGTTTCAGTAAATTAGCAAATGTACCTGTTTTTTAATTTTGGTATCACTCCATAATTTATTCCCCCTACTTTTACTCTGTTCATACAGAGTAATTTTACATTGGCAAAATGTTCAAGAACCTAAATTAAAGAAAGGACAAGTTGCCAAATTTATGGGGTCAGTGGATGGGAGGTAAATGGAAATGCAGGCCTGGGTAAGTGAGGGCCCAGGGCTTTCCAAGGGTTGACTTCTTATTTTGGTGTCAGCACGCCAAATAAAACACACACAGATCTCAGAATCTGGCCTAGATTACATTAGAGTTCAGGGATAATTTTTTGAATATCACACTTGGTGATCAGATAGAAGATGTGTATATTTAAAACTAAGAGTTTTAAATATACACATCTAAAACAGTTTTTATTTGTTTATACTGTGCAATACACAAAAGAGTCTATATTTGCCTACAAAAGACTACATCACATTAGTCCTCTAACTCTGAGGTACTCCAGGAGGAGGAATACATGTTGTTGCTGTGTGAAACAGATATATGTTTTCAGGATCAGAGCCAAAGCTTCTCCTCATTGGAGAAGATTTATGGTTTTCCCTCCTAAAAAACCCTATCTATAATCTCCAAAAAGAGTGAACCAACAAGCCAGATGGAATAGTAAAGAAGGTGGCAAGAAAGTCTGAAATTTTTTTTGAAAAAACAGAAGTTAATACTTTCAGAATTTCCTTAAAATACCCAAACAAATCTTGCAAATTATTTTTGTAAGATAATGCATGACTCTTTCAACCATTAGGGACTGAACTGGCAAATGAAAAGATTGGGACTCATCATGCAGCATTGTTACTTGAATACTATGCCAATGGGTGGTCTGGGAAATTTTTGCAAACAGATCTCAGTATTGACATTCTCTAGAAAAATAGTTGTTTAAGCCCTACTTGAAAATGAGGAGAGAAGAAGAAAGGAATCAAAATAAGTAAATATCATTCAATAAAAATGTGAATGGAATCAATACTTATGTTGAGATTATGAAAGATTTTAATATTGTTTTGTAAGATGCTGGCATTAAACGATCTTTGACATGATGTCTCCAGAATTTATTTTCTAAAAAGCCTGTAGTAGATCAATAGTTTGCCAGTAAATCCTAGTCCAGGTCCAATCTTCCTGCCTCACTCACCCCTTCCATATACTGCATTTGAAGGTAAGATCACTTGAGTCATGTGCTGTGCCTAACTACAGCCAAAAGTTATCCCAGTGGCTGTATTTTGTCCCTGTGAAATCTGTTCCAAACTTTGGAATTCTCCGGAACACATTTCTCGACATCAGCACGTGTCTTTGGAGCAGGGTAAGTATCCTCATATTCTGTTAGAGAATATTTTATCAGGTAAATGCCCTTCCCAAGAAATCAGCTCTCTCTAACAATGGAGTCATCGGGTATTTTGCCAGTGCGCTGTGCTATCACTGAACTCCTCTGAAAACACTTCCCTTTGAAACTAAGTGGAGCTGTGATGGTGTTTTGTCTTTCTGAGGAAAGATTAGGATGTTACTGTGATTAATCTTAGAGTAGTATTGAAAAGTATTTTTATAGGCCTAAAACTGGGTTTCGTGGATATGACATCTACTTCTTTGTGGTTATAGAATTCATCATTGGAAGAAAACTGGGCTGTGAAAAACGAAACAACCCTGTTATTTCTGGTGAAAAATATTTCCTAGAGAGAGAGAGAGAGAGAGAGAAAAGAGAGCATTTTAAAGCAAGTGATTTCCAATTCCACATAGGAATGGCCCTTCATTTACTGTTTGGTTGCAGCATTTAATGTAAATTCTTAGGCAAATGAAGACTATTTGTTGTTTCTCTCTTAAAATATGCTGATAGCAGAAAGCTTTCCAAGAGACTGAAGGAAGCCAAAATTATGGGCATCTCCTCTTCTTTGTTTTGTCTGGCTGAAAATTCATTGATTTGAGAAATGATTTTATGTAGTTCTGTGGATCATTCCTGTGGTAGGGGAAAAGCAGAGCTTTACTCCAGCATTTCTAAGGGTTTTCCACAGACTCGTTACATAAATTGTGCTCTGTGCCAGCGTTTCTGGGCTTTGAGGGGACTTTGGAACTCCATTAGCATAATGAGTGGAATTTTATTTAGTTTGACTCATTCTGGTTTATAAAGTTTGCTACTTGTGGTTTTGTGAAAATTCAGTATATCCTTGGTATTTCTTATGGCATACAAAGAGCTTTATATGCAGTACTGAAGAAACATGGCAGAAATAGTCCTGAGTTAGTTTTTAATAGAGAAAAGAAATTCTGCATTAGAGAGGGAAAACAACAGACAATTGCCCAGACCAATGATCTATCCATCTTTTTTCTACCAGTGGCTACTGGTGAGTGCTTGGGAAAAAAAAATTAGAATATGAGAGTAGCACAAACATGTAGTGTTACTTTGCCCCTGTAATCATTCAGTACAATGAATATATTCAGCATTTTCAATAATTTGTGATTCAGCAAATTTATGTATTACATTTAACATCCATTTTCTTCACATTAATTTCTTTCAATCAATTTTTAACCTGTTTAGCATGTTCTGGAAAATAATTCTTAAATTTCTTTACACATTGTTTGGAGAAGTAACTCCTCTTTATTTGCATCATTTGATGTCTTTGTATTCCTGTACTAGGAAAAAAGAGCATTTATTCATTATTCATTATTTATTCCCTAATGATTATCATGTGGAAAAAGTGTTCAGTTCTGTGGTTTAAGTCAAGAAATAAGTGGTTTATTGATTTATTAATTACAGTTAACCAGCAATCAACCACCTCCATGTTTATTTCAAGAGCAGCAAGACAGCAGTTAACAGCAACACTGGACATTCTTAAAGTGTTACTAAGCAGACGTGAATTTCTGGGCACCCCCCACAGCTCATCTCAGAAGTTTTAATCCCCTGCACGTGTCACAGACACTCACAGAATTACAGATGCACCTGCTGCCTGTTACAGCAGGTGTCCAATACCTCTGGCACTTTCAGAGGGTGGGGTGCAGCTCTGCTGCTGCCTCACAGCTCTGGTTAGAGGTGAGGGTGCTCTGGGTGACTTTGGGATATTCTGTAGCACAGGTCTTCCCTTGTGCCTGCAAAATTTCAGCAGCTAAGTTTTTCCATTATAGCTGAACATATCAAAATTCAGATAGTAGATCTCTTTGCATCATTGATGCTGAATAACAAAAACGTCCTTCTGTGAACTACATAAAATGTCTAGGTTTCACTCATTATTTTTTGTTCCAGCTTCTTATCTGGATGAGTACATGGATATTCTTTAGAACAAGGCCTTTCAGAATTATGCAGAAAGGAGACCTAGTTTTTGTTTTCATTGCTCTTAGGTTTTTTCCCACCTAGTTTTTCTTACCTTTAGGCATCTTTTAATGTAAATTATAGCTTCTTTTCTTCCAAGATGACACTACCTTCTAGATCCTATCTCTCATATAACATTAAGGATCTGTAAAAAGGCCAAAAAAAGGGCAAAGTAAACGTGGAGGGGTAATTTTTCATCTAATTTCTAATTGTGGAAGTGACAGTGTTTAGTACTGTGGCATTCTATGGGCAACTGAGCAAATTCTTTGCTTGCACAAATGGCAAACTCTTGATATTGTGCTCAGTAAAGCTCTGAGCATGTTTGGCATCTGAAGTCACTAATTGAGCTGTAACATTCTTACACATTTATGTTTTAATGGAGACAGGAGAGGTTAACTTTTTGTATATTGAAAGGATTTTGGAGACACAGCTTTGGCGTCAGAAAATTGCATTGCAGAGAGCAACAGAGGTTTTATTTTTCTATTGCCAAAAGAAGAAGCAAGTACACTTAATCACTCTCTTCTTTAAGGATTTATGATAGTGCTCGTTGCGTTTTTGCTTGTCAACCTCATGTTATAATAATTTAAACAAATATTAATACTGTTATCTCAAACCCCCATGCTTAGTTATGAAAATAATTCTTACCAGGGCCCTGAAATGTCTCGTGTAAAAATATTTACCATTTTGGTTTTCTTATTTCTCCAGTGTTGAAAAATCAGAAGTGACTCTTTTGGTCTGTGGTGGGTTGCAGGGCTGTCTGCTGGAGTGGCCCAGGCTCAATGGTATGGATTTAGAGCCTTATAATTTGTCATGACTGCCACACCTTTCACACAGAGTCTCATTTATGGTTTGTGTGAAATGTAAAGTATTTGTGCTGTCATATGGAGAGTCTGTGAGAGAGAAACAAAGGTGGCTCTAAAAAGAATTTTATATTAAACAAAGCCTTTATCTGCACCTTTTCAGTAAGGATATAGATCACAGTAGTATTGAAGAGTAATATTTCAAACCCCCCGTGTACTAATGTTAGTACAAGAGCCTGTGCTGTTCTACTGGAAAGTGAACAATAAATACCAACCTAAAAAGAGCTTGTGAGCTACCCTGGCAGAGCCTGGCTTTCTTACAGGAAGTATAAAATACTTCACTTTCATTCTATCCAGCATCTATCCAAGGCACAAAACTACTTTTATAATTAGAAACACAGCAGCAGAAGTAGTGCAAATTTTAACCTCTTTTACAAGGCACTTCATTATCATCTGTGTGGAGAAAAAGAACAAAGCAAACCTGAACGTGTCCTGTATCAAGGGTACAGAAAGATGCCAAGCTGTGCTCTAAAGCCAGCCTCGCAGTGGCTGAGGGAGAACTTCCACAAGTGCTGGCATGACATGGAGAACAATTCCATGGTGGCATTACTGAGTTGGGTGTGCCTTAAAAAAATCTATGAAATGAGAATGGGCTTAAAGGTTAGTGATGGTTGTATAAAAATAACCACTTTTACATCAGAGTATTTTAAAATGGGGGCTCTTCCCTGAGACCCAGTCTTGCAGTCTGTGGAGGTTTTAGCAGTGACTCATGGACCAGCTCTTTGAGGAACATATAGAGTAAGAGAATCTCAAAAAACCTCCCTGCCTGCTCTGGTGCTTTGGCAAAAATTTGCCTTTACCAGTATTTTTATCAAAGCACTGAATAAAAGCCAGCATGATTACGGCAGGATTTTAATGAAAAGTACAGGATTTGGGAGAGACACAGTACTCTAAGCTATGTGCACAATAAAAGCAGAAGTAGTGACTGTCCTCATTCACTTGCAAATATGTGGGAGCTGCATGACAAACTCCAGACACTAAAACTTTTTCTATAAGGATTTGGAAAATATGCACAATCTGCATCCAAGTGTGGGCCAATATTCCCAAGTAATTTTTTTTCTCTGTGTCTGTTAGCATTAAGAATTCATTTTATACAGCATAATATCTTCCAGAGACACAGTAAGTTTTTCAGATAACACCAACATATTCTGGAGTTGCTCATTATATTTTTCCTCTTTTGCTTAAGTACCCAGGAGTTATTTTCGTATGCTATTTCTGAGTGAGTGAATATTAAAGGGTATTTATGTTACTGTGTAAAATACTTCATAAGAGATTATACTTGATGTAAACAGTCTCCAACTTGTTTTATGGTTTTCACAAAACACCTTAAGAATTCTTTCTTGTTCTATAAAAGATTTTTTCCCTTTTTGCTTGGAAATTTTTATTTTCTATTTGTTGTCCAAAGAAAGAAAACTTTCATGAGAAGGTAACTTTTGTATCTGAAAGTTGTAGTGCATCTGAGCTATTTCAGATGTTGACTTATCTTGGGGAATAAACAAAAAATATGTTTTGAGTTACTGGGAGGATAAACCTTTAGATAACTCTATTTAAATTTGTAGTGAAAAACTGAAAGTACAAATGCTTCTTCGGAATGTAGTTTTAAATTACAATTTTGTACATTGGTAAGCAGTTATTTTTATTTGCTGAAGAATGCAGAGATATATCTTTCTCCAGGTACAACTACAGCAGCAAGCTGGCCAACCACAGAACAATTACACCAAAGCCAACTGAAATAATCTTTAAGAGAACGCCCTCAAAAATTACTGGCTACTCTGTGTAATAAATATCAGTGTGAAGTCTCAGGATGACACCTAAAGCCTTGGTTAATAAATGTAATCTGATTAATCCTCTTAATGCAAAGTATGTGCACTGCCAGCCTGTGACAAAAGTGCACGGGTCTGTGGAGGCTTGTAGGTTGTTGTGTTCGCCTTTTAGTAAATAAAATAAGTTGTGTAGCAAAGTATGGGCCAAAAAAACTTAATGGAAAATGAATCTGTTCTGTCAGTCTCTACCAACATCATGTTCAGCTGGGTATTCACTATTTTGTCCCAGGGTGATACCATCCTGTTGGAGGCACTGTTGTGGTAATTAGTCACCACATGTTCAGGGTAATCAGTGTTATCACTATGGGGCAACTGCTACTTCAGTATGTTTTCTTCATCATATTTACAAGAAGGCATAACTATCTTTAAAGTTCAGTTTTTGACATTTAACAGTGGAAACTCCCATCTGACATAAAACTGGTTTCCAGTGGTTTCACTGCACAGTGTGCCTGAAATTACAAGTGCAGCATTGCCTTAGTTTTCCAGGATACTCACACAACAGCAGCATTAAGGGAGTGTAATAAGTATCAGGTAATCTATGTTAAGTGCCCTTAACATAAAATTGTGTAATTGGGAAACCAATATAACCTAGTAGAAGCCTAGGTGTTAACTTTTAGACAAGTTGTGGTGGCAGGTTCAGCTTTTTACTGAAAATTCTTCTAAGTGTATTTAGCTGAGCTTTTCTGTTTGTGATAATATATAAGAAAAGCTTAGTTTGGCTGCCTTATTGCTTGTAAGTAGAAGGATAAGCTGCTAAATCTCTCATTTGAGTACTCATGTCTTTGAATTTTGTCAGTCTTTAAACTGGACAGCTTTCTTTAATAATCATTAAAGTGAAGGATATTCCTCTAAGGCTTAGAGTAGATGAGCTAATAACTTCTCTATATTAATAGCTACAAAATCAAAGCCAGTTCAAATATCTAATGACGAGTGGCTAACACTGTGTGGACTTTAAGGTGTTAAGCTGTCTTTGGAACAGCTTAATAAGAAACTACACAGCATGAATCCTAGCTTTTCTAACAGTTTTGTCAGGCAGTATTTCCAATCACTTCACATCAGATGCCAGTATCAAGAAAATGTTACATGTCTACCCATCCATGTACCTCCAACCCACAAATGGTAAACTGAGTTGTTTGGTTTTGGGGTTTTTTTTTCCACTCATCTGTATGTAAGATCAGGGTTGGTATTGTTACTTTTTATGCTGTTTTAGTAAAATGTTAACCCAGTCCATCTTCCCAGCATGGACAGTTCAGGAGTGACGTGGATGTGCACTAGGTTTTTGGAGAGCAGAATGACAGCTAGCATAGGATATGATTCCTCTACCTATTCCTCTTCAACCCTGCATCAAAGCAAAAAGATAATCTGTAAATGTGTTTTGTATTTGTCTTTACTAGTGCTCCAGAAAGGGAGCACTGTTCAGGCCCATATGAAGCATTATGCCCATTGCCTGACCTCCTTGGACCTAACACCCATCTACTCAGAG
Organism: Promerops cafer; assembly: GCA_013398275.1. Classification (NCBI taxonomy): domain Eukaryota; kingdom Metazoa; phylum Chordata; class Aves; order Passeriformes; family Nectariniidae; genus Promerops; species Promerops cafer. The sequence goes on along the minus strand of VZSE01003938.1, from coordinate 2,406,636 downwards.
TCTTCTGCTTCAGAGGGAAATTCCTGCTTGGTTTTTATACCATTCATTTATCCTGTAGACATGGAAAAGGGCCATGAGAATGCTTTTGGGCATGTCAAGCTAATGAGCTGGACAGGTAATGAAGAAATCTGTTCCTTAAATGATTAAAAACTCTGCTAAGCAATTGCTGGTTTATGGCTGCTTGGCAGAACACCACACAGGAACAGACATGTAGCTACCTACCTCATTCTAAACTCTCTTTAAAACCTTCTCTGTGGATTTTTAACAGTTTCCAAGGCAACTGGAAACAGAAACATCTCTGTAAACCAGAGCTTCCTAGAACTCTACACTTCAAGTGGTACACATAGTAATTACAGCTTTCCCTTCATCACTGAGTTTTCACCAGATTTTTAAAAGATCTGCAACTAAAATTGTCCCATCAGTGCCTTTGAGATTTTCTTCCCTAAAAATATAAAATGGTGGTAGCAAAGATTATTTTGACTTCTTGAGGAGATGTGGAAAGATAGCATAAGCCTTTCCTTCTGAAATGCTAATTACGAGCAGCCCATCTGCCAGAGCTGTTTCCATAAACTAAGCAGGAGGGGTCCACAATGAAACAATTACAGAAATACAGAGAAACCTCGTTTGCACTGTCCTTTGAGCAAGGTCTACCATGAGGTCTCAGTCTTCAGTGAGACTTTTAGCCAGAGCATGGCACCACGTGAGACAACAGTACAGAACAGAGTGAAGTTTTTTCCCCTCTCTCCTGTGGACACTGGACCACATTTTTATAGAACATTCTGGAAAGAAATGTCTTTATTCTGTATTAATCTGCCCAAAGAAAAGCCAGCTGCAGCCTTTTTAGCAGAAGACAGTTAGACACACTGAGTTATACCCGCTAAGGCAATACTTTTGCCAAAACCAGTGCAAGTAGGGTTGTTTGTCCCCATAAGCTTGGAAACAGCAAATTTACGCTTAAGAATGTCTAGTTATGAAGATCTGAATTTACAGGAAAACCAGAATAAATGCATGAAAGAAATTCAGCAAAGACAGCTCTACAAAAATCTGTGTGTTGTGTTAAATCTGCAAAGTTACATTCTCTAGATTGCTGTTCTGCTGTACTGATTTATTATACTGTAAGTACAAAATGTTTAAGGCTGTTTCATGGTAACAACCACGCTTTTGTCCTTGAAGAAACTGGAACCTCAAGCCTAAAGGAAACCAGTTTGAAATATTTCACTTGTATGCTCCCTACTACTTTTGGCTTTCTGTGTGTGACCTTGGCCCAGACAACTTCTCTCTGTCTCAACTTTAGAGGTATTGAAGGTATTCTTTCAGCATGATCTTCCTATGAAAAAGGAATTTAGAGTGGAATAAGAAAATAAACCCCCTAAAGCATGATGAAAAAGAATAATGAAGATATTATAGATATATATAATATACGCATATAACATATACATATAATACATATATATACACATATATGTATTTTATTAGTAACCTAGATTCTTAGATTACTAAATTCTTCAAGTATAAGTTTGAATGGTCAGATGATTAATCCTTTAAGGTAAAAGCATATCTGTAGTATGACATTCTCAGATCATTCCCTACCATTGGTAAAATCTCCAGAACATGCCTGTAAATGGGCAAGCAGCAATAACACTATTAGAACTGTGCTCTCAGAGTTGTGATGCAAAAAGTGCTGTTTTAGGAGTTGAACAGATGAGGTGACAGCCAGAGACACCTGTGAAAAGCTGCAGTAAATGGAAATGGGGTCAGTCTGGGCAGCTGTTCAGTTAAACAGGTGGCTTCCTTGGAGTAAAAGGAGTGTCTCTCCCCTCAACCTTTTTTATTTTGGATGAAGAGCTTGGCTCAGTTGCTGGAATAAATTCATCTAGTGTGATTTTAGGTGCTGTAGGCGGTGAGCTGGGGTCCAGAATGATGCAGGTCTCCGTAAGTCCCTTGTAAGGATGTCTCAGATTCCTGGGATATGTGAGCTGGGCTTGGCAAAGCAGTTCCACCAAAGGTCTCTGTGTTCCAACTTCTAGAAGCATTCACTGGTGGTCTCCTCCTCACCAGCAAGTTACCTTCTAATAACCATGAGAACAGCCGGGGAGACAACAGGCAAAAATCCAAAGAAGTAAGAGAGAATAGGGAAAACATTAACAAAAGATAGGAGACAACTTTTGGAACTAGGTGTAGGAAGGAGTTCGATGTAAGACTCATTCCTCTACCCCACTTCCAAAAGGGTGTGCAGATACTTCCCAGCAGTTACCACTGGCTGCAGTGGAACAGAAATGTTCTCCCTCTGGGCAGTGATGTGCCTTCACTTGATTTGACCTCGGAAGCCCTTGGTTTAGGCCCTTATATTTCTGCAATGGGAAGGAGAATGCTTCTTATTTAAATATTGTATTTTATGCTGTTAAAAGTACATACTGGCATAATAATGACAATCTGATTGAAGGGAGTAAGAAGGATATAACTGGTTCATTTTTCTACACATTTTATAAAAATAGCATTCATGCTTTTAAGCATTTAGTTTATAATGCCCTTGGCCATTTTATTTTTATTATATTGAAGTTTTATCTTAGGTTGAAAATAACTTAAATTCAAATTATAATGTCTATATTGAATCACGTGAATCAAAGCATTGTATCTGGCATTTCTTCATTAATTTTCTTGAGAAATAGATTTGAATTTTTTTTCTTCAATGTTGGAGTTACTACTGCTTGTGTGAATTATGCTTATTTCAAACATTTAAAAGAAATATTTTCTTTCCAAAAAGAAGTTGTTTTCATTGCTTTTCCTTTAAGGAGGCACATGTTGGCAAAACATAAGTCAGCTGCACTCCTAACGTTCCTTGGAGGTCAGTTTTTGAAAAATATATTAAAATTAGCAAACTTCGTTTGAGGTCTCCTGTGTCTGTTCTTATTCTATTTACTCCTTAGAAAATTCCCTTTTGAGTTTTCTTGTTCTTAGTCAAATTCTGATGTGTAATAAACTGGTGTAGGGTGAGGATCACGATCACTGTACACCTTGAGTTTCAAAATTATGTTTTGGCAATTTTGTCCAAGGAACAGAACTTGTCTGGAGATGAAGAAATAGATGATGAAGAGGAAGAAGAAGAAACAGAAGAAGGAGAAGAAGAAAAAGTAGAAGTAGAAGGAAAAGAAGAAACAGAAGGAGATGAGGCAGAAGAAGGAACAGAGAAAGAAGAGGAAAAAGAGGGAAAAAATGAAAAAGATCGTAAATCACCTGAGGGAGAGACAAGCAGTAGTACTAGCACTGTGGAAACTGGAGAGGTAAAGGCATTTACTCCTATTAAATTACTGATCTCTCAAAGAATTTGGTTCTATAACTTCAATTTGATACATGTGTAGCTATCCTGTAAATGCACAGTTGTTGTTCGGGGTGGTTTTGGTAGAGGGAGAAACACACGTAGGTGTTAATAGTTAAACAACTTTTTCTTTTTAAAGAATTTTGAAAGAGGGTTTGTTTTTTTTTTGGTCTATAGACAGAGGAGACTACTCAGAAAGAGACCATCGTTCAGCAGGGTAAGAATACAATTCCTAAGAATTGGACATTCTAAAGACAGATAAAAGTTTTCTAAACAATATTATTAAAAATACTGGACAACACAGTTCTTGTTCATAGCTGGTAAAGCAGTTCTTGAGAGGTAATGAAATTTGAGGGGCAAACCCCCATTATTAATTGTTAATGATTTGAAAGAAGTAAGTACTTTTCTCAGTTACGTGTTGGAGGAAGTCCACGAGGACTTTCTCTTAGCAGGACTGTATCCTGGTTCTGGTTGTGCAGTGCCAAAGCCATGGTAATTTTATTATCTCTCAGGCAACTTCTTTAGGTGCCCTATGCCTCACTTCAATCAAGAAGCTTCTCAGAATTCTTCCCCATCTTTTTCAGCTGACATTTCCTCATTCCATTCACAAAGAGATTGTTTTAGGTGAAATGTGTTAATTGCTGAACACTGTTCAGGATGCTGAAGATGTAAGTCTAGAAGCTCCTTGCAGTTTTGATGGCAGTTTATGAGAACTGTAAATTCCTTTAGAAAAGCTGGGGAACATGAAGCTGGGTGCCGTATATGTGTAGGACTTATTTTATTTGAGAAATTTTGGAATAATCTAGAATGGTTCTCTTTGAAAGAAAATAACAAGTGTGGTATAAAACAGACCACAGCCTTTATAATGAAGAAACTACGCCATTTATTTCCAATATTATAATGGAAATAGCTTGTGCAGAAGGGATGCTTAAATACTTTTCCATTATCCAGTGATCTGGAAGTTTTGATATTAAGTTTGAAATTTATATGATTCATACAGGCAGTATAGGAAAATTTAAACACAGGAACATCAACTGAGATGGAAAGTTTTTCCTTTCCCAGAATTGTTTCTATGGAATAAAATTCATGCTGAACCATAACTCCTGCCCTAAAATCAGCTTTACCTAATTAGAATATATTTGCAAATAAGTGTGCAAGACATTGTCTCCTGTCAGCAAGAGGAAACTGAGAGTGTCAAGTGAAAATATTTTATATATTGTCACTGCCATAATTGTTCTGTTCTTAAAATTCGAGCATCTGAAGGGTAATATCAGGACATTATATGGAGAGATTGAAAAATAAAAATAGTCTTTTCAGGCTGGGCATCAAGTTTTACTGAATATTCTGATTGCTTTTAAATTTTTATTTAGTAACCTCTACTTCAAAAATAATCTGAAGAGCAATTTTTTTCTGCTTTTCTGTGATATTTTTCTGATTTGCATGAATCAGAAGAAAGTTAATATAAACGTTTATATTATTGTAGAGAAGGAAAGCACTGACAATCACACTGTGAACAATTCTTCAGAGAACACTGATGACCAAAAAACTGGAGGAATTGTCGGGAGAAAAAAGGTTTGTGGCCTGATGTTTCTTTCTAGCTTTGCCAGTGACCAAGAAGCCAGTGAGCAGTTACCAAAGCAAATACCTCAACTCACATGATCTGCATACATAATTAAACTGCTGAGCAACCTGTTCCTTCTGTTTAAGACTTGGTTTTATTTTTTGACAAAATAACTGAAAATTGTCCAAATAATAGAAATTAGTTAAAGCCTACTATGACCTCTTCACAGATGGCATGTCCCTGAAAGAGAGATTGTTTATCACATCATGTACTGGTGAGGTGAAAACTTAGGACTTGATTCCTATGGGACATTATCTAAAAAGATTTCCCCCCCTGTTTGTCTCTGAAAGCAGCAGCTGAGCTCGTTGACATTGCATCTATTTGCAACATGCACTGATTTTGTGATCATATATATCTCTCTCTATAGGTGTATGAGCACGTTGAGGAGTACCTGATGCAGAATTTCTTACAGGTTTTAGGATCCAGAGGGTCCTGCAGAGGCTGCTGAGTTTCCTGCTGACAAAAGACCCTAAGCAGCAGTTAACTTTGACACCTGTGGTTTCACTGAGCACAAGCACTGTCATTAATGGCAGTACACTCATTTATCAGGAGGCATAGTAAGCACTTACTGCTCTGGGGCTTCATTTTTGGACCTTGCCTCAGGCTCTTATTTGAAAGAAACCAAATAAATGCACCACTTACAGCATTTTGCACAAACTGCACAATGTGTAATTTGACAAAATGCTATCGCTTTAACTTTTCTGATTCCCATGTGCTATTTTGACACATTTCAAATATTGCAAATACTTCTTGTTAACATTTTTTAGTCATTTTGTTTTGAAAACAAAATTATTTTACCAAGGCGAAATCTGCCAACCTCATTTAACTTTGGTATATACAAAGGGTTTGTGGGGTTTTTATCTTGAATTTCACTGCTAACTGTTTCAGTCATATCATTTACCTGCTTTTTTCACTTCAGTTTTCCCTGTTTAAGCGAAAGCCACTGACAAGCCAGAAGAATGTATGTAGCAGGAAGGAAGAGAGCTCTGAAAAGTCATTGCAGAGTGAAGAAAAAGAAAAGGAAGATTTAACTGGTGAAGGCAGTAAGGATGAAAATCAGAATCATACACTGGAGAATTCCAGTGAAACTGTGACTAACCAGGACAGAAGGATGAAAGTTAATACATGTATGTTGCTGTAACACTGTTATAATATATGAGAATGTGACAGTCTTAAAGCATATAGTGCAATTTTTACTTGAAAACAGTTATGACTCGAGATGTTGGTGGCTGCTTTCTTTGATTGATTGGATTGCTGTAATTTTAAATAGGCAGATGATTTTCTTGGTATTTATTAGTAATTTTAATAGTTAAAAATGATACGCTTATCAGCACCTTGCTGGAGTTCTGTGGCCTTACCCATTGATGTTCTAAAGCAAAATATGGGTTTTTTTTAATGTGAAAAGTTGAATACAGGCATTTTATGGTTTTTGCTAAATAATTTTATTCTGTTTCAGTCTACAGAGTACCACTTTCAGCATGATACTCTTGCAAAATTATAATATTTGATGTAAGATATTATTTGGTTTAACAACCTAGTTAAGAATATTGAAGGTACTTACTTAGAAATATACATGTTTCTTTCTGTTTGGACATAGGAAAAATAGCAGTACAACTTGCAAGTTAACTTGTAGGCCATTGTGGAAGAAGTTACTTGAGTATGTGCCTAATTTCAGGCATGGCAGCAGTCCCAGTGGAAACAGTGTAAGTCTGGAAGTATCCTGCCAAACTGGGACAGGGAGAAAGCTTTTATTTCTGAGAGGTGCTGAAAACCTTTGCTTCTGCTGAAGTTGGCATAAGCTGATGGGCCTCTCTCCTCACTGAATCAGGCCCAGTGAAAACTGGACACCCTCCCTCTTGTTTAACTTGGATTCTAATCCTATATTCTCTGAACATCCACACCTTAATGACTCTCCAGTGAAGCTTTTCTTACAGGAAAATAATGCAACCTGAGGTACTGTGGCATCAGTATGACAAACTGATCATTATGGGGTAAATAGTCATGTTTTTCTCAGGCAGACTGGCTTTTCTTCAGGTGGACACTCAGCAGGAGGAGCCAAAAATCAGTACAAATAAAAACTGCTTGACACCACTGTAGCATTAAGAAACAGGAATTCTTTATTCAGGCAAATGCTCAAGGGGATATCTCCTCCAAGATATTGTGCAGGCTGAGTACAGAAAAAGCTCCTGTTTATATACTGTATTTTACAATACAAAGTCATTGATTTTCCCAGAATAAACATACACATGATAAATAATTTCCCTGAAAGCATTAATATATTTTCCCTCCCATTTACATGCATTCTTCTGTCCTGGAGGTCTCTTTGCTGGTCCCTGGTGGTTGGCGACCCCAAAGTGATCCCTGACCACACAGTGAACTGGTAAAAGTTGGGACAACTGGGCTGGTTGCTTTCCCATTCTTCTTTCAGTTTTCCTAGTTTCAGAGTTGCTTGAATTTTATATAAGAGGTCAGAAATGTCCAAAGTTGATTTTGTCCCAGGAGTTGGTTCACCTGCATGCTTTGTCCTTGTAAGTATGGCAGGTGCCCAGATTCTTTCACGAGGCCTCCTCTGTGCTACCATAATCATCATACTAAAAACCTGCATGCTTGCGTCATCCTTTGCCAGAGTTAATTAGGATTTTTTTGTGTGTTTTATTTTTCTTTGGGCTACTCCTGCGTTCTGCAGTGAACCTTACATGAGGGGGTTTTATTCTCCATTATATTTACATATTTTCTTATTTTTCTGAATGCACATGTGGTTTCTGTTCTACTTGGATACTGTTGAGAAGAGTAAAGTGGAAAAGGAAAAATAAAGTAAATGGTGGCCTCATTAATTTAAATAAGATTTAATTATTTTTTTAAGGGGAGATCAGTCACAGAAATTGTTACTGTAAGAACAATTTCTTTTTTTAAAGGTGAACTAATTTAGTGAGAAATATTACTTTAAAATGGGAATTACCCTCAAATCTAACACTACAGAAGTTTATGTAATGGACTGTAAACTGCTGTATGTCTGAGCAGTTTCAGGGACTGGTACATTTATCTTGTCCACACACTTTGCTCAACAAGAAGCAGCAATGTATTAACCCATTCCAATATCTTTTTTACGTCTTCATTTTTAATAAAAAAGACTGAACAAATAAAACAATTTACATGTGCATGTGTATTAACTTATAGGTTTTTAAACAAGTTCACAATATTTATGATAAAAATGTGAAGATTTTTTATTACTGAAATGTTTTAATAAACAGGTGAGTAGCAAAAAATTCTAGAAACGTTTATAGTACATCTTTCTCTGTTTTTTTCTTACTTTCCCAAAGATTAAGTGTATCAACTTAAGTCTTTATTTCTCATTTTTATAGTCCTGCCATACAAATGAGATTGTGCTTTAGAATTGTTGGGTTTCTAAAATTTCACCACTAAACCTATCACTAGATGGAGTTTGTGTTCTTCGAAGGTATAACCAGCCCCTGGAGCCAGAAATTTTCCTTCTCATGGCCCCTGAAAGAAGTTACTCATTCTGTATCAGATTTTCTGTTTCCAAATTCTCAGAAAACTTTATGTTTTCTGGCATATTGGTTTTAGCATTAAAGTCCTCTGGTACCTCAATGTATTTATATAGTGCATTTTGAAAGTTCTAAACTGTGTGTATTTTTAAAAATATAAAGATTAAAAAAATGAAATTACTCATTTATTTCTAAGTATACATAGATGGACAGTGGTCAAGTTCTGATAAATAAATGTAAGTAGATATACATGTTTGATTTAAATTGAAGTGGTATTAGTGCACCTTGCATACACAGATATACATGTGTGTGCACCGAGACATATATGTGTATATTTACAGACAAAGAGACAGATACACAGACATGTGTGCAAGTCTGTGTGCACATGGATGATCAAACGTGTGCCTGACCTCCTGAAATTTCCATTTAATCCATATATTTACATACACAAGTTTACTGATTTCCAGAAGCACGAGATTAATTTATGCAGCTGCTGTTCCTATGCAAGTTTGTGGTGACTGAAATGAACAAAGGAGAGAATGTCCTGTTTAGACACTGTTTTATATGCCCAAAGTTAAATAACCATAATAATAATAAACTTTGTGCAGCCTTTTCCTTTTTCTTCCAAGTATTACTTGTACAATATGAAAACACATCCAGTCTTTGTCCCTGAGGAATATTTTAAGTCGTGCTGTTGACATTAGGGTAGTTGAAGTAAACTGAATTCATATCATGATGGTAAATCACTGCAAGTCCTGATAATCAAGAATACAGAAGCTAATCCTGCATGACTATTGAGAGACTAAGTATGGGTTCACTTAAAACATACTCATGCACTCAAACTACTTTAGCTCTTTAAAATATAAATATAAATATAAATATAAATTCTCTCACAGTGCTTTTAGGGGCTATATTATTTATACTACTCACTACTTAGGGGAGTTTACAACATTTTCACTCTCTTATGTCTAAATTCCTTTAAGGACCTAAATAATGTTTTGATTAAGTGTAATGAGACCACCATCAGTGGCAAGAATTGGAGATGTTACTACTTTAGAAGTAAGTCTGCTTTGCTCAGTGTCTCCTAGTGATGAGCTCTAAAGTTCACACCTATTTGCATTTCACGACTGTTTTGGAATTTCATTTTATTCATGCTATGTAATTACCACTTTCTTTTTCAGGACCAGATTGCAATGACTCAGCAAAAGCCTTGCAAAATCTAAATCTGGCTAAACTGTAGTTCTTTTATTTGTACACAAAGAAGTCTTTTATTTTCGAGACCATTCTCATATAATCTCAAAACAGTTTAGACACAGTTTCCAATCACACTCATCAAAAACTGAAGAGATATTAACAGTTAGAATTTTAAGGGATGTTAACAGCATCAAGAAAATAAAAAATACAGAGATTTTGTTCCTCAGTACATCTGTTAAACATGAGACCATGTATCTGCTGATTTACCATATACTGATGCATCAGTAAGCATCTAACTGGGAATGCAATATCGTCTTCCCCCCAAAATTTTCTGTTTTGCTGGCTGCCTAAGACACAAAAACCCTGCCAGATGGAATGGAAAAAGGCAAGTGGTGTTCTCCAAGACTTGCTACATATGTACTCCATGTATGTGCTTTCTGTGTGCCTGACCCAAATTTTCATATTGAAATTTTCCATAGCAAGGGTTTTGGTAGTGGAGAAATTGAGGCAAAGTTACTCTTGCCATCTCCTTTGTGCCATTTTTAGGAGGCCACCTTTAACTGGGAAGAGCCAAGGAGATTTCTTCAGATCACTGGCGTAGGGAGCAGGAAAGTGCTCAGGGATGGGACATACAGCCAGACTGCTGCCCTGAAGAACATTAATTTTCCCTAAAATATGCTATTTTTACAGTCAGGGCAGTATCTTCTTTTATATTTTTGACAAGGAGCGTGCCATTGAGGTTTAGGTGTGACCTAGGAAAGAAAGTTATTAGGCTATAACTTAAGTTTATTATTTCACACAAGAAACTATGTGATCATCATCTCTGTTATTTAAGGTCCCAGAACAAGAATTTCCATTGGTGTGCATCTTCCTGACATTTTTAGCCAATGCTGTCCTCTCCTAGGCTGGCCTCTAGTGTTTCTTTCCTGTCTGTCATTTTAGGAAAAGCAGCTTCCTATTAACAAAGATGAGTATGTCACTTAAAAATGCAAAATGAGCCAAGAGCCTTTGACAGGCATGCCCATGGCAGGGGAGATGCCTTTTGACAACTGCACTGAGTGAAGTATCAGCTCTGCCTGAAGGGATGATCTTGGGCCAGCAGTGGTGTTTCTTGGCTAGCACTGGGGTTTCATGGGCTAGCTCTGGGGTTCCAGTCATGAGCTGTCAGCAGCAGCGCGGTGTGTGAGGAATTTTGTCAATCATTCCTCAGAGAGCACCCCACATGACACTCATCCACCTGCCTCTTTCTGCCCCTGTCTTCCTCTGAGCATTTTTGCCTTTTTTCCTCTTCATGCCTTCACCACGGCAGCACTGTGGAAGATCTGATCTTCCTGCCTGCTATCTCCACAGTTCAACCCCAATCTTCGCCTCCATTTCAGCCTCCCTCTCCCAGACTCTGTCAGAGTTTCTGAAATGTCCCAACACTGGAGTGCACCCCACAGCCCCACAGCAAGCACCCCACAGAATGGCCCTGAGTGGGATCCTAAAGGGACAAGTCCATTTGCACAGGCTGACATCCAGAGGGAAACATCTGGCCACAGGAGCTGGCAGTGACCAGCAGCTGGAAGGAGGGTCTAATAACAGCAAATGTTGAGTTACAAATGAGGATTTTTAAAGGTTGCTGCCACTAAACAGGATGACAAAGTAATAACAAGCTCCTAGAATTCTAGGAATTGTACAGAAGAAATGCATTATTAAGATTATTATTTTATTTTAAGACTGTCTATTTCTGCAGATATTTACAAGAGTAATTCTAAGTATCAGAGCATTTGTATTGTCAGGAAATTCACTGGGCTAAAACTGTGTGGTTTGGATTGGGGCCCTATTTGTCATCCTCTTATGACTAATTAGACCTTACTTGGGGATTCCAAAACTTCATTACACACATGTGGGTTGTTAGGGTATTGTTTTTATTTTCTTATCATTCTTTTACTATTTGGAGAAAAATTATTAGATTGTTAAACATCATGAAAATTTTATTTTCAATAATTTCTCCTCTCCATCAAAAGCTGTATTTTTATTATCACTGTAACTGCAGTTGTTAAAGCTATTCTGGCACAGAGTAATAAAATTATACTTCTGAACTGCTATTAAAAAAAGCAGAAAAGAAAAATTATGTCTTTATATTAACTCTGACATAACAAGAATATTTTTTTAAGTCTCCAAGAGCACTTAGCTTTGATTTGGGATATATTTTTCTATTCAACCAAGACATTTCACACATTTCAGTCCTCTAGCGTTGCTTAATTTCAGTCTTGAAAATTTTCTTTTACCTCTGAACAGTCAAAATCTGAATTTTCCAGGAAAAGCAGACTGGGTAATTCTTGTGTAATGCCAGGAGTGCCAGGAACTCCAACTAACAACAAGCTTAAATAGTTGGAATTTTTTCTATAAAAATTAAAAGCTGAACTGTGAGAAAAAAAATGGACTGTGCTTTCCAATTCAATATATATGACATTTGTTTAATTCATTCGTAATTCCACATAGTTCCACATTCATAGTTCCTCCTACTAAAAGGTCCCTTAAGAAAACTACAAAAATCTAATTTGTTATTAGGAATTCAAATTGTTATTTAAAGTTGCCTTGAATTTGCCTTTCAAGCCCCAGTATTTTGGGAGATTTCACACTGCTGTCATTCCATCAAACACGAAGAATGAGTGTTACATTGCACAGAGAAACTCCAGGGCAAACTGGAGTCCGGATGAATGCACGCCTTGGCACTGGTGTTCTTCCAAGGCTCATTTCAAACGGGCCAGGAAGGATGCACTCCCACTGCTACTTATGCTCACACTTGTGTATAAATTTGAGCTGTACATTGCAGAATGTGTTAGCTCTTAAATCTCTTGCCTTTCTCAGGGCAGTTAGGACACTCCAGGAGCTGGATGTCAGAGGAAAAGCGGCATCGCAGGCGTGCCCGCTCACAACGCCCACTGCGAGAACCCTGTGCAGTGGACAGGCAAGACAAAGTAAAAATTCTGCAAACACCAGTGGTTATGTTGTTTGAGCAGATGGAATTGCACATGCACAATCAGGAGCAACAGGAAAGCGGTTTGAGGTCGCACTGATTCCAGGGAATCAAACAGGATTCCTGCCTGTGCTAACTCGGACACCACAGCTGCAGCCACCGATGGCACCTACTACTGACACCTTCGTCTCTCATGCTGAGGAGACAACCAGGCAAGGAGGATTTGTCACCACAATCACCTCATTTCTGCACTGTGGCCAGGCAGCTTGAAAAGGCTCAAAAAGGCTGCTCAGGAGAGAGGCTGTGACCTATGGGCAGGGTGGTGTTGGGACAGCTGATGGAGAAGCTGCAGCTGCATTCACACTTCTGCTGGCAGTGGCTGCTTGTACAATGCTCTCATACCAGTACAGACCTTATACTCACAGAAATACCTAAATGAAGGCCAGTGTTTTGGAAATGGGCAGCTATAAAGACATACACAAAGGGAAAGCAAGAGATACCTGATCCATTAAGATCTGCTTCAGGTACCTTTATTGTTTCAGTACATTGGAATGCTGAACTCTTACCAAAGCCTTGCAGCACAGATAAACTACAGCAATTATCACTATCAGATTAAAGCACTCCTTTTCCTGTTCCTCTTCTTTAAGCAGAGTAATATTAGTATTTTAATCTCTTCACATGTGCAAATCTAAGAATTTCTTAGGCTGTTAAATTGCAGTTGCTCTGATGAAAATGTCACTGGTTTTGTGACCATCTTTCTTTTTAATTTTTTTTGGCAAACAAGTTCAAAACAGATTACTGAGCCCAAGCATACTCAGAATCTACCTGTACTGGGCAGAGCAACTTGGAGAACAGATTGTGCTGAGGCCCCAGTGCCCACCCAACCAGGTACTTTACTCCAGAGGAGCTCTAGCTTTGTTGGATCCCATGGCGCCATGGCAGGAGACAGTTGTCTAGCCTCCTCCTCCCCCTGCGGTTGCTCTCCACCCCCTCGTTGGTGTCACCCTTTACCCGCCTTCCTTCCAGAACCTTCCCCGACACCCATCAATCTTCCCATCAATCATCCCCAGTTCATACCCCAGTTCTAGAATGTTCTGCCTTGTTCCCCACTCTATTGGTTCCTAGTTAATGTATTCCTCCCCCAACGCCCTGATAGGGCACAGGACCCTTTGCTCCTCCCTGGACCCTCCTACCTTCCCTATTCCCATTGGCTTGTTACCCTGGACTCCTCCTACCGAGCTATCCTACATATTTCCGAACCCTTGCGTGTTCGGCCTTTTTGGCCCCAGCTTATCACAAGGAAACATCTTGTGGTACTGCTCAGAGAGTCTTGCTGGCTTCTTTCCGTTTTGCTGTTGGCAGTATAACCCGTGGCTGTGACGCTGCCATTCCTCTGGCACTCGCTCCCTCAGAGGCACTCTCCCGANTATTCCCATTGGCTTGTTACCCTGGACTCCTCCTACCGAGCTATCCTACATATTTCCGAACCCTTGCGTGTTCGGCCTTTTTGGCCCCAGCTTATCACAAGGAAACATCTTGTGGTGCTGCTCAGAGAGTCTTGCTGGCTTCTTTCCTTTTTGCTGTTGGCAGTATAACCCGTGGCTGTGACGCTGCCATTCCTCTGGCACTCGCTCCCTCAGAGGCACTCTCCCGAGGACAGCGGTGCGGAGCGGAAAGCTCACGGCGCCGCATAGCCTGGCCCTGGGGATGCAGGAGGTGCACTCACTCCTGTGCACATCTCAGTCTCAGACAGCAAATTAGGGGATCCAAGTGGGGAAGTATCCAGGGGCACTCCTGATCCAAAGAAAAAGTCAGATGAAAAGAAAATGCTTTGGAGGAAGCTCCCAAATGAGGCACCCACACAGATTTTTATTTTATTTACCAGCATGATAGCATTTTTCTTAGGCCACTTTGGTATAGCCAGCCTCAAAGTGTGGCAGAATTGTCACCTTCTTCTATTTCCAGACTAACATTTCCCACTGAGATGACTCTAATTCCTCTGCAATTCTGTGTCCCTTATTTTTAAAGAAGTATTCCTTTGCTGACTAGATGGTATTTCTCTATTGGTCCAGGAAACAGCACGGATGTGGGAGGGACCCTCAGAACTCCCTGGGCTAGCTCCCGTGTACTAGCCCAGCACACAAACTCTGGCTCTAGGGCTTTTCCCACAGCTTTGCCAGTTTAGATTGCACATTAAATGCTCATGGTAGGAAGTGCAAAAAGAAAGAAATCCCAAATCTACCTGTAGTCAAACTGCAGGTTTGACAGATGTCAAATCAAAAGTGTTGGAACACGTGCTCTGCCTGAAGCCTCCACAGGCTTGGAGTGTCTGGGGAATTTGCTTTCACGTGAAGGGCAGGGAAAAGAGCCTCTACTCTTTGTGGTTATGGAACAAAGCCTGAAAATATAATTCTGCAACACCCTGTCAGCTCAAAAACTTAATGAGAAATGTGATGACTCCAAACTTTCTTTTCTTACTCTCATGACTTAGGGATTTATTTTATTTTTTAACATTCAAAGCTGGCCATCTGCAAACTGCTGAGCAACCAGAGCAGTTCACCTTGAGAAATGCAGTCTGTTTCCTTGCACTGCTGCCTGCAAAACCCCAGGCCTGCGTGGGCAGGCACTGCCACCCGGGATGGGGATGGGAGCCGGCAGCATGACACCTCCCCAGAGAGGCCCTACTGTGCCAGAAAAGTTACCGGAGGCAGCAGGAGGGGCTCATCCTCCCCATCCTGACCTTGTTCACCGTGAGCCTCCCTGCCCCGCTCCCTGCCTTGGAGAGACAGATGGGAGGACATCGGTGACAGATACACTGTCCCGGCCACCTCGGTGCCCTGAATGAGCTCGGGGCTCATGGCACTGAGCAGGGACCCCACACCTGGGCTGCCTCAACAGCAGCGTGGGCAGCAGGACCAGGGAGGGGATTCTGCCCCTTTGCTCTGCTGAGACCCCACCTTGGATAGTGCATCCAGCTCTGAGGACCCCAGCACAAGGAAGGCCGTGACCTGTTGCAGTGAGTCCAGAGGAGGCGGTGAGGGTGGAACGAGGTGATCTTTACGGCCCCTTCCAACACAAACCATTCTGATCCGATGATTTTATGACCTCTCTCCGGGCCAGGACACCACCGGGCGATTCCCGGAGGCCACGTCGGAGGGCAGCGGGCAGCAGGAGCCCCCCTCACAGCGGACAACACACGGCACGGGCGACACCGGAGCCCCGGCGGATCCCAAACTCCCAAACGCCTTCCCGGGAGGCGAGGCGGGGCCGGGCAGCGGGAGGAGGAGGCTCTGGCGGCGCCCGGGAGCCGTCCCACTCCTCCTCCTCCTCCTCCTCCTCTTGCTGCTGCCGCTCCTGGTGCTGCTGCTGCCCGTTTGCCGCGCAGCCCCGGGCCGGGCGGAGCCGCCGTGTGGAGCATGGGGAGCTGCTGGCTGCGCCTCGCCGCGCTGCTCGCCCTGGGCGCCCGGGCCAGCCTGGAGTACGAGGGTGAGGAAGGGGAGGAGGGGGTGGCGGGGCCGGGG